>CM053507.1:73419853-73857141 GCA_028627145.1 Eidolon dupreanum | reverse complement strand
TCTTTGGGAACAAGTTTCAGATCTTGTCTTAAATTAAAAGTAAGCAGGTGTTTGCTAAATAGCTACTAAGTTGCTCTGAGGGAGGAGTCTATATCAAAGAATATGGGAGGTGGGGGCAGGGATAAAGAGGGAGTGAGAACCTCAAAGAGTCAAGAATTTGCAGTCATCTGGTGCTGCCATTTACTCTGGACCATATTTCTTTCTACACAAGTCAGCTCAGACCAACAAGGCCACTAAATCATGCTCTAACAAAAATTATCTGCAGATCTTAAAAGACTCTTCAATAATAAAGCAAATATTTGCCAGGACCTTAAAGGCAGTCAAGACGATGAGGCATGAGGTTAAAAATAAGATTTTCTGCTGGGAAGAGGGCAAATTATACCAAACAGGACCACCATTGTAATGCTTGCCCACAAACATAAAGTAGGGCAAAAGATGGAAACTGCTCCGGTTAAAATATACATAGAAATCAAATCCACAATGCTTTAATCTTTTTGAAAAGTGACTAATGTGGCTTTTCATCTTTCTTTCTTGGATTCAGTGTTCTGTCCCCAGGGAGACTCCTATAAATCCTACCCTCAGTGAAAATTGCCTGAAATTGTACACTAATGGCTTGAAACCCTCAGGGTGTACATTATATTTTCTCTGTCATACAGATGGAGTTTGGTTTCAGAACAAATGTATTAAAGAGTAAATACAGGCTGGTGGTTAGTTTTCTTACCTGAACTCTGAGATATGTGAATATGTTAGACATATACATGTACACATAAAAAGTTTTATCTGAACGTGCTTTTTTATTCCTTCTATATCAGCTCATTATTTTAGGATAAAAGCAATCCACAACTCATCTATATTATTAAAATAATTATCTATACACTAATTCTATATTTATAATTTTATATTTTTTTATCATCCTTGAAACTGGTAATTAAAGAAAGTACAGCGGGTCCTCAAATGACATCATTTCATTCAACATTGTTTCTTTATAATGTTGATGAGATACCATAAGAAATTAACTCTTGTTTTGTATCAACTAGTCTATGGTAAAATTGGTTTAATTATACATCATTTTGCTTAAAGTCTCAGAACCTGTCAACAGCATGAAATGAGGACTTACTGTGTATTCAAAGCTTATTTATTCACTGTAGTGCTAACACCACATGTATGAGTATGCCCTGTATGTAAGGCTCTCTTTTAGCCACTCACTGAAATGATATTTCATTTCATTTCATCCTTACTTCCACTCAAAGTTATAATCACTGTTAGTTTAAGTACAGTGTCTGTTGTTTGGTCATTCATTTAGAGATGAGAAACTGCAAACCGAGAAAGGTGTAAGTTGCCCAAGTGTCAGCGCCAGTGTTATGACCCCAGATCTGTCCACATTCTGCTCACTGAGCCACACTGCCTATCATTATCATCTTTGCTTGTTTTCTGATAAAGTGTTAAACACTTTATTATAAAAGTGTTTACAATAAGTGCTTTTATAACCTGTCCTATCTATATAGTCACATATAGAGGTAGACTTGTATTATATAGTCTTTAATATCTATTATAGGTACACTGATGTACTCTAATATTTTGGTGGTGGCAAAATTGTGGCTATGTTTTAGAAGGGATGACAGCTGTGCTTAACAAACTAGAACTTTATTCATTGACTTCTAGGTTAAAGCAGTTGTGAGTTCAAATTGATTGTGAACCTCAGGACCTTGTGACACAAACTCTCTAAAGAGTCTTTTCCCCTTTACCTGCTGGTTTGGCAGACCGCGTCTGTCAGAACAAGCTCAGTGGCTCTCAGAGACATGCTAACCAGAAGGCTCACCTGACTGCAGTGTATCCAGAAGCCTAATATTTCAAATATTTTATCATAGAATTGCAACACCACGCAAAGCAGAATTTTGCTCAAGAAAGACGCAGATGTGATTCTAGAGCAGTGCTCGAAGTATCACTATATTGAAGACCCTACAGTCACTCCCCTTCCTTTCTGTTCTGAGGCATGGTGACTCCATATGCCAACTGGGTATAAAGCACTTTATGAGTATTTAGGGGCTTCTGACTAGGACGGGTGCTCTAAATCAAACAATGAAATGTATAAACTGATAATTAAAACCTAACATAAGAAAGGTTTCTGGTTGAATGATACACTTGAAACTTATTTGATTTTATTAATCAATGTCACCCCAGTAATTTTTAAGAAATAAAAATAAAAAGAAAGGTTTCTGAGTTCAAAAGAGAACCAACGTGCTGCCTAACAGATTCTGCTGAGGTGAAACCCATCCTGCGATACTGACTGTCTCTCAAATTAAATCTCATCTTACTATGCGATAGAATTGCAGAGACTGCAAAGACACACATCTTTCAATCTCAATGTCACAGCCCAGGGGGTGAAATTTTTGAAAAAACAGAGTTCTCATTAGATGACATGGCAAGCACCCCAGAGCCCAGCAGATTGACGGTGCCCATGGAACACAGCCAGCTACCCACAGGATGAGGCACTACTTTGATGCCTGCCATCACTTTTCTATTTGAAGGCACAGGTTTGAGTGTGAGGTTCTAATACCTAAGTGAAAACATAAAGCAGTTTGAATCTAACACCATCTGGAAATCCTTAGGAGGGTCACATTATCTTCGCATCTGCCACAGAGAAGAACAATCAACTCTGATTTTTAGAAGGGACTGAAGCCATTGAGGTCTTGCTGGAATCACTCCCCCAGCAGCCCTGGTAGACCACACCACCATCCCAGTCGTACCCTCTTTCCTCTTTACATTTTTCTGTTAAAGAGACTGGTAGAAAGAAATCCAACCATAAAAGTACCAAATGAGGCTGTACCCAATGCACTCTACCACTAAGTCACTGAAGAAGCATCCTGCAAACATGACTACATACCTGCAAACTCGCTGAGCAGTTACATCAACTCTGTGTTCCATGAGAGCCAGAGATGAGAGCCAGAGCATTAACAGTTATGCACGCGAAACTTCGCCAGGAATTAGCAAAGAAAGCACAAGGTTTCCAACCTCTTTCTCCTGTTCAGAATACAAGACTGGGGTCTTGGGACTTACAATATCAAGCTCATTATGCAAAAGCACATTGTTCTAGATGACATAAAAAAAGGAATCACATGGACTCAATTCTTGCCTTCCAGTCTTTAGAGTTTGTCTACCCTTCTTCCTATTCTTATAATTTTACTCTGGCTTAAATGATACATGTTCTGAAAAGGCTTGATTGCTGCATGTAATGCAAACCTATTGGGCTTATTACACAATAAGTGAACTTAAGAAGAAAGGTATTTTATTTATAGCACCACTGTATCACAATTTAATTTCCTTTTTACCATGGCAACATGAGGCAGCATGAACAAATTCTGCATTGGTGGAATCTCACCAATAAAACATATTTAGAAACCCTGCTTGAGGAGGCGGGGAGTAGCTGATAAGCTGTGTCTATCTAAAAGCAATACAAATTCTTAACTAAAAATTCCAGTCAAATAGATTATGTGGCCTGCCAAAAAAAAGCGGGGGGGGGGGGATGTAATATTTGGCTGGATTCGACTGGAGTTTGCTTTGTTTGTTTTTTGCAGGACTCACTTTAAACCAGATGTGTTCTCAGCTGTAATCATAAGGCTTGCCTCTGAGAGTTAATGCCCAAGTACCAAGACAGCCATGCAGGACATTTTTCTTTCACCAGAATCTCTCAGTGTGGAGTCTCTGCCTGTTCAGTATGGGGTCTCTGTATGGCCACTCTGGGGATTGGAGGTTAATCCTTGAACAACACAAATTTGAACTGTGCAGGCTACTTATATGCAGATATTTTTCAATAAAATATCTGTATGCATTGATCTACAACTTTTTATATGGTAGACTTAGCTTCAGTGAATTTCGGTATTCACGGGGGTCCTGGAACCAATCCCCTGAGGATAATGAGGGACACCTTAAGTTTCTGGGGAGTCAAAAGTTATACATGGATTTTCAACTGCCCAGGGAGTCAGCACTGCTAAACTGTATTGTTTAAGGGTCAACTGTACTTCATTTTCCTCCTACTCTAATAAAATCTTGAATAACTTTGAGTTCAAGAAAGGAAACTGTTGCCTTGTTGCATAAAGTAACAATAGTGTGGTGACAGCACCTTACAGAGTATGTTTTCTGAGTGCCAGTTGAATTTTGCCTAGATTACAAAGATTGTGGGAAACAACACCATATGTACCTACATTAAAGACACACTTTACAAGAACTCTCATTGGTTTAAAAGCAGCCAGAATATCCACCTGAAGATCAAAAGGAGCAGCGTTTACAAACAGCCTTCAATTTCCTAATTGGTTTATCCAAGTTTTCCAGCCCTAATAATTCCATGTTCTGTGGATCACAGTTTGATTCTATATTACCTTTTTACAGAAGATGCCATCCCAAGAAGAAAGAAAGTGCTTATGTTATAACTAATTAATGGTTACAATGTTATTTGGAACTTGGGGCTGGATTCTAGAATGGCTGCCTCAATGGCACATCCTCTGTGCTTAATTTCTCATGCGTCCAGTGGGCAACTTGCGCCACGTTTGATATGTGGGATGCTCATGTGATGAGTAGATGAGCGAATCCTACACCCACTATGAGCAGGTCCAGGCTGGGGTACTAAGCTTGTACCCCTTTTTAAACTATCAACTAAAACGGGTCATTTTTTTCAAACACAGTAATATAATTTTTCTGTGGTAGTGAAAAGTGAAAAGCGAAAAGCTTAAAGACAAAAGCATTTCTGATTCACCCACTCACCCACAACTGAAGAATTTAAACTAAAGAAAAAACAAGATTTGAATAGAACTATTGAGAAATCAAAATGTCAAGTTATTAGCCTTTAATGCTTTGGTTCACGAAACACGTAATTTTTCAAAGCTGGATTTTCCACAAGACAAAATTTGTTCCTGAACACACAGTTCAACTTTGAGGACTGAGAAGAAAAGAGACAGAACTGGATCCTACAGTTATGATAAGATGCACCAAAGCAGAGGAGCCAGTTGCTCTCCCTAGCATCACATGGAAATGATAGTTTTTTCCATGTAGCTTATGTTTATCTCTTTAAGTAGAAAAAAAAAATTCTGTATATTCTTCACCTCACTTCAAAAGCAATCTAAGGTGATTTTACCTTCTTCCATGAGACTACCCTCAAAATTTTTTTTAATAAAATCCGTTAAAAGGTACAGCATCATCACCGCATCACACCATTCATAAATGTAAATTCATTCATAATGAAGCTTTCATTCCAAATCTAACTCCACGCACAGTGTCCTGCCCAGCTATGAGTGCAACGAAATGCCTCAGGGCTGCTTTTCGATTATGATGTTGTATCAGCATCTGCTGTGCCGTGGCAAAATCCGTATATTCATCTACACTCTGGTCTCCCCTTCCAGGTGGGCAGCATGCTGAAGACTCCCAAATTACCTATTTGGCTGTGCAACATCAATGGAAATTACAGTGTCCTTTTTAGCACAAACAGGCAGCTCTTATCAGATTGGAAAATGGAGCGTCTCTTTGATCTGCACTTTTACAGTGGCCAGTCCTCAGATAAAAAGCTCGCGCGTCTTACAGTAGGTGAGCATTTCAGACTCGAAGTGCTGTGTGCTTTAATGTGCTCAAAGAGATGGGCTGCCGATGTTTAACAGCTGTATAGATGGATATTCATGCTAGGTCTGCAGGAAAATGCTTAGGCTTGATTTCTGAAACGAAACCCATGCATGAACCCCATGGGCCTAATCCCCACACTGTAACCTGAGAATTCTAAACCTGCTATAAATAAGAGCAGGGGGTTAGAAGTAACACAAAGGAACAAATAACCTCTTGGTTAGAGAAAAAAACACAAGGTGGAATTCAGTTTCCAAAAAGCCTTTTGTAGGGTCTTTTATCTTTGAGCATAAGGCATTTAATGCCTGAGGGAAGAACTGGAAAAACAAATGGGTTGCGGGGAGGGGGATCCAATTAGCCAATCCAATCCCACAACTGAATATCAAATGATCATCCAGTAACACAGGTAACCAAACTGATGGTGCATTTATGAGGGCCTACTAAGTGCGAGGCACTGTGCTAAACATTAGGAAAGCAATGAAACCAAGGAATAGTCCCTGCACCATTTAGAAAGTTTCAGTCCAAAGGGAGAAGCAACAACCACACAGGTCATTACATTTTAATTTCAACCTTAATTTTTTTAACTCACAAGGAGAAAAGACTAACCATGTCTTTAAACACTGGACCTTTGGACAAGGGAATAAAAGTGATGAGACTGGTAGTCTGTATCTGGTACCTTGGCTTCACTGAAGGAGCCTTGTTGATTTTATGTCTGACTTTTTGCATTTAGCATCACAGGCCTGATATTAAGCAACTTTCCATTATTATAACTAAATCTGGAGAAGTTCCTTAGTGACTGTTTTATCTATGCAGCTCCCAGTTCTTTTTCTTTAATTATGAGAAACATATATTAGCCCATTTAATTTAGTGGGACATTGACAATGTGTTCCTTAAAATATATTATGATGTCTACTTTACTCTCTTCTTTGAGGAAAGCCTTATTCTTTAATTAGCTCACCTGCATCACAAGCATTCCATTCTGGGTACTGTGTTGAAAGCTTTGCATACAGTAACCCATTAAATTCTCCCAACAGTCATATGAGATAGATACTATGATATCTATTTTTACATAGAGGAAACTGAGGTGGCCAGTAAATAGTTACTATTTGAGTAAATAAGGCTGAGAGATGTTAAGCACTTTCTCAAATGTCACATGAAACAAATATGGGCCTTGAATCCCATTCTTGACTATCTCACTAGAATACCTCACCTTTCACCCAGAAGCGCAAAGGTATCCTTAGAAGCATTGAGAGGTGATAGTTCTCCCCTGTTGTTGTTTTCCCTCATACCATCCAGCGACCTACACCTGCCTCTGTGTTTTATCATGGCGTTGGAATGTGCATTACATGTCTTATCAATATTCGTGTTCCAAAGTACAAAACAGTTCAGTTTATCACACATTTGTTTTGTGTGGGGCATTTCTACATACCATCCCCATCTGCTTAACCAGTTCTAGGAACACAATTTGCTGAGCCCAACTCCCGCACACTCACCTTGTTTACGTTCCATCCTGGCTTTCCCTGGAATGGTGTGCATAGGCTGGGGTCTACATGTCGGCTGTTCCTCCCTCAGATACTCACTCCCATCACTGGGAGAGGGACCAACATGAGGATGAAAAGAGACCAGGAAAACGGTTTTCTCCAGTGGAGATGGTAATCAGAACCAAGTGGAGAGAGGCCACCATCAACTGGAATGGAAGTGTTCCCTTTTTCTAAGGAGAAAACCAGGATGTGCAATGAAGTCTAAAGTATCAGAAGTGCTGGGATTAAAAGCTTAATTTGGGGAGAGATCATTTCACTTCTATATTCCTTATTCACGAGCCCCACAGAAAAACCCCATTAGCTGTTTTTCTCCTTTGTTG
This sequence comes from Eidolon dupreanum, assembly GCA_028627145.1. NCBI lineage: Eukaryota > Metazoa > Chordata > Mammalia > Chiroptera > Pteropodidae > Eidolon > Eidolon dupreanum. Next base: position 73,849,676 of record CM053507.1, on the reverse strand, counting down.
TTTGTTGTTGTTGTTGTTGTTGTTGTTGTTGTTGTTATCATTTGTCTCTGTTAAGCCCTCAGCAGTTGCTTTCAGTATCATAGGAGAAGCAAAGGCCCTTACAACAGGGTCTGCAAGGTGTATTCTCTATACTCACATAAACTAGTTTCTTTATTTTATTCGAAAGAGAGAGTGGAGCCTCTTTTCTACATGTTATTTTTAAATTAGTCTTTTCTTGGTGTGATTCTCCCTGAGGATTATGGAAGCAAGCAGCTACCTTTTCTTTGGAGATGAAATCATTGGTAATGTATCATCAGATTTTCAGTTATGGCAAGAACTCAAGTCTTCTCAAAGACTTCCTGGTATGGAGAGCATTCCTTTCTAAGGTTACATTTCATGTGCCCACATTAGCAAGTTCTTGTCTTTAAAATAGTAAATGGGCTTCTTCAGACTCAAAGCAGGGACTATTTGTAGTAGGCTGGCATCTATGGTAGTTGACTTGTGGGTTCATGGCAAGCACACAAGAGACAGTCTTTCTATCAGTGTTGTGTTTATTTCTTTATAAGCTGGATATAAATATCTAGACAAACAGATAAACTGAGAAAAAAGTCTGATTCCTAGAGGAAACTAAATTATATATAAAAATATAATACTTCTTATGTCATAGTTCAAAGGGAAAACAAGTCTTTTCAGAATATGATCTTACTCTGTCCTGTGAAATGCCTATACTTTTTCTGAGGACATACACAGAGTAAGGCATATAGTCTTTCTAAAGAAGTACATGGAAAGCATCTAGAACATTTTCCTACCCTCCCCATTGGTCTGCCAACTCATAGACTTAGAGCTTTGTATTCACATGCCAAATCGTAGTTTGCAAAGAACAACTTTTCTGCATCCATTTTCCAAGGTAATTTGTTAATGCATTTTTATTTGGCTCAAGAAAAAATGCTTTAACTTAAGGAGCATATGGAAAATGAAACTTCAAGGTGAATAATAAATTATGTCAAAAAAGAAAGCCAGTTTGGCTTGGATTGCCAATTATAGTATCTTTATCATTGGTGTTTTCATTTGGGGTTTTAAATACATTGGACAAATGAGTGGATTCCTACAGACCCTCATCTCATTTGGTCTTAGTCTTAGCAATATTGCACTTTTCCTGAGGTGCAGCCCTGTTTTTGTTTTATGAACACTGAGTTTTTCTAACTAAATGCCCCTTTTGGAGTGGACTGTCAGAAAGCTAAGAGCTAAACAGGAAACCGTGATAGGTGCATGATTGAGAGAGCTCCCAGTCACACATGAAAGGTCTCACTACAAGTGTCTCACAAGAACAGTCCAGGTAAGGGTCTACGACCCTCTTAGATCAGTCACAATTCATCCCTTAGGACTAAGCATAGGACACTTGACTCCTGTAGAAGGAAAAAAGGTGGGATGACCGCTGTGCGGACAACCAGCAGCACTGCCTGGTAGTGTATTAGTTCTTACAAAAGGCATTTTTTAATTGACCTCATTTCTAAATTTATTTTCTGTCCCTACTGTATTTTTCCTTTAAATTTTTAATTAATTTTTCAGTTATATTATTTTGCCATATCTTAGAGGTTGTTGTCATCTGTCTTAAATTATTCCTGGAACAAACCTGTAAATAAGTGAACTAATAGTGGCAAGATTAAGTATCTATGTTTTATATATAAAGGCATAATAATTTTTACATATAAAGGTATTAATCACTTCATATGTCAATGTTCAGCGAAAATAAGTTTTTTATTTTATCTTATAAACAGGGCACCTAGTAATTCTTGAATTTTTTTGTTAAGGTGAAAACGTGTTATTTAAAAGTAGCTAGAAATTCTTTGGACCATCAATTCACCTTTGAACTCTCTGTGCTTTGAAGAAAATGATTTTAATTGTCCTTTCAGCTTCTCAAACAATATGGCAGGAGAAAGCTTGAAGATGGAGATAATTTTTCTAAATAGTTACCTAAACTGACTATCTTGAGTGGGACTCGGTCCTTGAGAAGATGCCACATACTTTTCTTTTTCTCAAATATCAACTTGGACTGGCATGTTCCTCAAAATTATTATTTGTTCTTAAAGAAGATGTGTGTAACATTTCTTCAAGTATATGCTCACCAGTGACAGAAGACCAGGTGAGACAAGACCAGGGGCAGGGAGGCCAAAGATTTCCTTCACCTCGCACTGGCTAGGTCTGGCATTGCACTATCCAGGTTACATGCAACCTTCAGCCATACTTGGACCCGATTTTACTTATAAATGAGTAATAGAAACTATGGATATATACTGTGGACTGTTGTGATTGCTTTAGAGATACAGCTGTTCATTCAGGAAACTTTTAAAATCTCTCCTGTGTGCCAGGCACTGTGCTGGGGGCTGGAGAAACACTGCAAGCAAAACCTGCTATGGCCCCTCTTAGGCTCTTTTGAGATGACATTAATAAAACAAACCACTTTCAAGAATATAAACTTGAAAACTGACTGAGATAAGTGTTCAGAGGGAAGAGATTTCTGATGTGCAATATCTTATAATAAAGTCCTGAAAGTTAAGGGAAAAGGTATCTCTGAGGAATAGATTGTTAAGCTGAGGTAGGAAGGCTGAGTAGAGATGATTAGGAGAGGTGGTGAGATTGAGGAATGAAGAAGCCAGTGGGGGGCTGCATTGCAGAGAGCAAGGTGGAGAGTGGCTGAACAGCAGCTGGAGGGGTGGTTAAGGACCCACCAGTTAAGGTAGTGCAGATCAGGAGCCATGGGCAACTTTGGAAAGTTTTAAGACACCTAGTAAGATCTGCACTTTGAAAAAATGGCTTGGTGTAGAGAATGGATTGGCGAGCCCCGAGAGTGGATGCAGGCTAGTTAGAAGGCTATACAAGTGGTCTAGGCAAGAAATGCCAGACCAGGGTGGTAGCAATAAAGGTAGACCAAAGTGGGCCACTCAGGAGAAACCACTCAGTGGGTAAAATATACTAAGGCAAGAGACTGATTTCAGGGGAAGGGAGATGAGGGAGCAGAAAGAGTCAGGAACGATTTCTAAGTTTCCGGTTTGAAAACTGGCGGAAGATTGTGCCTCTATTGATTTGGAGGGGAGAAAGTTGCAGGTTCAAACTTAGACATGAACATTCACATGGAGAGGTAGAATAGTAGGTTAGAAATAAGGATTTGGGACTCAGACGAGAGTTTTGGACCCCGGAAATATGTGTGGGAGTCACTAATGGTAAGTAACATGAAGGTCTGGAATAAAATTGCCTAGGGAGAGTAGAAACAAGAAGAAAGCTGGGCCTAAAACTGGGCCCTGAGGGAGCATTGCAGTGTCATTAGTCAAGTAAGGTACCAGGAGCCTGGAAAGGAGGCAGAGAAGAAGCAGCCAGAGATAGAGGAGGTAGCCCTCAGGTGATATCCTATATATAAAAGGTATTTCAGGCTCCTGGTTATGTGAAGCCTAGAGCTTCCACAATTCGTGGGACTCTCTTTATAATGAGTAACTGAATGAATAAATGGTATTTTCAGTCAATGACTCTATATTAAAATCAACCAGAGAGGATCAAGTTTCTTTATCTATTTCGATCTGTCTGTCTGTCTTTCTATCTAACCATCCATCCATCCATCCATCCATTCACTCAACCAGGATTTTTAGGATAATTCTGTTGAATGTATTCATATACCATCTCCTTCCAAGAAGAACTTGAAGTGACTGCTAATAACTGGTATACCTTCTAGGGAACTTTGTGTGTCTTTTTTTTTTTTTTTTTCCATTTATTGAACCCAATTTAAAAAAATCTCACCACTGACCACAAGGTGGTGGTATTAGAGTGACTTTCTCCAATCTCATTATCCAATATAATCATCAAAGTAAATATGGGCATTTTAGTCAGAATACACATAAAAAGTAAATTATTATAAAATTAATGTAATGGCTATTTAATCTTTGCGATGGTTAAAATTGCTGTCACTACGCATAGTGGGTTGGATTGATTTAACCTAGGAGCCTTGCTCTCTTTCACTCCAACAGGATAGCAAGAACTCCAATCTAGTTCCTCCCGCATCACCACCTTCCTGATGCAGGCACTGTCTCTCACCTGGACTTTTAAATTAGCCATCCAAGTGCTCCTTTCACCTTCTCTCTGTCCCCTTCCAATCCTTTTTCAAAGCAGCAATAAAGTTCTCTTTTAAAATTTGAATCTGATCATAGCACAGTAATTCATATTACAGTCATTTTTATTTACGTCAGACAAAATGCCAAAATCTTAACATGATTTACAAGAGCCTTTAGGATTTAGCTCCTGACTTATCTTATGCCAGGCCCATCTCATGCCATTCTCCTTATCTCTGTGCTCCACCCAAGCCAAGATCATTCCTAGTTAAGGGGCTTTACACATGTTTCCTAGGCCACAATAATCTTTACCCCTGTCATGTTCTTCAGATCTCTGCTTTAAAACCACTTCTTCAGAGGGGCCTTCTCTGACACCATTCTCCACCTAAAGGTCTCCCTGGTTCTCTCTCTTAGCACCTTGTTCTTCTCTCTTACATCACTCCCCATGGTTTATAATTATGCACTTATTTGTATGCTTGTGCATTAAGTGCCTAACTACCCATTAGATCAATGGTTTTCAAACTTCTTGGTCTTAGCACCCCTTTATACTCTCAATACTTATCAATGACCTCAAAGAGCTTTTGTTTTTCTGAGTTATAGCTATTAATTTTTATTCTATTTGAAATTAGAACTGAAAAAATTGTTTAAATATTTATTAATTCACTTAAAATAACATTAATAAAACCTATTACATATTAATCTAGGATTAGATTATATTTAAAAAATATATTTTTTTCCAAAGAAGAAAAATTAGTGAAAAGAGTAGCATTATTTTAATGTGTCTGTAAATCTGTTTAATGGACACAAATATGGGACAGCCTCTTCTCTTATCTGTTATCATGTTCAATCTGTTGTGATATGTTTTGACATTGAAATACATGAAGAAAATCTGGCCTCACATAGATATTTAGCTAAAAAGGAAGGAGAAATTTAATAGCTCTGGGGCTATTCTTTTTTGATACTACAAAACTCTACAAGTGGTCATGTCCTAAAGGTCAATTGCAATGTGGAAAGTGAAACTGTATTGATGCATTTTCAAACTATTACCTTAAAATCCATTGATGTATTCTTTACTTTAAATGGATCTATCCCATGCATTCATCATGTGAAAATTATTGGTTTGTTGAATTATGAAGATGATTAAATGATGTCATATTTTATAATACACTTTCAAAAAATCATATTCGTTACTAATGAACAACTGCAACATGCAACAACATGGGTGGATCTCACACACATAGTGTTGAAAGAAAGAAGCAGACAGGAAATAGTACATGCTATATGGTTCCATTTATAAATAATTCAAAAACATACAAAAGTAATCTGTGGTAATAAAGATCAAGAGAGTAGTTACCTTTGGGGGCAGTGACTAGGAAGGGTAGAAGGGGCGCTGTGGGGTGCTAATTACATTATATTTCTAAGTGATGCTGGCTACACAGTTAATTTCACTTTGGTAAAAATTAACCAAAATTATATATTTCAATATATGTTCTTTTCCACATGCATATAATAGTTAATAAAAAAGATTTTTCTGAAATAGGACATTTGAGGATAGATATATAGATCAATGGAATAAAATTATGAGTTCAGAAATGAGCCCTATATTTCATGGTCAATTGATTTTTGATGAAGAGACCAGGACAATTCAATAGAGGAAAGAATAGTCTTTTTAAAAAATGGTGGCAGGATGATTGGATATAAATATACAATAAACAATGTTGGTGTGAAGAATTCCAATGTCAGTAGTTAAATAAGGTACTTCACACCATACACAAAGTTTAGCTCAAAGTGGGTCATAGATTTAAATAGAAAACATAAGAATAAATCTCTGTGATTTTGTAGTAGGCCTTGATATCTTAGATATAATACTAAAATATAAGCAATAAAAGAGAAGACTGATAAGTTGGAGTTCATCAAAATTAAAAACTTTTGTGCTTCAAAGGACACCATCCAGAAAAGACAACCCACAGACGTGGAGAAAACATTTGTGAATCATGTATCTGATAAGAGACTTGTATCCAGGACATATAAAGAACTCATATAACTTGAAAATAAGAAGACAGCCGATTTTAAATGAGCAAGTGACTTAAATAGACATTTCTTCAAAGAAGATCTACAAATGGATAAATAAGCACACAAAAAGATCTTCGCCATCATTAGGGAAATGCAAATCAACACCACATGAAATATCACTTCATACTCACTAGGATGATTATAGATAAAAAAGACAAGTCTTGGTGAGGATGCAAAGGCTTTGGAACCCTCATATATTGGTGGTAGAAATATAAAATTGTGCAGCCACTTTGGAAAACAGTTTGCCGGTTCCTCAAGTTGTAAAATATAAAGCTACCACATTAGCCAGCAATTCTACTACTACTAGGTTTATCTCCAGAAAAACAAAAACATATGTCCACAAAAAAAAAATTGCATGCAAATGTTTATATTAGCATTATTTATAGTAGTAAAAAAGTAGAAATAACCCATAGGTCCATTAACTGATAAATGGATAAACAAAATATCATGTATCCATACAATGGAATATTATGCAGCTGTAAAAGGAATAACATACATTGATGACATCTTGGTTGACTATAACACAGATGAACATCAAAATATTATGCTAAGTGAAGAAGTCACAAAGGCCGTATATTGTATGATCCTATATATATAATGACCAGAATAGGAAACTCTACAGAGGCAAAAAGTGGATAGGTGGTTGCCTATGCCTAGGGGAAGGAGAGGGTAGGTGGGAAGAGGAAATGGAGAGTGGCTGCTAATGAATACAAGCTTTCTTTTTGGGATAAAGAAAATATTCTAAAATCAGATTATGGTGGTGGTTACATTCTCTGTACAGAACATTTAAGCAGGTGAATTTTGTGGAATGTAAATTATATTTCAATAAAGTTTTTATAAACATAGCTCTTTATAGGGAGTACTGATACCACTCGTTTGAAAGGGTTCATAGATTTGCAGGAATAAAAAGTCTTTTTCTCTAACCAGAGTGTTCTAAGAGGAATAACTGTATATGGGACAGGGAGGTGGTAAAAATTTCATCACCATCCCCTACCAGCAGCATAACCAACACAGTTCCCTAAAAAGACACTGGTATTTGGCCTATTTTACACTCTGAAATCAGACCTCCCTACTTGATCAAGTTCCTTGACCTCTAATTAGTTTTTGTTTTCAAATTATAACCCCACAAGGAGGAATGCAACTAGACCCTTCCTTTCCAGAAGGATACCCAAGTTCACTGCACTCTTTCTCCTCCCTCCTCTTAGTGTGTGAGCAGCTTACAGCCATTGGCCATCTGCAAGAGGTGTGCTGCAGGGAGCACACAGGTTTCTTTCAGCAGCAGCCTCAAAAGCCACATTGTACAAAAACTAATCAGACTTGACCTGGCAGAAAGACAGGGAGCCTGACAGGCAAAACAAAAGTGGCAGGTGAGCAATCTGCTTGACCACTGCTTAAAAGTAGACAGATTCATTAACCATTTTAAAACCACGATGTGTGTGTGTGTGTGTGTGTGTGTGTGTGTGTGTGTGTGTGTGTGTGTTGGGGGCAGGGGCAATGTGTGCACATGAGCTGGCTAAATGAACTTAACAGTCACTGTAGAAAATAAAGTCACCCTTTGCTGTTGGCTGGTTCTCAGGATAGTATCAAAATGTGAGCAGTGCCAGATCACAGATGAGGTGTGTGTGAGTGTGCACATGATGAGTCATCTCCAAGTTGTGAATCCAGTTCAGAATAACATCAGATAGACTCCAGCGTCTGGATTTCCAGGGTGAGAGAAGGGAGGAATTGTTACATGCACATGGCTCTAATCACTGCTTTAAGTCTGCTTAAATCACTGCTTAAATCACTGCTCCAACAACTGGCATGTAAAATGAAAAGCCAACTTGGAATCTCTACCATAGAATGAAATTACCCATTTCAGAAAAAGAACGGTACACCATGGAAGATACTTTCCTCCTTACAATGATGTGGTTTATTTTGCCCTGCATACTCAGGTGGGGGCTGCTAGCATAAGAGAAAGGATGAACTAGTTTTCCAATACGTTCATAGGTTCAAGGATGTAAGGGTAGGACGACTCTCTTTGTTCTGCCCTCAATAGTCGTTCCTGTCCAGGAATGACTAAAGAAATTTGTATAAACAACTGCCCATTCCAACCTATAGGTCACATCTGGGCTGTTTCTTTTCTAGCTTTTTCTCCATGGAAATCCTCAGAGAGCTTTGTGATAGTTTTATTTACATGGAGTCTGATACTAAGTATATAACTTAAACCATTCAGTCCCTTCCATTTTTTCTCTGCTCCTACCTTGAGAGTTATCTCTTGATCTGAAAAATAAATTTAACTGGCCCTTTGAATGAAAGGTGTCTTTTGGTGATCTAATCAAACAGTTCCATTTTTCAGGAAAAAGAGAATAAAGGAGGGGTAGTGCAGAAAGGAGAGAGAGAGAGAGAGAGAGAGAGAGAGAGAGAGAGAGAGAGAGAGAATATGAAAGAATGAGAGACCTTCAAAGGATAAAGACAGACTGCTGGTAAGGGGCAAGCTGCCCAGAGAGCTGGACTAAGAGATTGCTACAGCCTAGTAATCATGTACCCGTTTTATAGAAAGTGATAACAGATAGCTATTTAGTCAGAAAAGCTGACTTCTTGTGATCTGGCTTGTTATTTTGTATCAAAAATAATAATAATATTCACTTCCTGAGCTTGTTTTCTCTTTAAATAATTACAGACCACAATCTATTTCCAGAACTATTAGGACTCTAACAATACATTAAGTACTTTAGGCTCCTTCAGACAATAGTGAAACCATCATCACAGAAAAAAAATGATTCAAACTTCAGTTGAAGTTTAATAGTTAAGCATTAGGTATATGTTTTTAAACACGATGTGTCCTCCCACTTTAAAGATGTGGTATTGGAGAGTACAGATGATTCCAACATTGGCTTAGGTCCATACTTTGCTAATTGCTCTCTCTCCTCCTCATTCCCACTTCTCCAGCTATAAAGACTTTTTTTAATTATCAAATTTTAAAAACGAGCATTTCATTAATGCAAATGCCTTGACATAAATTTTATATTTTTAGAGCATCAATAAACATTTCGAATGTGACCAAAAATGGCTGCCTGTATGAGAGGACAGTGGTGTTGTGGTATCAGGCAAATGATGACCCAAAATTAAGTTTGTTATTAAAGTACAATAAGGGACACCTTGTGCGTGCAATTCAGAACTATAGGAAATGGCTTTTCCCTTAGGCATTACAGAATGGAACTTAATGTAAGATGGCAGAGAGGTCCAGACCTGAAAAAGGCCACTGTCCACTGACTGAGGCAGCCCTTCCGCCAGTGTTCCTGCACCTGAACATTCCATCACCCTGCCACCCAACCCCTACCCGAGCCCCACGGCACCCTGGGAGCCTCTCATCTCTTCTTTTCAGCACTCAGGAACAGGGAAGGCCCCACTGTCACCTTCCTGTTAGGTAGAATCCCAAGAACCCGCTGCTACGACAGACAAGGTTCAGACTTAAACAGAGGTGTCACACTAACAACCAGGCACCTTTCACGCTTCTTTAATCTTTGACTTAAATCCCCACTTGAAAAGAGCACCAGCATCTAATATTGTATTGGAAATGAGGTTTACATGGCAAGAGAAAGAATCACAAAGAAAACTCATGACAGAGTTCCAAACTGACTCGCCTCTGTCACTAGATTTTTTAGCTCACAATCAACATAATATTAAATGGATTGTATTTAAATAGTGTGTTAGGTTTGCAACATGCTTTCCCATGTAATAACTATTGTAAGCTTTACAATGATCCTGTAGATGGATTTAGTAGCCTGTGTTCCAGGTAAGGAAATAGATTCAGAGAAGGTAAGCAAGCTGTCTGAAGTCTTACATCTAGTAAATTGTGAGGCCAGGACTCAAACCTGGGACTCCTGGTTCCATCCGGGGCTCCTTCCACCCTTCTTACAGCTGCCACTTGTTATGCTACATCAGTACAAGGGATGCGGCTCATGAGTAGGCAGAGGCATGAGGGGAGTGAAGGGGAGGCCAGTCGACCACCAGTGAGTCTTGAGGGGTGATGGACAGGGTGACTTCAAAGCTGAGTGCTGTTCTGCCATCTCCTTGATTTCAAACAGACCTCTTCAAGATCTCTGACAGGATAATCAAGTTTTGGAGTCTTTCTGAAAGACTACAAGACTTTTCCGTTTCCACTAGGAAAAACTGACTACTGCCCCAGGAGGCCATTGGTCCTTGTTTGCAAAACATTCACTCTTTTATTCATTCATTCATTGTCTGCCCTCCTCACTAAGATATGAGTTCCATAAGGACAGGAATTTTGTTTGTTTTGTTCACTAATCAATCTCAGTACTTAATATTGTGCCTAGCACCTATAAGCTCTGAATAAAAATATGTTGAATACACAGGTTCTACAAGCTTCCCCTATTTTGACTAAATCATATCTCACCATAACATTTGTTTAAGGCCATGAGCAAAATCCCAGAAGACAAGAGAAACGTTGTGGGAGGAATCTGCCCAGAAGGGGGTCCTCTCTGAGCTAGGGACCATAATGATATGGGAGCAAGCAGCTCAGTACCAACAATCATCTTTCAAAACAGCCACTGAAAAAGGGCCAAGGGTTGATAAGTATAACTTAGTATTTGGTTTTTTTTTTTAATTTCTAGGTAATCTTTTATGACAAAACTGACAATTGTGATATTAAAGCAAATGTGTATAACATTTATAGCTGAGATCCCTAAAGGAAACTGATGTTACCAGATATTGATCACACCTCTGGTCTAAACGTTTAATAAATTACAAAAGGTTCTTTGTTGAAATTTCACACAGCTTTAAACAAAAAAATAAAGTCCAAGTCTCGGGCATCTAGGAATGGAGTCTGGAGCTGCCTGTTCAGTGGACCTGGCTTCTCAATGTCTCTACTTCCCCAACAGTTACAAAGGAAGAGTGAAATGGGGATGAAGGAGAGAGGGGGGAAGAGAAAAGGTAGAGATGATAGATTTGGTTAGGAAGAAGGTACTTTGAGGAATGGACACAGTTTTTTTAACCTAATAATTAAGCACAAAAAAATGAACCTGGTTTTCTAAGGCATTTGATAATTACAAAAAATAAATAAATAATAAAATAAAACAAAACCCTGAATGTCAGAAGCTTTATTTCAATAATATTTAGCAAATATATTATTTGATATGAACCCAGATTTTAAGTACATAATGTGGTGTTCTTTACTTAGAAAATGCAGTTCTCTAGTAAGCAAAGACAAAAGTCCCCTCCAAGCAGATCTCTGTCCCACCTGGTCACATGAGGCAGTGGTGTCTTGGAGTTCATTGGACTCCTAAGAGCGAAGTGTGCCAATCACGAGCATTGATTCCCAACTCCCAGTCCAGTAGCATCGCCTCAGCAGGTTGAAACTGGCCAAGGTAAGAATATTTACATTACAAATTGGCAAACAGAAAATCAGGGCTTTTTATTTTTTCAGAGATCTGGGGGTAGAACACTTACCAATGTACTACTACTGATTGAGGGGTCCTTTTAACAACAGATGTGTAGAGTGGTGGCTATCCATTGTCCTAGAGAAAAGAGTATAACTGGTTCCTATCTTTTGTGGATCTTAAGAAAAGTTCCGCAGCTCCCTGGTAAGTAAGACTGAAGGACTGTGGGGACAAGTAGATCAATTAACATAAAGTACACAGGCTCTTTCTGGGTAAGAAAGTATTGTAATGCCCCACCCTGATTACTGAGATTCAAGTTAGGGAAATTCGTTAAGAGAATCATGGTGTGATCCAAAACAAGACCCAGTGTTAGCGAAGGGCAACAAGTTCATGATATAAAATTACCCTGAGCTAAAGGGGTAGTTTAGACCTGGTCCAGACAACCCAAAGGCCTTGAGGGTTTGGGAAAAGGCTACAGATTCTCCAGCTGTGTCATTCTTCAAATAATTCATGCTTTGGGAATCTATGACTATGACTATGACCTTGAAGCTAACATGTGTGGCATCTTGGCAATGTTTCGGAGAACACCAAAGTCATCTGTCCAATAGCACAAAATAAGTCTTCAAGAGCACTGCTATGAAGTGAATGCTCAAGGAATGACTACATTCTAGTGCTACTGACGCCTGGCACCTGAAAGCAGAACTAAACTCTATCCCAAGTAAACTGGAGTCTTTTGACAAATAAGGGGAAGGTAGGGGCCATCCTACAGAACATAATTCAAGAGGGAGACACTGGGCTTCATGCTAACAAGGTAGTATGGGTGCTCAAGCAATCACATGATAAGCAGAAAACATTTTATATGCAGATAAAGAAGAAAATATATTCAAGTAAGAATGACTATCATGAGATGTTGGTATTATGATTTTCTCCTTTACACTTTATTTCTACAGTTATTTAAGAAAGGTAAGCCTAAGCCCTTACATTTTCCTACTATATCAAAAATGTTCAAGTTCTTCCTAATGGCAGGAAGTTACTTCCAGACCCAGAGGGTTGGCAGTTTGGGGGTACCGGGAAAAACGTCTAGACTGCACTCTCCAGTGCCAAACATTCCAGGATCTGCCCCACTCAAGGCACAGGGCAGAATGGCAGCACCAGGGCTCAGCCACGGGCCCAGTGTGTGGCCTGGGAAGGTGATGAGTTGACACCAGCCTCAGCAGGACAGGAAAGAGAAGCACAATCACAGCTGGGATCATAGACTCCTAGATGCAGGCAACACCATGAAGGTCACCTACCCCAGTTGGTCTCAGCAAGTCCTTGGCATTGTATTAGGTAGCTTACCTTTAATCTTTTTCATAAATTTCTTTAATGTCATGTTCTTATAATTAAAAAATAAAAGGTAAAAACAAGATTGGCCAACAGGTAATAGATAAGATTTCCTCTGAGTATTATTTAAAATAAGAACTCCCGGCCAAGATGAGACTCTTGTGCTTTTTGTTGTTGTTAAGTGTCTGAGGGAGAATTTTTGTTGATATGAGGTAGGGGCTGGGGGTACTTCTCTCCTTACATTAACCTGACTCTAGAGAGATACGTCTTCAACTCCTGAAAGCTGTGAGGAATGCCTGATGCCTGCAGCTCCACCCCCGTCTACCCCCTCCACCCCCATGCCAATAACAAGCTCCTGTGTGACAGACAGAGGCAAGGGCAGGAACCACTCAACCACGGACTTTAATAACTCTCTCTCTACATGCTAACATGGGATCAATGAGATCTAAATTGAAATGTGTGGTTGAATGGCTTTCTGAAAATGTCCTGTGCCTCTAAGTCTTTGCAGAAGTTAAAATCTCCTCCAGGAAAAGTTGCGGGGAGGAGGGGAGCAGTATTCATGTGGATGGCTATTGTGTGCCTCATCTTTTCACAGAGATAACAGAGAAGAGAATAAATTTATATTGCTGATGAAATGGGAAATGGGATTTGGGGAAACATGTTGTTCTCCAGGACTCAGCGTCTGAGAGGGAAAAGTGTCTGTATTTCTCCTTTATTAGGAATGGCAACTCCTTGGAGCAGAATTAGGAGCAAGGGGCGTGAAGCAAGAATAAGGGAGTGCCATACAAAGGTGAAAAACATGAAGTGCACCTGACTGCTTGACCTCATGCCACTCCTCTGAGAAGCCATTTCAAATGTGTCTCAGGATTATTTGGTTGGAAGAGAAAGGGATAACAATTTAACCATCAGCTCTCATCTCAGGTTGAAGGTCTACTCCATTGGGCATCATGCGCCTTGCACTTCCTGTTGTGTATTTGTGTGCACCAAGTAGCTCTCTATGACTTCCTATGCTTCACCATCAACAGGGAAGCCCCAGAACAAAAGGCAAGAGCTCCAAGGAGCAGGCATAAAGCTGGGTGCTATCAGATAGCACCTGCATGGAGTTGGTGGTGGCTCATGCATAGCTGGTCACCATTGCAGCTACTGGACCTAGAGAGATGGACTCACCTTTACCTGGATAACTCCTACATATGCTTGAAAAATCGGACCAGATACTCCTCTAGGAAACCTTCTCTGATGGGTCATTCTCCATCGTTCCACTGAATTGATTCACTTAATAATACATACACTAACAAGTTATTCCAGCCAGAAAATTTCTAATTTAAAAGCTTTAGAGTCTATAAAATAAGTTACTATTTAATAAAAGTCAACACTCCACATGTTGACTTAACTTAGCACAACACAAATATATACCCAAGATAGCCTCTATAATAATTTTTAAATTCTTGTTCCCTGTGGCAGAAATTGGTAGTTATCCCAAAATATTCATTTTCCTTCCTCTATAGTAATACAGTAATACTAAGTAGTTTCTATCTGGGCACATACATGGCTCCTTAGGATATGTTTCCCAGGCTCCTTCACAGTTAGTGGCACTGGCTCTGTGGTCAGAATACATGGGTTCAAATCTTGCTTAGTCTAGCACTCATTGGCTATAGGTGAGTTACTTAAGGTCTTAGACGAGTTACTAAACTTTTCCATGTCAACCTCCGAAAGTTGTCGTTAGGACTAAATGAGATAACCCATGTGAAAATCCTTAACACAGCATTTGACTTGTGGTATAGAACAAGCTCAGTAAATATTAGCCTAAAAGAATGGTAACAAATCTTTCACTTATGTTCTTTCATTTGTACCATTACTTCAAATAAAGTAATTTGGTAGCCTCCCACCCACCCCGCCCCCTCAAAAAAGAAAAAAGTGGTTAGGTATGACTGGAACCCAGAGGACAAAGTGAAGAGTTACCAGAGATGACACCAGAGGGATAGTCTGTGGCCAGATCATCAAAGAGATTGATTTCATCCTGAAGCCTAAGGGATTTTGAACAGGAACCTGACATGATCAGACAGATTTCTGCCTCAGGGAGCCCAGTGGCAGTACAGTAACACATGGTCAGAAGGGGTCAGGCTCTTTTTCTAAATGAATCTTGGCTTTGCACAAATAAAAACATTATTCCACACGCCACATTCCCTGGACAAATATTTCTTGAAAATTGTAGATGGTGAAAATGAGTGGATTGAATAATATAAACAGGTTACCTACCTAGTAGCAACCATTCACAACTCTTGACAGGGGCTTACTGCCTTGTCTCTATCTGAAAGGAAAGCTTATTATTTCTTTTGCCATTATTATTCTATAACAACATAAATTCTCACTTTGTCTTGCTGAGAAAAAATTTCTACAGTCAGATGACCAAGAATACCATTTCTCACTTGAATGGGGCTAAGCTGTTACACAGGGGTCCCTCATAGACAGGGCTAAATTCACTGAATCTCTTTTTGAAAGGAAACCTAACTTACTTTTTAGTCTAATTTTTCCATGCAAGCATTTCAGAAAAATGCTCAGCCCTTTGCCGATTTGTTTACATCCCTCAAAAGACTCAAGTGTATTAAACAGAGCTCTGGGAGCAGAGCACTCCTGTGGGGGGATTTTCTTAAACATCACCTGCTGTTGGACCACCCAGCCCCTATCATGGAAGAGTACCAAAAATATTGTGACTCTTTTCCTTAAATAAAAAATGCCAAAAAATGCCAAATGCACGCTTTCATGTAAAATATCTGCACAACCGCCCTAAGGGAAATAAATAACATACACAAATCTTTGCTAGAAGGTTGGGAAAGGGCTTTCTTTCTCAAATAAAATAAAACCACCATGAACAAAAATTTAACAGGATCTTCCCATGGGTAGTGAGTGTACGCAAATTCACCGAAATCCTGAAAGCTTACCAGGAAAGATGACAAAAAGCACTAGAATACCGCCTCCATTTTCTGGAAGGGTAGCCAGTTAAGTCTGCAGAAACTCAGCTACAAAGGCATAGGTGACCTTTGGTCTTTAGACTATACATTTTATAATAATGGTGATCAGGCACTGAAGAATAAAATTACATGAAACACACCAGGAAACACACAACCAGGGAATTCTCTGTTTCTGAAAAGGGTATGTTCATCCATCATAGGTTCACTTCTAATCTCCCAATCCCCTCCTATTTGAAAGTCTAACTTTTCTTATGGGAATTCATAGTTAAGTCTCTCAATTACTGAAGACCGGGTCTTGTCTCCTCATTAGCAGGGGCAATCTCCTGTTGTGTCACATGCATGGTTAACATCCCATTATGGCTTCTCCATTACTTAGCTCTAATTATTCTAAATTAGTGTTTTCCCATGGCACATCAAGAAGGGAGGAGCAAAATCTCTTCTCACTCTCTGAATGTCTCATCTATTCCTCACCCTCAAAACATTCCAGAGACAGGTGGCATAGCTACCCAGGACTCTAATTGCCTCTGACAAAAGAGAGCATTGGCAATGTGACCTTTCAGAGGTGGGGAACAACAAAAATGAAGTAAATTTGGTTGATTCTAACATTATTTTGTCATAAGCTTACCAAATCTTTCAATGATTTCTGCACTTAAAAAGCAGAAATTGTTCATTCACAGGTTGGAGGAAGCTTCAAGATTATTTTTATCATTCTTCAATGTCAGCTATAGAACAGGAATATGCCCAGAATATGCATATGTAGATTCATCCCATCTCCAAGTTCTCTCTGTGGAATTCATGATTTATTACACACTGCCACCGTATTGAAGTTAATTATGTACATGTATTATTTCTTCTACTAGATTAGAAAGTCTGGGAGGGCAGAGATAACATCTATTTCCTCTTTATTCTGGAGAAAAAGCTGGAAAATATAATCATGCATATATAAATTCACACACACACACACACACACACACACACACACACACACACACACAAATGTTGTATACCCCACAGTCCAGCACAGTACTTTTTCTATTACACTCTTCAACTATTAAAAACAAAAATTAAAAATGTGTTCAAAGACTTAATGACAAAAATAAAATGTAAAACTGTTAATACAGGTTATTCCCAAAACTGTCAAATATAGCTACATAGAGACCGATGCACCAAAAGGAAATAGAAAACACCAAAGTGTTAATAATACTTATTATGAGTGGTAGCATTTGTCTTTATTTACAAAATTTCCAAGTTTTTTTCTTTTTTTTACAATGAACATGTGTTAGTTCATAATCAGGAAAATGTTATTCTAAAATATTTATGTAACAAGTGTTGTGTATCTAAATTGATAAATGGGTCCATGTATAATTTCCAAGATGCTAAAAGCATCTAAGTTTGCAATAAGAGCAGAAGAATTCAAAGAAGAAAAGGGAGAAATCTTATAAGATTACAATTTCATGCTGTGTTTCCCTGAGGCTCCAAGATTTGCTGCCTTCTGAACAGGACTGAGTAGACTATGTAGGAAAGACCCCCCACACTCACCTCTATAATCAACACAAAGCCACTGAATCCCCAAACTACAGATGACTGTGGGTTCCTACCAGCAGAGAACTAAAGCTCTGATACTGGGAAGATAGTGCAACTGGAAGAATGTTAGGTGTGGACACCCAGGGCCAGGGCCCCCACCGGCAAGTAGGTGGCCTCTTGTGTAAATGACAGAAAACTCCCCAGCCGATGAGTTACATGAAGGCGTCCTCCCTTGCTAGGCTCCAGGCTTGAGGAACCTGAGACTAAACTTCTTCCCCACCCTTGCACTCTGGAACCTTGGTACAGGGCACAAACTACCACCCTATGCTGAGGCCTGGCCAGAGATCACCATAGCAGTAGCCTAAGAAGCAGGATGTCGGAAGATGCTGAGACCCAATGCCTAGCTTTAGATCAATAGTCTTCGTGTACACACACACACGCACACACACACACACACAGGCATGCTCTTGCAGACAGCCAGAGACTTTCCCAGAGGTACCAGAGCAAGTATGGATCGCTTTAAGGCACCTGATTTCAGACCCTGTACTTATGTGCTCTGCTAAAACCAACCCACCTAGGAAAGGGGGCTGCATTCACAATGGCCCTCTCCTAAAAGACGCCTCACACATCCCGATCTTACGGCTGTGTTGCCCCAGGGTATAAAAACCTCTGATGATATTAAAGGGGGTGTCTTCTTTAATGAAGTAATCAGGAACTCATAACCCGCGCAATCTTTCTCTGTCTCATACATCGTTCTGTTAAAGGAGATGTTCAGCGTTAAAACAGGCCAGCTGGTGTTGGGTACCCTAAATTCAGAACAGACAAAGCTGATGGGTTTAGAGATTCTGTTAAATATAATTGTAATTTTGAAATGTAACTGAGTATTTTGGCTTGTGTTGGGATGTGGTGAATTAAAATATATAGTAGAGTGTGAAGGGGAATAATAATTTTTATTTAACAAGCCTCTATCTCTTTTGTTTTAACGTAAAAATATTTTACTTTTTATTATGAAATTTCCAAACATACAGAAATAGAGAGAATAGTGTAATAAACCTTCAAATACCCATCACCCAGCTTCAACAATAATCAGCATATTGCCAGCTTTGTTTCATCTATTTCCCTACACATACATACACAGACACACACACGCTACTTTGTTAGTGGAGAATTATACTTCAAAGCAAATGCCACACCTTATATATCATCTTACCTATGACTATTTCTGCACATTGATCAACAGATACATCTTTCTATACCTTTCTATAAATATAATCACAATGCCATTATCACATCTATCAAATAATGATTCCTTTATATCACCAAATACCCAAGCTATATTTAAATTTTCCTAATTTTCTCAAAAATACCTTTTTTTAGTTGACTTGTTGGAATTAGAATCCAAACAAGGTCCTATGCATTAAATCTATTTTTAATCCATAATAGTTTCTCTTTCCTGTTTTTTATCTCTGCCACTTATTTATTGAAAGAAATGGACTATTTGTCCTATATAATTCCTTTCATTTTTATAGCTATATAGTATTCCATTGTGAGTGTATACCACAGTTATTCAACCAACCTTTTCTTTATTGACATTTGCATTCTTTCCATTTGCACTTATAGTTTAGTGCTGCAACAAAAAGTGTGTGTGTGTGTGTAACTTCGTATTTTTACAGGCGAATCTTTAAAATGGATTTCTAGAAGTGGGATTGCTGAGATAGTAGGTAAATGCCTATGTGCTATTGCTAGATTTTGTCAAATCCCTTCATAAGAATTATACATTTTATATTTCCATCAACAATGTAGGAGTTTGTTTCCCCAGAGTCCTGTTAACCAAATTGTCAAACATTTGATTTTTTTGCCAGTTTTACACCTCAAAAGAGTGGTCATTATTATTTTTTCTTGTCTTGAGTTTTGTTTTCAGTCATCTCAAGCGGTGGCTGTTTTCTCCCCCACATCACTAACTCTTGGAGTAGGTGTCCTCTTAATTCATCACTGCTACTCTGAAGCTGATGGTCCCCCTTTCTCCTTAAATCCCCAGCTCTGAATCTTGCACATCCATCCCCACCACCTACTAACCCACTGCACACCCAGGCCTCTCCCTCTCACTTCTCCATGAGTTTCACTTCTTAATTTTACCTTGCATTTCCTTTATTTTGAATGAAGCTAAATATTTTCCCTTGTGATTATAATTTGCAATTCTTTTTCTGTACTGTTTGTTCATATTGCTTGTCCATTTCTTTTTTATCAGCCTATCTATTTTCAATTTTCAAACAATGAGGGGGAATTTCACAAGAGCAAAACTAAGAGAGCATCGGTTAGAAATTCTGAATGTTTAAAATAACTTATTTCCCTGTATTTAAACACAAGCAAATATTTTCTGCTATTCTCAATATTCATGCCTAGAACTTGTTATTACTTGGAAAAAAAAAGCAACTTTGAGCTGACAAACCAGTAGAAGGTAGTGATGCAGATTCTTTTAAATGCAACAAGAATATTTTCAAGATTGGTCAGATTTACAAGACACACTAGAATTAACCTATGATAACATTTTCTTAGATTCAGTGTATATTGTTACTAATCCAGATAATATATATTTTCTTATATATCATGAAACATTTATTTTAATTATAGTAAAATCTCACTTATTTAATAAAATGTCTAATATTTTTAATGTCCTATTAATAAAAAATAAAAATTATATGCTACCTGTTGGGACAATTCATTTTTTAACAGTATTTACCTTTCTCTTTTATATGATAAATTGGGAAAGTTTGATTATTGTGTCTAAAAATTATTAGTTATTTCTGATTATTATGCTAAATTCTAATGTAATTATTCTCTGAGACAGAATACCAGGATTCCTATGTGCTCTCACATTTAATTACAGAAGGAACGCCATGACTTTATCAAACAACTGGCTTCAAAATAATTTACTATGTAAGCCACAAATTGCATTGCATTGTTACAAATATTTTGAAATAGCTATTGATTTAATTTCTTTTTATAACTTACTATTCAATCAGGGGTCTATCAACGAAGCGGAATCACATAGATGGGGTTTGTTATAGGAACTGAACCTCATGCAATTGTGGAAAGCTGGTTAAGTACTTGTTGTAAGTATATCGGAGTTCTCCAAAGAAACAGAACCAATAGGCTACAGATATAGGTATAGATGATATAGATATTTAGAGGTAGAGGTAGAGGTAGAGGTAGAGGTAGAGGTAGAGGTAGAGGTAGAGGTAGAGGTAGAGAACAACTCACATAGTTATGGAGGTTGAGAAGTCAGTCCCACAACTATCATCTGCAAGCTGGAGGACCAGGAAAGCCAGCGATATATTTCAGTCTGAGTCTGAATCTGGGGTTAATGGTGTTAAGTTCTAATCTAAGTCTGGAAGCCTGAGAACCAGGAGTACCAAATTCCAAGGGCAGAAGTTAAATGTCTCAGCTCAGACAAAGAGAGAGGAAATTTTCCCTTCCTCTACCACTCTGTTCTATTTGGGCCATCGATGTTTTGGATCATGCTAGGGATCATGCTCACCCACATTGGAGAGAGCCATCTGCTTTACTTGGGTCACTAATTCAAATGCTAATCTCTTCGTAGACCCCCTCACAGACACACCCAGAAATAATGTTTCCTAACTATCTGGGCATCACCTAGCCCAGTCAAATTGACACATAAAATGAACCATCCACACAAAGGTTCTTGTCTTCCTGACTGATGCAATCAGGAAAGGATGATGGACGTAAAGTGAGGGAGAGGAAGAACAAGCTGGAACCCACAAGCGCCAGCTGGAGCCCACAAAGGCAGACTGAAACCTATGTCAGTTCTTGTTGCCTCTGATTTTAAAAGTGTCTTACAGAAGCCAGGGCCTTTCATCATGTAGCTAAACACACATCCTTGCCCAGGAGTCAGAAAAGCTAAAGGAGATCCAGCTGCTTCCCTTCTGCCAAAAAGGTGAACCAGCAGATAAATAACAACATATAAGCTACAAGATGACTGCTCCTTCACTTCCATCTTCTAAATCCCCTAAGAATCTCCTCTGTGGTACACCCTAATGGGAAATATATAGGAAAGGGAATTGTAGGTAATGTATTTCAGCCTAGCCAATTTGACACATTTCAAAGCTGCAGCAGTATACCCCTTGTCAACTTGGCACTCAGACACATGTCCTTAAACTATAATTAATCTCAAAATAAAGACAAAAGCAAGGTCGCACTTTTGCCTGACATGATATAACTATCTCACACACAACCAAAAACACAACAAACCTTTCCCAGAGAGGGGATGCAAAGTCTCTTCTTTGTCTTTAGGTGATATTCATTCTTCTTCTAGCTGATTCACACTTCCCTTTTGTTATCCTGTAACATACACACTGAGATATAAAGTTAAATACTATTAACACATTTTATGTTAGATGACAAAAAAATAAGAAGGGAGGAAAAACATATATTTAGTTGATCTATGTCAAATAAGAGAGAAATATCAGAAGTATTACATTTTTGCAATACTGGGCATGTGCTTATAGTTCTTACCTTTCATGTTCCAACTGCCCTCAGCAGACACCTCAGCTAACCATGATCCCTTGCCAGGTGGAAAGGATAAATCAATTCTATTAGGTCCACGTGATTTAAACAATAATCTCACTGCTTTCATAATCTATCTTACAATTTATTTCTCAGCAGTTGTCATAACATCCCTCGAAATGTACAAAATTCAAAGAATTGAATGCCATTGCTGTATTAAGACGCCTTCCAGTCCCATCTACTCCCATACAGGATTGGTTTTATTGCGCTTCACAGATGTTGCATGTTTTACAAACTGAAGGCAAGGCCCTCCACCAGCAAAAAGATTACAGCTCTCTTTATTGCTATAATCACTTAATTGTGATACTCTGGAACCAAACTTGCATTATTTCCAAGGTATGCCTATGCACAAATAAATGTTCTCATTTCTCATATCAATAAAAATAAAATTGGGAAAGTACTTGATGCTAAACCTTGTTTCATTCTAAAAATAAACAATATTCATCCAGATATGTGAATTAATTTTAAAAATCATATTAAGTTTATTTCAAATATGTTTAATTTTCCTTTAGTACATGTTTATCAAAATTTATAATATATTTATATTATTTTGATCAATTGTATTAAAAAAATAACAGTAATGATACCCCAATCTGTATGTTTTTAATATTTAAGAGCCTTAAGTTAACAGGAAATAAAATGAATTATAAAACTTTTATTTACATGCATATAGTCGTTGCAGAAAATACAATAGGGCAACCAATAAAAGACTTTGAAGTATAAGAATATGTTAGAATAAAATTTTGTAGAGTAAGTGGAATGGAAATGCAAGTTCAAGGAGAAAAAGTAAAGAAATAAAATTTCCTATTTTAAACATTACAGAAGAGGTTTTACAGGGAAGAAAATCTTGTTTGCGTGTTTTTAAAATAAGGGTAGATTTGCAGGATTTAGATTCCATTGGATGTATTTAAAAGATCAATACATCAATTTTAATTAAAAAGAATATTTACTACATGCCAGAGATTATATCCTTTGCTATTATATAAATCCTAATGAAAAATTTTAGATATCAGCTACAGAATGTTCACAGTTTTTCAAAAATGATTACTTGGATGTATCTAAGCAAAACTAACAACAATATCAGCCACCCTTTCTGAGCCATTACTGCTTAGCAGATACTATATTAACCTTTCTCATAATTTAATAGTTTGGTGACAACCATATGAAGTATGTATTATTATCTTTATTCTACAGAAGAGGAAATTAAGGTGTCATCTGCAGTTTGTTTTAAAATATTTCAACATAAAAAGTGTGCTATAAATGTGTGAATTAGTTTAGGCTACACCCTTGTGTCAGTCATGCCCTAATCAGGCATATGCTCTCCAGGGGTGGTTTGCTGGCATTTAATCAAAAGGCTCCACTCCAGAGGGAGCTACTACAAGCTCCTTAGCTATTTTTATCTCTAGCCAACACTTGAAGTTTTTCACTAGTATAATGGATATTAAAAATGAGTTTCCATTGGTGAAATTAAAAGTTTGCTCAATATATATAGATGACTAAAATAATTTTTAAACTCACTTGCATGAATGGCACATAAGAAACTTAACCCTTCTCAATGTCCCCCAAAGCTAAGCAAGCTTGTAAAAGGTCCTGTGGCCACCTGCTAATTCCAGAAGTCCAGTGCTGGGCAATGTCTAATCAAGGAACTATGACTGTGATTGGCTGAATAATGGCCCCCCCAAGATGTCCATGTCCTAACCTATGGAACCCACAAATATTTTGTTTTGCATGATAAAAGAGACTTTGCAACTGTTGTTAACTTAAGGATCTTGAGACAGGGAGAGTATCTTGGATTACCCAAGTGGGCCAAATTTAATCACAGTGGTCCTAATAAGAGGGAGGAGGGTCAAAGTTAGAAGAAGGCCAGGTGATGATGGAACCAGGGATGTAGCTCTGCCAACAACTTGACTTTAGTTCACTGGGATTGGTTTCAGACTTTCAAAACTGTAAAATAATAAACTTGTATTGTTTTAAGTGTGTATTAGTTTGTTATAGCAATAATAGAAAACTGATACAATAACCATCCACCCTTCCTGCAGGACCTCCATCTTTACAATTGGACCCCCTTGGGATCCCTTCCCTTGGCTTCAGAGTTTCATGGGAATAGCCACAACACCCTCTCACCTCCATAAACCGATGGCTCACAGCTCCAACACTTCACTTTATTCACTGGCCCCTCACCTCCCACCCTTGCTTCTACCCCTAGCCAGATGTCTTTGGTCTATATAGATGAGGTTGAGAACTGGGGAGATGGCTGGGGTCAGCAGGTGATTGGCCCCAATTTTTAGAGGCTCCTTGGCATCCTTCTCTGTAAGAATGTGAGGAATATAAGCCTCCTTTGCCTTCAGCTTTGGCCCTGGCCACTAATTCTCAGGCCAAGGAAAAGTCCCACTCTATCTTGTTATTTTGCGGGCCTAATTCCAAAGCAGGAGAGGTCACAGAACTTTCCTCTGAGAAATATGTTGTACTACAGGGTTAGATACCACTCACCTCATTCCATATCTGGGTGCCCCTAATGGAAATTTAGGATTCTTCATTTTGAGAAACATTAAAGCACCTGTTATAATGCAACATGTTAACTCATCCTATATAATTAGATTCCAAAGGATCAACAATAAGGCCTTAGGGGGAAAGGGGGTGGGGTGATTGGTTTTTTGTTCTTCTGGTACCTTGCTTTACCTCAGTCCAGCCCACAGCAATTAAATTCAGTGATTAGAACTAAGATCACCCAAAGCTATGCAATGCATGTGATTGAAGAAATTCATTCTACCACTAAAGGGGTTTCCTAGGGCTTGCCCCTCACCCTCTGCTCTTTGCTGACTGGTGTATCACTTAGGATGTATTCAACTGCAATTAATAAAAAAACTGCCAAGCAGTAGTATCCATCAATAGGGAACTGGTTCAGTAAATTGAGGTATATCCACTGCTGTGGTCTAAATATGGCCCACCAAAATTCATATGTTGAAATCCTAATGATACCAGAGGGGAGCGGGGAGAGGGGAGGTAGATGGGGTAAAGGGGATCAAATACGTGGTGAAAGAAAGAAATCTAACTATGGGAGGTGAACACAGAGTGTAAATATATATATATACCTTACTGTTAAAGTGTACAGCTGAAACTTATTGGAGTTCATTAACCAATGTCATCATAAAAAAATTAAAAGAAAGAAAGAAAGAAAGAAAGAAAGAAAGAAAGAAAGAAAGAAAGAAGAAAGAAAGAAAGAAAGAAAGAAAGAAGAAAGAAAGAAAGAAAGAAAGAAAGAAAGAAAGAAAGAAAGAAAGAAAGAAAGAAAGAAAGAAAGAAAGAAAGAAAGAAAGAAAGAAAAAGAAAGAGAAGAAGGAAGGAAGGAAGGAAGGAAGGAAGGAAGGAAGGAAGGAAGGAAGGAAGGAAGGAAGGAAGGAAGGAAGGAAGGAAAAAGAAATCCTAATGTGATGGCAATAGGAGGTGGGGCCTTTGGGAGGTGTTAGGTCATAAGGGAGGAGCCCTCATTAATTTATAAGTGCCCTTATAAAAAGAGCCCAGAGAGCTCCTTCCCCCTCCACTACGTGGGGATACAAGGAGAGGTTTGTGATATAAAAGTAGGTCCTCACCCAACCATGCTGGCACCCTGATCTCAGACTTCTAGCCACCAGAACTGTGAGAAGTAAATTTTTGTTATTTATAAGCTATTCAGTCTGTGGTATTTTGTAATAGCTACCCAAATGGACCAAGACACCCACATAATGAAAAATTACATAGCTGATTAAAAAAAATGAGATTTCTACTTACTGATATGGAAACATCTCTGGGACATAACGGTGAGAAAAGTCAGCCATAGAACAGTGTACATAATGCTGCTATTTGTTTAATGAAGGGGAAAAGTGAATATTTGCTAATATTTGCCTGAAAAACACTAAAAGACTACCAAAGCAGTTTTCTGACAAAGAGGAGGGGACAGTAAAGACAGAATGGCTGAGGACAGATCTAAGAATGAGACTTCTCAGTGTGTAATCTCAGACTGTTTTCATTCTAAACCAGATGAATGCATTATCTATCAATTTTTTTTATTTAAAAAAAATTGGTTATTATGATGTTACTATTTGGAAAATCTGTGTGAAGAGTATATGAGACTTTTGTACTATTTTTTGTAAGATTTTTGTAAGTGAAATTATTTCAAAAGGAAAAGTTTTTAAATCTTAGAGATAGCATGAGAAGGATAACAAATAAAAGACCTAAAAAATAACATCAATATGAAACCTTCAACTGCTGAGAGAAGAAACCAAAAAAAAAAAAAAAAAAAAAAAAAGAAGTGGGGAAAGGGGGAGAAGGGCATTAGAAAGCCAAGTGACTGAGAGGACCAGGGAAGGACTAACAAAGAAGGGCAACTGGCATCCTAGACCCCTTTTCAAGGGTTCCATTCACATCTCCCTAGATTTTTACAAAGAAAAGGAGACTCCACTCCTATAAGTGAATCGGTGGTTCTTCACAGTGCTGGGAGACAAACTTTTCCTCAAGCTTTGCTTTCGCGTTTTCCTCCCTCTCTCTGCTTCCTGGGGCAAGGGGCAAGGGGCACTGGTTGAGAAGTTAAGGTCAGAGCATTTGCAACAGGATTTGATTTGTGCCTAAATTGGAAGCACTTAACACAGGCCACAGTGGCTGGCAGTATTCACACACTTCCCTTAGCAGGAGAGATCATGCAAATTAAATCCTCACACTGTAGGTCAGCGAAAATAAAAGCCTTTACTGCAGGTAATGTGTTTACCACAAACCCCAGTTCCTGGACACTAGAGACCTCAGAGCCTGACTATAGCAGCACAGAAAAATCCCTGGAGGTTTATCCAGAGAATCCTGCAGTGCAGCTCGTCCAAGGTAGGGCCAATCTCAACAAATTCTGTGTGTACAGAGATTACACCCCAGGTCTTAATCTAAGATTGTTTAAGGGAGTTCCTAGAAATGTGACTGTGAAAATAGTGCCAGCATCCAGAGAGTAGGGATTAAAGGTAAAAAAAGAATAAAGGTGTAAAGGTAAAAAAAGAGTTCACTACATTGACACCTTGTATTCAGATCTATTTTTTTAGCCCTAACACTAAATTAAATCATTCAGATTTAATTTGCACTCATTTTCTTCCAAAGTAAATCTGATAAAGTTGTATTTTTTCTTCAATAATGGGGTGGCAAAGGTGGATTCTGTGCCACCTTCCAAGTTCTCTATGACATAGTAATGACTCCTATTTGTGTAATAATACTATGTTATACTGCTATTTATTGATCGCTTACTAAGTGCTTTGCATACTTGATCTTATTTAATCTTCATAACAACCTTACAAAGTATTTTTATCCCCAAAGCAAAGAAGAAAAAGATGAGGTTTAAAGTGTTCAACTCATTGCTCAAAACTACTCAACCACAGTATTTCATCAAATCTAAGGTGCTGCTATTATTTTATTAACCATAACTAAAGAAAAAAATGCTGCCAATTAAATTAGATATGCCATTAATTATAAGATGCTTTCCAAGTCAGAGGTGTTCAATGTGACAAGATATGTGTCTAGAGCCTGCATGCAGTAGTGAGCAGAAGAACTGCTCTGCAGCTCGGCTGTTTACCAAGCATTTTTACAGTCATTAGTAAATATCTCCCTCAGAACAAGTCTGAAAAAAGCAAAGATAATTATCCCCATTTTCGGATGAGGAAATAGGTTCAGAGTAGGTGAGCAATCTGCCCTAAGCCACACAGCTTGCAGTTATAACACAGATACAAAATTCCTATCTCCTATTTTAGTATTTCAGTGGCTCATATCATGCAGCCTCTACTTACCTCAAGAAGTGCCTTAAATATTAGTTATGTATCAGTGAAATTATCTGAACAAGGAGAGATGATGGACAAGAGAAGATCTCTTATACTCAGGCCACATTATCTTGCTGACTTCTTTGTGAGTGAAATCCTGCCTTTTATCCAATTTAATTCCTGGAACACTTATTGAGTGTATGCTATGTGCCAGCGAACACTGCACTAGGCAGGACATCAGAGCTATTTTAGTTCACAAATCTTACTATAAAAATTTTTAAACATAGAGAAAAACTGAAAGAATAATACAGTAAATTCTCATATACCCTCCATCTACATTGCACAATTATTAACCTTTTGCCACATTTGCTTTCTCCATATGTATATTTTATAAACTAAGTATAAATTGCAGACATCATGATACTTCACCTTAAATATTTCAACATGTATCTTCTAAGAACAAGATGTTTTTCTACATAATCATAATACCATCATAGTTGTGATGGTCAGTTTCATGTGTCAGCTTGGCTAGGCTACAGTCTCCAGTTATTCAATCAAACTCTAAGTATACTGCAAAGATAATTTGTGAGTATGATTTAAATCTACAGTCAGCTGATCTCAAGTAAGGGAGATCATCCCAAAGAATCTGGTGGGCCCAATTCAATCTGTTGAAAGGTGTTAAGAACAGAGCTAAGGCAGGATGTGGTTCCATAGTGTAACAGTTAGCACGTCTGCTTTACATGCAGAAGGTCCAGGGTTCCCGCCCCAGTGGAGCCATGGTCCATGGTCTACAGCCATACATAACACCCTGAATAAGCCCGATGTCTGATCTCAGAAGCTAAGCAGGTTCGCTCCTGGTTAGTACTTGTATAGGAGACTGCCTAGGAAGACCAGGTGCTGTAGGCATTAAAACACACACACACACACACACACACACACACACACACACACACACAAGAAGGGAGCTAAGGCTTCCTGGAAGGAGAAATTCCACCTGCAGACATGAACCTCACCCTGTACCCAAGAGTTCCAGTCTATCCTTCCTGATGGCCTGTCCTACATATTTCAAACTCGTTTTCTTATCTGTTTGGGCTGCTATAAACAAAAATACCATAGATTTTATGGCTTAAACAACGAACATTTATTTCTCATCGTTCTGGAGGCTGGGAAGTCCAAGATCAAGATGCCAGTAGACTTGATGTCTAGTGAGAGCCCAAGTCCTGGTTCATAGACAGCTGTCTTCTTGCTGTGTCCTTGCATGGCACAAGAGACAAGGAAGCTCTCTGCGGTCTCTTTTATAAGGACACTCATCCTATTCATGAGAGCTTTACTGCCATGATCTAATCACCTCCCAAAAGCCCCACCTGCAAATACCATCACCTTGGGGCTTCAACATATGCATTTTGGGGGGACATAAACATTCAGTATATAGCATTTGCCTAGCTAGCCTCCACAATCACATAAACCATGCCATAAATGTCTTTGTGTGTGTGTGTGTGTGTGTGTGTGTGTATGTGTGTCTGTGTGTGTATATATATAATCTCCTATCATCTGTCTCTATATCTCCTACTCTTCTGCCTCTCTGATTAACCCTAACTGATACACCTATGAAAATTAACACTATGCTCATAATTTCATCTTTTATTAATGATTCTTAACCCAAGGTTACAGAATGTACTACAAGCATCAGGAAAGAGCCTGAAACTCTAGGTAGCATTTGGAATGTTTGTACATTTTGTGAACTTTTCTGGGGAAAGGCAAGCTTTCATCGAATCCTTAAAAAGTACATTACCCCCCAAATTACCAAAAACCACTGCATAAAACACATCTTTTTAGCTCTGTAAACCTGATAGCAGTTACAACAGAAAGAATGGAGGCTGACTGGCTTTAAGTGAGACCTAAGAAAATCGCTGAGAGAGAAATCTGACTGGGGGTAACAGCCAGCAACTCAGTGGTGGTTCTAGAGTTTCATTCTCTGTAGTTCACAGTAGCCCAAGGTATTTAGGCTGTGTTTCAAACCTCTTAAAGACAAGGAGGAAGGCGTTCTGTGGAAGTTTCATTGTTAGTGGCCCCAAGCACAGAATAATTGAAATTTAGCCATCCTTATGGAGACAAAGAAGCACAGTACAGTTTTGCATTTAATTTTGATGATTTTTAAAATAAATATGGGGGGGGGGTTGCTGAATTATAAGCTAGTGCTTTGCTTAACATTCCTTCTTGCCAAAATTAAAAAGTAGAAGATAGCAAAAATGTCTATTATCAACGGCAGGGAAAAGGGGAACAGTTGTTGACTGACCAAGTTGGAAGGTGCCGATTAATGTCAGTCAATATTATAGAGAGAGGGAAACCTTTTAAAAGTTTTTTCCATCTTTGTTATCATGTTCAGTGCAGTGGTCGGTGGTCGCAGGTTGGAGGTCAGAAGTCAGAGCAAGCCTCAGAGTCGCACGTTTCCCAGGAGAAAAGAAATTAAGGAGCCAGAGAAGCCCGTCGAGCGGGAGGAGATGCGCCCGCCTCTGCCGGGCACCCTGACCAACAACAGCCGCCGCCGCCACCGCTGCATGGCGGAGTTCTCCCAGGGGCAGGAACGTGCTGTCCGGCTACCTCCACACTGGATGGATGCAACCTTGAAGGAACTGACTAAGTAAAACAAGTCTACCCACAAGCTGGAAAAAAGTGCACACACTTCTGTTTCGCAGTTGTTTTTACAGATATTTAAAAAAACCTGGCTAATTGGAGTAAAAGAGATCGGCAACACCATGTCTGAGAGAAAGGGGACTGACGATTTCATGATGCTGCTGTCACAAAATTTCCAGACTGGAGATTATTTGGACATAGGGATCACCCCTCTGAATTGAGCACTCTCCTTCGGGGACCATGAGGCCATATTAAATTTTATTGACTATTCTTTTTTAAAAAAGTTTTTTCAACAAAGTAGCACATTCCCAAAGAAGAATTCCTGCCACCCCTCCCCGCAACTTTTAGTCCCTAAAAGAGATCAGCTTCTTACATACAGACATGTATCCTATTTACAAAGTCTAACATGCATGTATCAGGTAGCCACTGCCCAGGACAAGGCAGAAAAAGGGCAGAGCAGAATTACCCTACGAATATGTACTCCTCTCTGAGCAGGGAGGGGCTGAGTGTCTCTCCCTCTGTTGGCTTCTTCAGATCCTTAGCCCATCCATGTCTATGTAGGAAACAGCCAGCAGCTCCAGGTACATTGCTCAGTGGGGCCTGGAGTTGGTCACAGGACCAAAACTCTAATGTCAGATATTGCTGGAATGTGTCCTGAGCACAGTTGTAAATGTTTTCTCCCAGATGTATTCTCACCCTAAGGAGCTGGCCAGTTCCATAGCCCCAGCTTCTTCCTTTTGTTTCCTTCCTTATGACTTGAGTTCCCACCTGTGATTGCAACCTTCTTCCAAATACCTAAGTTAATTCCACATAAAGGAGCAGTAGGATGCTTGATCTGAGAAAGAAACTCCATTCCAGAATCTGACATGCATACATGCCAATATTCACTATTGAGGCTGTGGAGGAGTTAATGAGTTTCCTGAATTCTCAGATCAAAGTTTTAATGGGGCTGATGGAGAAAATGTTAAGACTGCCAAATGAAATTCAAAATCCTTCAGGGTCAAGACACCATATGCCACCCACACCTTCCTACTTGCTACTGAGTAAGCCAAGAGAGTTGAAACTTCACAATAAAAAAGAAGTAAAAAAGAGAAATTTGAAAGATGGTTAAAAATCATAAAAAGAAAAAAATACCATAATAAAATGGAGGGGGGGGGACAAAAATAAGTGATGAGAGACAATAAAAAGAAATAAATATAAGCTTAAAAAAATGTCAGAGTGAGCTAAAAGAAGATTGCATAAAATAAGAAAAAGGTAGGGAAGGGAAAACATAACTTTTTCCCCTCTATCTTCCTAGGTTCTTTGGCTAGGCCCTGCAAATAAGTCTGACAAAAGATGGATTAACAAGAGAAATTTATGAACACATGCATTGCATGTACACATGGGAGCACTGGGTGGTGAGTAACTCAAACAGTAGTTGGAACTTGGGCTTTTACAGCAAACCAACAAAAGAACAATAAATTTTTCGAGATGTGACAAGACAAAGAAAAAGGACTTTGAGTTTCCAGGGTGGCGAATTGTGGAAAAGTAAATGTATGGGGAAATTAATGGAAGATAAGGGCTAGTTACTAGAGTTTGTTATGTAGATTCCTCTGGTGTAATCTCTGGGTTCTTAAGGGTCTAGCATTGTCTCTGGTGATTAACTTCTGTGTTTCCTGGTAGAGACAGGAAGGGGAACACCTTTACAAATTTATGTCCTGCTTTTAGGCAAATAGGAACAGGGCAGTTTCTTGTATCTACTTCTCCTCAATTGCCTTGAGCTCAAAATAATCCCTATATCAAAGTGGTGTATTTTGGGGTGGCATATTCTGGTACCTCTCAAAAGCAAATCATGATTATTAAGACACAAACAGAATAAGAGGGTTCAAATATGTAAAAGGCAACACCATCAAATAAAGTGTAACCTGAATAAAACTGGGCCTTGATGTTCCAACCTGAGGGTGGAATAGCATGGAGTTGCATCCAGAAGAAATTCAAGTTTGCTTCTAGATGGAACAAGAGAAAGATAGAAATCATTGCTGCAGATCTTGTGAAGAAGCAAGATAAGGAGAATGTTAGTGCACAGGACAGCAGGACTACTCTGTAAAAGCTGTCTTGATGTAACTCCTTGCCAAAATGCACACCTGCAAGCAGCTGTGAGGAATTTCCTCACTGTCCTCCATGTGGTTCCCACCACACTGAGCTGCTCTCTGTTTCCTCCTTCTCTGAGGTACACTGCTTATGCACTGCCTTTTTCCAAAAGCCATATAGCTTGATAAGGGACCACTCTCCCCCTGGAACCTGCCATATGTCTCCTAATCATTGTTTTTTAAGGGAGCAACACTCCCCCAATCTGGAATTCTAATAAATTATATTCCCTTTTTAAAATGTAAGTAATGCCACAAAAACATAAAGTATTTAAGAAGATGGGAGTAGAAAAATTATCCCTAAAAATATTTTAAACTAAAATAGCAGAGCAGTGCAGTTTCCAGTTTTAACACTAACAGTCTAGGTCCTGGTACCTCTCTAGCTGGCTACTTACAGGCTGTGCCAAGCTCAGGCTTATGAAAATATGAAGATAGACAAGTAAGGGGGGACTGAGAGTTGTACTTTGTCATTATCTCAATATGAACTGACAAGGCAAAGCAACTACTTAAAAATACAAAAAAAAAAAAGACAATGTATATTTATGCTAATATGCCAAATCGAGTCCATTCCCCGTGCCAGCTGTAATCAACTAGTCGTAGCTGCCTGGAGTGCTGTGTTGAACATCGTGAGGCTACATGTGGATTCAGCAAAAAGAAGTGCCAGGATCAATTAGCAATGCCAGTCGCAGATGGAGGAATAGGGAGAGTCACTGGGCATGTTGTGCACTCTGGCCCCAGGCCTGGGAGCCAAGTTCTCAGGAGGAAAGCTATGTCTTATCAGATACGGTCAGGTTCAGAAAGTCATAAACTCAATGGTCTGCAGGAGGTAGGCAGGTACCATTAAAGAAAAAGGTAGTCAGGAGGGGCCTATGCCTATGTGTGTGGAGAGCACATGTCTAGTAGAATATTTTTGGCAGCAAGTAATAGCGAAACCCAACTCAACTGGCTTGAATAACGTGGAACTGTATCATTTCACCTAATAGGACTTTGATTGGCAGGATGAGTCAGCTGTGCTACAGTGACAGTTCTAGTTCCCACTTTTCCCATGGCTCTTACCTCCTCTATGTGGATGCCCATCAGGGCCATTATATCGCCTCAGTGAGCAACTGGTTTAGGAACCCAGGCTTAACCTGTTAGTAGCTGGCATTCCCAGGGCCAGTCTAGGGGTCGGCACACGATCCAGTTGGCCTAACCAGACTGCTGGAATAGCTTATTTTATGCTTGATAGAGAGGTTTTCTTCTCCTTCCCATGGATGTGGATAAGGAAGTTTATTGCTCAGTCACTGCTGATCATCATCTTACTACCATGGAAGAAAGTCCACTTGAGGACACTTCTACATGGAGGAGGGAAAAGTTGAGAGAAGAGTGGGAAACAGAGCAAGAACCCTCACTGTAGCAGATCTGGTTTACCATGCCTCTTGAAGTTCAATACGGGTATCACTAGGCTGAAATCAAGATGTTGGCAGGGCTGTGTTCCTTCTGGAGATTCTAGAGTAAAATCCATTTTCTTTCCTTTTCCAGCTTTTAGAGGCCTCCTGCATTCCTTATCTCCTGGCCCTCTCCTCCATCATCAAAGCTAACAATGTTGCTTCTCTCTGAGCAGGCTTCCCATAGTCACGTCTCCTTCTGACCACAGCCAGGAAAGGGTTTCTGCTTTCAAAGATCCCTGTGATTAGATTGGTCCCATCCCAGTAATGTATAATCTCCACATCTCAACTGAATCACATCTGCAAAATTCCTTTTGCTATGTAAGGTAATATAGTGATAGCTTCCAGGGACTAGATGTGGAGAGTTTGAGAGGACATTATTCTACCTACCATACCATCTCATAATTTCTTCAGGCCCAGATTCACACTCTGTGGTTGTATATTTCCCAAACTTACAAATAGAGGTCAAAAATGTCAAGAAAAAAGGATTGCCCAGAAATAAAAAGAAAAAAATTAAGTGTAAACAGTCATGTGTTCCATTTGGTGGGTAACGATCTCTCCCTGGATTAAAAGACGAAATGTTCAGAAGGGTCTCCAGGTAAACTTTAACCAAAAGAAGGCTGAGCAAAGCCCAAATTAAACTCTGTAGGTTCCATGAAGTCTTTGGAGAGTTTGTAGTATGAAAGGGAGATCACAGGTGAGATTATAATTTTTATAACCCCAAGGACATAATAACTTTTATGTCAAGCTGGAAATGCAATAAAATGCTGGCTTCTGAAAATTGTCAGATCAAGGAGAACATATTGACTGAACAATGAGAAAATACATAACTCTTCAGTTGCCTTTTCTCAATCCTTTTAACTCTGGGGATTGCCATTCAATAGCTAATGGGGTCATGGAAATTAACTAATCTAGTCAAAAGAAAAGTGTTCTGCCTGAGGATGCACAACAGAGGACCTGGCTACAATTAAAAGCTCTCCTCTATTAGCTTGGCTACTCAATAGAAAAGGAGGGGGAAGGGTAAAAACACCAAACAGAAGAAGTAATAAGGAATTTTTTCAGCTACTTTTTTTTTTGACAGCAACCTGTGCAGGGGATTGAACACAGCAAAGCCAGGCTCATCAGACTTGCATTGTGGTCTCTGCTTAACAATTAACTATTTGTTAAGACTTTGCTCAATGGCTTTAACTTTTCAGGGACCATCCCTTATCCATTGTTGTTGTTGTTGTTGTTGCCCTTCTTCTTCGTCTTCTTCGTTGTCTTCTTCCTCCTCCTCCTCCTCCTCCTCCTCCTCCTCCTCCTCTTTCTTCTTCTTCTTCTTCTTCTTCTTCTTCTTCTTCTTCTTCTTCTTCTTCTAAAAGTATTTATGTGTATCTTATTTTTAAAATGCATTAAAGAAAAAAATTCATAATGCTCTCCCCCACCCTCTACCACACATATACACATATATCTCCCTCTTGTTATCCTACCCCACAAGGGTCAAAAGTGTAGTGGGTACCCTCCCAAATCTTTCATCTTGCTTGTGTGCAAACATATATTCCTACATAGAGGATTTAAATTTTTCTTCTTACCAAAACTGAATATACTATGTTCAAGACTCCAGAATTTCCTTCTTTCACTCAACTTACCTGTCCTTTAGAACAATTCAGATAGATCTAATTCATTCATTTACACTCATTTAAATCAAAATTATCAATATATCAAATTATGTTTACACTAAAATATATCCCATTGATGGACATTCAGATGTCTCAATTATGTTTTATTTTGCCACTAAAAATATGCAACAAGTATCCTTGATTATTTATTTTTATGTTCTAACACTTTTCTATCTGAAAATTATACGCCACAAAATGAGATTTGAAATAAAAATATTTATTTTAATAGATATTGTTATATTACCTTCCCAAAGACAGAAATAATTTACATTCTTAGCTATGACATATAAGGAAGCCTGCTTTTCCACTCCCCAGCAGCACTGTATGTTATTAGTGTTTTTAATTTTTGCAACTTGATGAAAAATAGTATTTCACATTGTTTAATTTGCATTTTTGAATGCTAGTAAGATGATTCATTTCACTCGTTAGCAAATTTAGTTAGTAGGTCAGACTTAATCTGGACAGACACTATGCTCATAAGAAAAAATGGAGGAGCTGAACTAAATCTCTAGCAAAATAATCTGCAACTGTTATCTGGGACACCATTTTAGCCAGAATCTAACCAGTGCCTAGACCATATTTTAAAGAAGCCGCTTCTGGAGCCATCTAAATTGCAAACAATGGCCACCACAGAGGCAGGAGAAATGAATGTCAAGTTCAACATAAACTTGTTTTGACACCATTGTCAAACCTGAATAGATGAGAAGTTGCTAGTGACTGCCTAAAAGCACAGGGCTGAGAAGTATTCTCATGCAGATCAAGGATCCCTAGAAAACAGCAACTGATTAGCAATGTATGCATGCCATAAGTGTGAAAATCTGAAAGGATAATATCCCAAGTGGGGAACCCTGATATTGTCCCTAATTGGGAAGAGAGTGGGATTGGCACCTAGGGCTCAAAGGTGCCAGAGTTCTTAGTCAGGGTAGAAGGAAAAACATTATCCTCATCACCCACATCCCTCCTCAGGAACCAGGCTGCAGGAACCAGGGATCCTCATAATCCCCCTCCCTCCCTAACCCTCCCCTTCATAGACTCTTTTTCATTTTGTCCAGAATTCACCTGAATAAAAATGTTGTGGGAAACGGAGAGAACATTGCGATTTTCTACATCCTAAATTCCTTGAAATGGCCACACATGGCTAGTAAGGGAGAAATTAAATGACGTTTGAAAATCTGCAAAGAAGAGAAATTGTAGGCAAAATGACAGACTTAAAATTTATGGTGCTCTTCAGGGAATTAGCTTTCAAACCAGAAGGAGGGGGAGGGGAGGAATCTTCTTATTGCTGACGCTTGGAATGCCTACATCGCATTTCTCCAGGAATAACCGGTTATACCTTTCTCCGAAAATGCGAGTTGGCCAGGTGCTCCTCTTCCCCCTCTCCCTTCTCCCACTAACTGTGCCTCTTTTATCAGGACATCGCCTGACCCCTAGTGGTCACGTTGCCGTCAGCAGCACCAGATGTGCTTTATTTAATGGCTTGTCAAAGTTCTAATTTGCTGACAGGCAAGCAGCATTTCCTTTGAAAAACTGATATTTGTAAATTACTATAGTAATGAGTCTCTGACTTTAAGAAGACCTTCAAAACAAGTAAACTTCAGAGAAATTACCAGAGAGGCCTAAACATCAAAGAACACAAGCAATTCTTTGTCATGTGACAGTGTTACATAGCAGTTCTTCTGAATCGATTTTTTCCCGTGACAGTAAATTTAGATTCCAAAGCCTTGAGGCTTGTCTTCAAAAAAAAGAGTATAGAATTGCACCCAAAATAAGGAAATGTCCACGTCTCCAAACATCAATCCAAAGCCACCTTGTTGGAGGCTTCGTGAAACAGGAAAGCCTAGAAATCATATATTTTCATTCCTGTGAAGCTCTTGAGTCCTGTAGCTGATGCTTCCTAAATTAGTATTAAGTGAGGAAAGGCAACAGAATTTTATGAAATATTTTACTTCATAATGTATTTCATGAAGCATTAAGCAAGGGTTGGAAAGAAGTTGAAAACTGAGGCAAATGATTTTGCCTGAACCATACTTGGGTCCACTCCAGAAACTCCCGACAAACCCCAGACTGCTCTGAGCAGGTCTGACTCAGGGTGGGGTGGATTGAACCTCCAGAAGAAGGGTCTTAGAACTCACAGCTGAAGAAATCTAGGGTTGGCACGGTTTCCCAGTACACACACACACACACACACACACAACCTGGCCTCAAGTCCCAGATTGTAAGATGATCCCACTTAAAAAAAAAAGCAGGAGGGGCGGAGATCTGAGCAGACCAAAGAAAATATGTAAATGGAAAATAAGATTATGATGAGATGCTCAATATCATTTATCATTAGGGAATTGCAACACAATATAAAGTAGTAATGGACTATAACTCAAGTGTAATATAAATACCCATGAGTCCATACTGACATAAACAAATGACTAAATTTAAAAAAATGGAACAAATAGACAAATCTCCCATGACAAAGAATTTCAAATAATTTATGTAAATACTCCCTAATTATGGAGGTAGAGCACAGCTTCCTTCTCCTTAAGTGTAGGCTGCACAGCATGGAAAGGAAGGAGAAAAAATGTGTAACTTCATGGTGGAGAAATCTGACAAACACTACCTAAAGCAGGTGACTAAGGTTAGCATCAGCAGTGACAAGTCATGTTCATAGTATGTACCCTTGATATGATGTGATGAGAATGGCACTTTACCTTTGTGTTCTTCCTCTCCAAAACTCATAAGCTCAGCACTATTCAAATTTGTCAAAGTCATCAAAAATGAGAAAAGTTTGAGGGACGGTCGTGGCCAAGAAGACCCTAAAGAGGCATGATGACTAATTGTAATGTGGTGTCCTGCATGGAATCCTGGAACAGAAGAAGGGCATTAGATAAAAACTAAGGAAATCTGAATAGAACACAGACTTTGGGTAATAATAATGTGTGGCAACTGTTTCATATCGATGTAAGATATTAATATTAAGGGAAATTGGATTTGGGAACTCTCCATTCTATCTTTGTGATTTTTCTTTAAATCCAAAACTATTCAATAATAAAAAAATTTACTCAAAAAAAGAAAAAAAGGAGGAAGAGCAACTCCCCCTGGCTTGCTCAGGGCTTTCCCAGTCTCAACACTGAGAGCCTGGCATTCCTGGAGGCCCCTCAGTCAGGGCAAAACAAGTGTCAGTCACCTATGACACTCCAGTCTGCTCCCCACACATGAGGCACTAAGAATGCATTCGTAAACCACTCTAGCCTTCCCTTTCTGAGCTTTTGGTTATTTGTTGCTTAGTTTTTTTTAGGCCTCAAAGACTTTCTATTTCCCATAACTAATCTAAAAATAGCCAGATACAAACAGTGAGGATTTTACTTCTGTAGAAATATCCACAGTGAGAAAATAAAACTTTCTCAGATACGATCAAGGTAGCACCTAGACATTTCCCATGCTAAACATCCTGTAGCCTGACAAACCATGAGTAATTCACAGAAACATGATTATGGCAATGCTAATAGGTTCTTACAGCATGAGACTTACATAATTTCAGCAATGAATCACCTACATGCACGAAACAAGTCAGGTCTATTATTTGACACTCTATGAGAAACTGAGGCGCAGTACAGCCAGAGCTGGCCTGGGGGTGGTTCAGTTGGACAACTGCCCAGGACACTGGTCTACAGTGCTAAAATATCACAAAGGCACTAAAACATCACTGGGAATGTAACAAGGTAGAGAAAAAATTGGAATTTTCCAGAATTCTTTTAGGGAAGTCACTATACATGGCTGGAAGGAACACAAATCCTACTCACCTCTAAATTTTCCTGGATAGACAGAAACAAAGCTACATGACAGAGGACAATCACCTCACTAGTGGTGGAGTGGTGGCTTGTTTAATAAATGTCTGGTAAGACTTACATGCAAATGGATTTAAGAACTACTTTTCAAATTTAAAACTTTATTTACAAACTTTATTTGTAAATAAAGAAGCATCTGCAATCTGATAAGCCACCAGGTTGGGAGGATGTGGAGAGGCCCCCACTACCTCCCATTCTCAGAATCCACTCCTGAACCCCCACTCCCCAGGCAAACATCAAATTCCAGATGTAACCCTGTGAACTGCCTTCTCAAGAAGGGTGGGTTCAATTAACCCAAGGCCTTGAGTTGCACCAAGATGACTGTGCACGTTGGGACGACTGAGTCCTTCTTTTCTACCCTTCCTATACACAGACTTCAACCCCTCCTCAAATAAACCCAGAGTAAATCACAAACATGTATAGGTTTGCAGGGTAGACAAATTATTAGCCTACCAAAGAATCTACTAGATTGATAGAGTACAAGCTGAGGAGGACACTGTGTTAAGGTCATAGGGCCAAGGCGTTAAGGATTCTGGGTTTAAATCCTGCTTGAGGCACTTACAAACTGTGTAACTTTGGGCAGAATCTTGACCTCTGGAGCCCCTCATTTCTCATCTGTAAAATAAGGATAATTATATCAGATTATTTTCAACTATGTTTGTAAAACACCTGCAATAGTCTGGCTCATAGTGGAGTCTGCATTCCCTCCATAACTTGCATTAGTCAGGGAGACTGTCTCCAAACTCCTCAAATCTGTTACAGGACATCTACCCACCAGCATCCCCATACTCTCTAGAGATGACTTCTCCTTGCTGTCAGCGATAAAGGAGGTAGCCAACAGGGGCTCAGCCCCTGCATCTGACCTGGGTTTCCCCTTCCCTTCTCCTACATGAGACCCAGCTCTCGACCAGGGTGGTATAGCCCTCAGCTCCAACCTTGGAGACTAGCCTCTACTGATTATCTCCTCTCACTTGAACAGTGAGCCACCCCCTTTCTAACTGGTTTTTAAGCTTGCTCAAATGTCTCATGATTGAAAAAAAAAAGATTTTTTTTTCCTCTGCCCCAGTTCAAGTTCTGCTCTGAATATCAATTTTCCCACCCACAAACTTCTTATAAGCTAAGTCCATCCCCCTATTTCCAGCTCCTTACCTCCCACTCCTCAACCCAGCAGTCTAGCTTCCTTCCCACCACTCCCCCGAAGGCACTTCCTAAACTTACCACTCACTCTCCCCAGCCTCTCAGCCTCTGACACCCTTGATCACTTCCCTCCCTGGGCTCCTGTGGGAGCTGGATTTCCCCTGCCTCTCTGACTGGTCCTGAAATGATGGCCTTTTTCAGCATTCAGGCCTAGGCCCTCCTCTCCTCTCTACCCACACTCTGTGGGTAATTCCATTCTCTAATAGCTTCAATGACGTTTATATGCAGAGGACTTCAAAGCTGTAACTTTAGGCTCCCTCTGCAGACTCCTATATCCAACTGCCTGTGGATATCTCTACCTAAGGAGAATTAGTTGGAAGAGAAAATACATTTTTAACTTGTCTGAGACATTGTATTACTTTGCTACAGCTTCCATAACAAAACCCAACAGACTGGGTAGCTTAAACAATGCAAATTTACTGTCACACAGTTCCAGAGGCTAGAAGTCCAAGATCAAGGTGTTAGTAGGTTTAGTTTCTCCTGAGGCCTCTCTTTGGCTTACAGTGAGCCACACTTTACACTATGTCCTCATATGGTCTTTTCTGTGTGTGTGCACATCCCTGGTGTCTTTTTGTATGTCCAAATTTCCTCTTCTTACCAGTCAGAGTAGATTAGGGCCCATTCTAACTGCCTCATTTTAACTTAACCACCTCTTTAAAGGCCCTATCTCCAAATACAGTCACAGTCTGGGGTACTGGGGGTTAGTATTTCAATATATGAATTTGGAGAGAACACAGTTCAGCCCAAGAAGATATCTACTTGATATGTCAGCTCAAGATGTGTGTGTGAGTACAAAAGGCACTTCACTACCAACATGTAGACCATCGACTCCATCTTTACATCCTTACTCCTCAGACCTCATTCTCTGCCTATGGGCCCATCCCAGGATATGACACCCATTGGTTCACCACCTCCCATGGTCAATTCATTGCAGGCATATTTCTGAAATCTGCTCAATTCTTTCTATCTACTCTGCAATACAGTTAGTCCAAGCCATCATCCTCTCTCATTTGGTTATCACAGAGCCTCCTAACTGGTCTCTCTTCCTCAGTCTTGCTCACCTCCAGCCCCTTCATGGCAGTGAGAGTGACATTTCTCAAATGCAATTCTGATGACGTTAAAATCTTGCTTAAACCTTTCAACAGATCTCCACTGCCTTCAGAATGAAGTCCACATTCTGCAGAATGATCTAAAAGGACTCATCCCTAATCTGGGCCCTGCTTACCTCTTCTACTGTGA
Organism: Eidolon dupreanum; assembly: GCA_028627145.1. Lineage (NCBI taxonomy): Eukaryota > Metazoa > Chordata > Mammalia > Chiroptera > Pteropodidae > Eidolon > Eidolon dupreanum. The sequence goes on along the minus strand of CM053507.1, from coordinate 73,807,867 downwards.
ACTTCTTTTGGTTCTCTGAATGCACCACTCTCGTCTGTCTGGGGCCTTTGCATGTACTCTTTGCTCTTTCTGAGACACCCTCCACCTTTCCTTTAGCAAACTCCTACTTGCTCATCAGTTTTTAAACATCACTTCCTCCAAGAAGTTATCTCTGATCTCCCCTATCAAAGGGGTTGGGTGCTTCCCTTTGTACTACACTGCAAGACTGATTAGGTGTCTCCTCCATTAGAAGTCGTAAAAAGATTATATAGGATTATATTCTTACCACCTCTAGTGGAGGAGACACCTAACACAGAAAACATGTCTGTGTTGTTCCTCCCCCAATGCCTAGAGCTGTGTCTAAAATACAATAGATACTCAATAAATATTGAACGAAAAAATGAGTCAATGCAAGCACATAATATGGCATAAGTAATGGATTCAGTGAGAAAAGACCTGGGTCCTTGTCTCAACTTTGCCACTAACCAGATATACCACAGTGTCTATAGGTCAAAACGAAAATAAGGTTGGGCTAGAAGCTCACCTCTCAACATCTCTCTTGATTAAACAACTATAATTCTTCATCTCTGATCCAAGGTAGAATATACTGTGCCCCATATCCAAGAAAGAGATCTTCGTCTGCTATTGATTCAGACAGAATGCCAATAGCTTGATGGAAATATAAGAGGCCCCAGAAAGACCAGCAGAAAACAGAATAAAAAAGACCACCTGCTGACACTAAAAGTCTTCTAAATCAAGATGATTAAATAAATCATCCTTGACTACACAAAGAGAAAACAGAGACACCTAATACAATGACTTTTGGCCTCTCCTTTCTGTCTTGTGTTTCTCTCTCCTCCTCTGTTGCCCTCCCTCCTACACAAACTCAGAGATTCATTCTTAATAATGTGTATATAATGTGTATGTGTGTGTGTGGGGGGGGGTGTTGTCTCTTAAATTGAGATGATTATGAATCAATTTCCCAAACTTTCTCATAGCTTGAGGAGATTGTTGTCTATTTCCAACAGGGAAAACATAATTTGTTTTAAGTAATAAAAGTTCCTTCTTTGTTTGCCAGAGCCAGGATAGGGGAGAGGCTGGTTAAGAAGTTTAATTAAGAAGTCACATCTAAAATATCTTTAGTCAGTCGTGGAAAACAATGAGTCCATGTGTTATAGACCTAAAGAAAACCTGGCAGCCCATTTTTCTCTTATTTTATTTCTTCTCTTCCATTTGGTTTAGAAGAAGCAACTCTTTCTACTGTATGCTTGGTGCCTGCAATACCAAAGAATAAAATGTGACAAAGGCAGAAATATTCCTCTCCCTCACAGTTCATAACTGAAGAAAACTTCAGAGGTCTGTTAATGCATTTGCTTTATAGGGAAAGCTGGTTTGGCTTCAGGTTTGCAAAAGATATATGAAGATAGATGAGCACAATGTGGAGGAATTCCACTCAAAATTAGTGCTGTGATGCCAGCTTGCCAGTCATGGTGCAGAATACTGTGAATACAAAGGTGAATAAAATACAGTCTTGTCCTTGAGGTCAGTCTATTACAGAGGTTCTCAACCGTGGTTGTCCATTGAAATCACTAAGGAGCGTTAAAAAACACTGATGCGTTATTAATGGGAATGTAAAATGGTGCAACCACTATGGAAAGCCATACAGTGATTCCCTCAAAAATTAAAAATAGAATTACCACATAATCCAGCAATTACCATTTCTGGATATATACCAAAAAGAATTGAAAGCAGGTCATCCATGTTTATAGCGGCATTATTCATAGAAGCCAAAAGGTGAAAGTGACCCAAGTATTCATTAACGATGCATGGAAAATAAAAATGTGGTATGAAAATATAAGAGAACATTATTTGGTCTTTAAAAGGAAGGAAATCCTGACACATGGTACAACACAGATGAACCTTGAGGACATTATGCTAAGTGAAATAAGCCAGTCACCAAAAGAGCCTGAAATGGGGATTCTTGTGCCAATGACTTACTGAGCAAGTGTTTTCAGTAAAGCTTTTAAGGTAGTAAAGAAAGCCATGCTAGGCAGAGGGAAGAAGCTTAGCAAAGATGCGGGCTCTGCCTTGATCCCACCACAGAGCCATCCCATATTGATTGAGGCGAGGGATTCTGGATTTCGAATCCCCACGTCAGTCACTAACTGCAAGCTGCATAGCGTGGGTCATAATCTCCTAGTCATTTTCAAGCAAGGAGGCTCCTTTTGCCGAAAGCAATTCACAGCAGCTGGGGCATAGGTACATCAGCCAGTAAAGAAAAGCTAGACAGGTCACGAACAGCATCATATACAATCCTCTGGTCCAAAACTAGGTCACGCTACTATCTCTAAGTATAATAGATGTTTGAAAAGTAAATATTTGTTTTTTCAGCCTCTATCTATGTAGATAGTGAGATGCAATTAACTTGGTAGCCAATCAAGAGTTTTCCCAAACAGGCTTCTTATTAATTAAAGAGAGAAATCTTTTTGTCCTACTCTTGACGTTTGCTTCGATACGAAAAGAATTCCACTAGAATTGAATATTTCTTGAATATTTTAGTCTCAGGACCTCTTTTAATTCTTAAAAATTATTGAAGATTCTGAAAAGCTTTTGTTTATCTGTGTTATATACATAGCTATTAACCACATTAAAAGCTAAAACTGATAAATTTTAAAGTATTTATGTATTTATTTTAAAATAACAATAATAAACCTATTAAATATTCACATAACTTATTTTTATCGAACTAATTATATTTTCCAAAAAAAATTTTTATTAAAGAATCTAATTGTTATATATTCTGGCAACCTTGATGTCTGGCTTAATAGAAGACAGTTAGATCCTCACAGCTGCTTCTGTATTCAGTTTGTTTTGCAACATGTTGTTTTGGTTGAAGTATATCAAGAGAATCCAGCCAAGATATATAGTTGGAAAAGGAAGGAATATTTTAATATCTTCAGATGATTATGGATATTCTATTTTGATGCTACACCAAAATTTAACAGTGGTATTAAAGGTTAATTGCAATATGGAATATAAAACCATATCAATGAACTTTTCAAACTGTTACATTAAAATTCTCTGACCTATCTTACAGTTTGAATGGATCTTTATAACATCATACATTAAACATTTAGGAAGTTTTGGTTCACTAGGTCAAGCAGATCTTCCAAATGTTGCCTCATTTCATTATATCAAAAGCCACATTCATTAATATCACCATCAATATCAACAGAAAAGCTTATAAGTATTAGAACACTATCAAGCCTGTAGTGGTGGATACAAGTTTTTTTAAATTCTAATTTTTGCTTACAAGCACAAATTTTATCATTAGTAACAAATATTGTCAATTACCTGAAAGTAATAGCCACTTTGTTAGAGAAAATGTTTGCCAAATGCCCAGGTCTGAATAACCATAGTTTGTTTATCAGTAATGACTGGCAAGTAAAACAGTGCTATGCTGGGTAAATCTAGTTCAGCATGCAACTCAAACGACATCACACATGCTTTTCCTCTAGACAATCATGGTATTCCAGGATGCAGCAGAAGGGAACTCGACTGTTGGTATAATAAAATTAACACTGTTCATCAACGACATTCTTCAGTGAAACTTATTTGTTTTTTCTTTTTTCCTGAGTGTATGGCAGGACAGAACGCTGTGACTTACCAGTACAGTTTCATATCTCTTCCCTGATTCATGCTAAGGCATAAGCAGTTTCAACCATCTTCATGTTTGTACCCATATATTGACACAATGAGAAAGGCGAATAACATCTTAGCATTGTTATGGAAACACTTTTGACCTTGCTCACCCCCTGAGAGAATCTTGGGGAACTCCAGAGTTCTGAGGACTATACTTTATGAATCTCTGCACTAGAACGCACTGCCGGATTCACTTCGGCTTCCTGCATGCCAGCTGGCTTCCAGAGAGCAAGGGGAAGCTGAACTCTAAATGCCCAACTCCTTCTCAATCTCAATCAAAATTAACTTCTCCCCTCCAGGCGAGTGGATTAGAGTGTATGCAAGTACTGAAAATCCTCTTTATCTCCATTAACAAAAAAACACGCTGAGTTTTTTAATCACTCAGTTTACTTCTTTGAGTAACAAGCTACTAAAGACAGTGCCTCTGGACAAAAAGGGGACATCTGATCCAATCATAGAAAATCAAATGCTATTCCTTGGGAATCTGACACAGAGCTGGTTGGATCCTGTCCTGCCTAAACAGTAGATATTTGTTTTAGAGTTGCTTAATCAATAGGTCTGGGGAAGTCGGCTTTCCTGGAACAAAAGGAAGGTCTGCTTTGGGCAGATGACTTCTTGGCATCCTGCCCCTGTCTTCTGGAATCAGTATCAGAGTTTGATTTTGACTACCCAACCCCAAGCAGAGTCAAGTTCAATCAAAATGCATTTCCTCCCAGGCCTGAGTGAGACACGTGTTAGAAAATCAAATGTTATTCCCTAGAATCAGAATCTTGAGCTGAGTGGCTATAAGGCTAGAAATGAATGATTATTTACCCTAACAGCAGTCCCAAAGAGATTGTCTGGTAGCTCTTGCCACCTAATTTCTAGTTCTATCGAAAACCACATTTCATCCATTTTATTCTGTCCTCTGAGCTACCCCATATCTTACCAATAAAACTCCTCCTGCTAAAATCAGCCAAAGTCTGTTTCTGTTGCTTGCACCAAGTGACTCTAATTGATATAGACCCAAATACAAATTGCGAGCTCTACCTTAGGAAGCATAACACTGCTTACAATTCCCCAAATTGTAATTTTTCAGACTTGAAAATGTCAAGATCCACTAGGAGCCCATTATATTTCATTGAGGCCCAGGATCTGGGACTAGTGCATATTTTCATAGCTGCTGCATTCATTTTTGTACGACCTACCATCAAGCCTCAATGGGAAGTTTTCCGCAGCCATTTCTTGGGAAAGCTGTGATATTTCCTGAGCCCCTGAGACATAACATTTTAATTATTATTTGATAGAGGAAATATTGTTTGCTGGATTTTTGTATCATGCTTTTAGCACAGGATATGCTGGGAAAATGAGCATTTATGCTTTGGTACCATGGCCAACTGAAGCCACATAAATCCACTAGGTTATTTGACCATTATTGAAAGCAAAAGCTAGAGAATTCTGAGACATGATACTCCTGGTGAATTTACTATTATCCTGATTGCACCGGCTAGTCTCTGAACAGGTGATGATATCTCCATGGATTCTCCACAGTCAGCCTTATAAAGCTTCTTATCACTGAATAGAGTTTGATGAAGTAGAGATTGGAAATACACTATGTAGAGTTCAGGGTAAGTGAATATCCTATATGCTGGGGTCACAAACTCAGATGACTAAGAGGTCAGGCATGTAGCAATACTAAAAATAGCAGACTGGTGGGATAGTGACCAACTGAAGAGCTCATGCCTTCTTTCAAGGGAGGAGGCTGACATTCCACTCTGGACAATTGGAGGCTCCCCTAAAAAGTGATTTTGAGCTTTGTAAACACAGGTAAGTCTTGTTTCTTCACTGCATTTCACTTTGCTCATCAGGAAGTAGGGAAAGAAATAGAGTTGCTTTCAAGATCAAATGAGGTAGGAATATTAAAATATGCTTTGTATAATTTTGAAAAGGAGTAGTTACTATAAACTGTCCAGTCCTACGTTTTACAGAAAAGTTTACATGTCCTCAGTGTAATTATTTAGTGATACAGAGATGAAAGTTGCCATGGAACTCTGCTCTTTAAATGGAAGACACTTGTGACTTCGATTGACAGCAAAAAATTAAGAAAGTCAAAAGTATAAGCATATCCACATGCAGGCAGGGAGACAGAGGGAAACGTCTTAGAATTAAAATAATGGCCTAATAGCAATGCCTGTAATTTTAGTCCTGTCATAGTAGATGCTTGCGGCCTCTTAAGTAGTTTATCATCATCTTCATCATCATCACTATCATCATCATCACTACTTTCAAATGTTACATTACTGGCTATAGTTACAAAGAATCAGAATCATAAAACAACCAGATCACGCTGAGCAAAGAAGAGAAGACTGAAGTTCCTCTGGGCGGGCTACCCTATGTATACTGTCTTAAAAGTAAAAAGAATGGTGGAAGGCATGCTGAAACTCAGGAGAAAAATAATCATACACACAAAAATTTTTTAAAGGATTGTGGGCTGGATTTGACCTGGGGGCACCCAGTTCACTAATCCAAAGGGTAACTGAAAAGAACAAATACAAGTTTTGCATTTATTGAACTAAAATGGCTTTTAAAACACCATTTTTCATTTAACATTCACAATAACCCTATTAAATAGGTAAAAATATTTTCACTTATTAGAAAAATAAGTATCAGATATCTTAAATGCCTACCCATTGTTACACAGACAATAAGTTGTTTTGCTGGAATTTGTTCCCAGGTATGTTTAAAGCCCTTGTTTTTTCCATGATAAACCAATGGCCTAAGTGTCATATTGTACAGATAGATGTTTTGTTCAGCCTTTTAAGTTTTAAAAAAAGATTTAATTCATTACAAAAATTCAACAATCAAGAATTGTCACATACAGCCAGAAGGAGGGGGAGAAACATGTGGAGTGAGAGACGTCCTTACATCTCTCCCCTTGAAACAACAATAAGCTGAACATCTAAAACTCAAAACTCAAACTTCACACCAGCGTGTCTGAGCATGGAATCCACTCATAAGAGCTACCACAGGTCAGAACCCCTGGTATCGGGCAGTGGACTGGGAGAAATAAAGAAGTTGCCTCTCACAGCCACTGGAGCTCCCTGTGGGGCGGGGGGAGAAGGTGCGGTGAGTTCCCTGAATAGCCCTGCTTGGAAAAACTGTGAGATCCACGTGGCCATCAGCAGTGCCCAGTCATCAGGGCAGAAGGCAGAGAAGCGAGGACAGCAGAAAAACAACAGTTGACTTTTACTGGCCACAGTTGCAAAACTGAGGCTGAACCGCAGCCCCCAACCCCAACCTGGAGGGCCCCTTCCCCCAAACCTTCCGAGACCGATCACCATGGAGCCCCAGGGGAATCTGAGCAAACACTACTGAAACTGTTGCTAACACTGACAGGGACTGAGACTGAGGGTGGCGAGTGTGATTAAATATCTACAAGAAAATAAAAAGGCATTATGAAGGCTTATATAAAGCAGGGATCCAAGAGGCTTAGACACCACCTACTGGAAATCAAAAGAAAAGCAACTTCTTTGTAGCAGACTAAAGAGAGACCTTTATATAATAAATCTTCTTTTTGGAAAAAAAGCAGAATACATTTCCATTAATGCCCAGGTAGAGAAATAGTCCATTAACCACCATGAACAACCAAGGTGACAAGGCATCTCAGAAAGAAAGAGAAAAATCTCCAGAAAATAAGCTAACAGACATAGAAATATGCAACTTAAATGACAGAGAATTCAGGATGGTACTTCTGAAAAAACTCAGTGAGTTCCGAAACAAGTCATATCAACAATTCCAGGAATTGAAAAAAAAACTAGATGAACAGAGCAAGGAGATTAAAACCCTCAGAAAGAACCAAATAGATCTTCTGGAGATAAACACACACACACACACACACACACACACACACACACACACACACACTGTAAGAGTTAAAAAGTGAAATAACAAGCTTGGGAAATAGAGTCGACCAAATGGAGGAAAGGATAAGTGATATTGAAGACAGATATTTAGAAATAAATCAGAAGGAAGAAGAGAGAAACTGAAGAATGAAAAATAATGAAAGAGAAATTCAAGAACTAGCTGATACCATCAGGAGAGGAAACATAATAATAGGAATCTCGAAGGTGAGGAAAAGGAGCAGGAACTAGAAAGCATTTTCAGACAAATAGTTGGTGAGAATTTCCCAAATCTAAGGAATGAGCTGGAGCTTAGAATTGAAGAAGTCAACAGAACACCCAATTATCTCAACCCAAAAAGGCCTTCACCAAGACACATTGTATTAAAATTATCAAGAATTGCCACATAAAAATCTGGATTTCTGGCTTTAGGGGAATACAAAATATTGCACTCTGCAACTCTGTACATGCTGGAATATTTGACAGCCTTGGATGTACAGCTCCCATTGGTACCGTCCACAGGGGCTAGTTGGTGGCTTCCCCCTTTGATAGGGCCAGGCCTGTCCCATCATATCCTACTGATTCATAGCTTGCTACATTTGCTGACTTTTCTTGCCTGGCCCTTGTAGATATTTCAGTTTGTCACATCCCACTGCTGTTCAGTGTGTATTTTCATCCATGAGCAATGGAAGCTGTTCCCATCTCCTCTAGCATCCCTGAGCAAGAAGTCTGGAAAGTGCTGTGAAGCACACACTGGCTAATGAAATACATCTAATTTGCTTATGGGGTTCATTTGAACTATAGATCTGTGGCAATGTTTAGGATTTGGATCCTTCTTTGATCAAGGTATATGAAATCAGTATGTTCTTTGCTTTCTGATCGTAAAGAAATGTGCATCTTTTTTCAGACTTTAGTTTTACAAATAGCCATTTTGCTCCAAGTCTCACTAGAGGAGGCACAGAACTAGATTTTTTTGAGTTGAAGCCACCGCACAGAACTGCACTTGTCAAGTTCATGCAAGCAAAACCAACATGCTTCCTCCTTCATTAGGCACAAATTCAAAAAGCTAATAAAATCATCTTAAATGATATCTAACATCCCAAGTTTGAGTCTCAGAGTGCCAAGAATCACTTTGATCTACACTTACAGGGAAAAATATATATATACATATATACATATATATGTATATATATATGTATATATATATATATATGTATGTATGTACACACACACACACACACACACACAAGCACATACGAATATGCACACACATATACATACACATTATCAAAGAAAATAATTCACTGGTGACTGGTTTTGCCTTACTTCCCCCAAAGTTCTTCCTTGACTAATCCAATCTCACCTTTATACAATTTGTTCTGAGCAGTCATGTATTCGGTCTGTATTATTTTATATTTGTTGAATTATTAGCTCTTGGAATTGAATTGTAGAATTTAAGTGCTGAAGGGAACTTAAAGGATCATTTAATCCAGAACTTTCATTTTACAGATGAAGAAACTGAAACTCAGAATATTTAAATGATTCACTCAAGGTCACAAAGATAGCTGATAAAGGGCATGACCCAGTTCCATGGTCTTTACACTCCAATATGCATCCATTGTTATGAACCCTCCCAAGTACACTCTAAAAATGGTTTAGCCTGATTATGATGTCTGTAATTTACTTTTAAACACTTCAGCTCAGACAATGTAATATAAATGTGTGTTTGTTAGTCTCCACGTACACTCTTGGGATAGTCGGTTGCTTTACTCAAGAATTCACAGCTAGCATTTCATCAAAATGCCACATAAAAGACAGGAGTATCACAAGGCTTCAGCTACTTTCAATCAATGCCAGAGGCTTTGCTAATTATAATAAATGTTATTTATAGTCTTTCATTGGTGAAATTAGTGATTCTTTTATTAGCATAATAGATACTACTAATCGAACACCACTGGTAAAATTGGTGCTGTTCCAAGATAAAATATTTTACAGATATTTCTCACCTTTTTACAATCAAGGTGAACCTTTCATCTTTGCCGATAATGTGGAACCCAGGACTAGAATCAGAAATGTTCCCATGTCCAGCTCTAATTTCAGATTCTGGTTGGTGATACCACTACAGGGTTAACTGAATCTTGCCTCTATCTGGGGCATCAGCCTGAGATGAATCCTTTGTACAAGATGTGGTTAGAGGCCCTAAAGAGAAAACTTCCTAAGATTACAGGGAAGGTATGAACTGTTCCTTTGCCTACTAATACATATTTATTAAATAAATATCTATATGTATGTAGAATTTGGCTGAAGACTTACTTTGAATATAAACTAGTTATAGTGTGATTGTCAGGAAGTATCCACTGTCACTTCTAAGATTGGTGGCTACTGACACCTACCAAGAAGAATTTGGTTGTGAATAACTATTGTGTTAACTGTGTCCCTTAAAAATTCATATTGAATTTTTGAAGTTCTAACTGCCAGTACTTCAGAATGTGACCTTATTTGGAAATAAGATCTTCACAGGGATAATCAAGTTAAAGTGAAATCATGAAGAGAGGCTCTAATCCACTATGACTGGTGTCCTTAGAAAGGGGGGAATTTTGGAGACAGACGCAGATGTGGGAAGAATGCCATGCAAAATGAAGGCAGAGATCAGGCTAAAGCCAAGAAGCACAGATTGCCAGCCATCCACCAGATGCCAGGGAAGAGGCATGGAACAGATTCTGTCTCATAGCCCTCAGAAGGAACCAGTCCTGCAAATGCCTTTATCTTGGGTGTCTAGACTACAGAACTGTAAGATAACTGTGAATCTGTTATTTAAGTTACCCAATATGTGGTACTTTCTATAGCAGTCCTAGAACACTAATACATTAACCAAATAGCTTAGGTCTGTTTGTAAAAAGGATTCAATAATTGTTTGGACTGGTAAGTCCAGTTTCACAAGGGTTAGAAATAGCTGTGTTAGAATTAACTGTTAGAATTAACTGTGTAATTTGCAAAACATCTGACTGCATTAAGGTATACCCCTGCTTGAAAATCTACCCATCAAACTTGATAATGGAATGATGAGGTTGACACTACATAAACCTACTGCCAATTCTCTCTAGCCAAAGTCTGCCAGAAACACAACTGTAGTCAAACAAAGTTGTGTTTACTGTCTCATTGAAACAAGGGTTAATGTACACCAAAGGGGGCTGTGGAGGTCTCAGTAAGTGGGTATTAGAAAGGACTTATATGATTTGGGCTTGGTAATGATTTAGGGAATAGTTAAAGCAAATGGAACTTTGTAATTGGATGCTGTCAGGAAGCAGAGTGATTCTATTATTGGGTATTTTAATAATTCTCATCTAAAAGGCAGAAGAAACAAACTGAAGCTAAAGCTGTAATTGGTAAAGAACAGTCACTCATATTAGCCCATAAAGTAGGGAGTTTTGTGGTTCGGACAATGTTTCTCTTTTTATATATGATCAGACATGATTATGGAGTTGTTGTGCTTTTCTCTTGCTCATTATGGTCACAGAGCAGTCTTGCTTGATGCCTGTATTCTGTGAAACTGCTGACGTTCAACAAAAGAACACAAGGTTTCAGCAGTGGGTGACAGGCCCACTCCTGTCAGGACCTGCTTTGCTTTTTCTTACCACCAATCAATCTAAACATTATTAAAAGTAGGCAGCTGGATAATATGAATCTCCATGTGTGATTCAAGAAGAGGCATACCACATCACCTCAAATGTATTCTTGTCAAAAAAGAAAAAAGCTAAATCTGGATCTAATTAAGCTAAGCTTCTGGATCAGCACTGTCCAGTAAAAATATAATACGAGCTATATATGTGATTAAAAATGTTCTAATAGCTACATTTTAAAAAGGAAAAATAAAGAGGTAAAAATAATTTTAAATATATTTTAGCTAATGTAGCCAAAATATTATCATTTTGATGTGTAACCAATATAGGATATTAATAAATAGTCTACATTCTTTTTTTTATAGTAAGTCTTTGAAATCTGGTGTATTTTACACTCACAGCACATTTCAACTCAGATTAAGCATATGTAAAATGCCCAGTCACCCCATGTGGCTACTGGTTGTCATAAGGATAGTGTAGTTCTACAGCTAACTCTTATTTTCATGGAAATACGAGAAATAGAGAAATGTTTCTCTCCATTGAATAAAATTATCCTAATCTAGAGTTCATGAAATTCTACATGAAGGATTTAGTTTCTTCAACAAATAAATGGTGAGGGAAAATAAAAAGGAGGAGAAACTTTTATAGATTAAAAAATTGTTATGGGATATATTAATTAAATGGAATCTGTAGACCCTGTTTAAATTTTGTTTTGAAAAAAACTTTAAGAAGACATTTTCGTACTCATCTGGGGAAACTGAATAAGGGACAATTTTTAGATGACATGAAAAAATTATTGTTAATTTTGAGGATGTGATAATGTTATTGTGGTTATACTAAAGAAAAAAGTCCTTATCTGTTAAAGATATATGCTGAAGTATTTTTGTGTAAAATAAGATCATATCTGGAATTTGCTTTTAAATATTCCAGCAAAATAAAAAAAAAAGATGAGGGAAGTAAATGAAACAAAAATGGTAGGATGTTGATACGAAGGGTGATGGGTACTGGGATTTTATTATACTGTTTTCTCTACTGTTGTGCATGTGTTAATATTTCCATAATAAAGTGTTAAAAATGTGATAAAAGAAAAAATAATCTATCTTTAGGCTTATGATTGTAGGTGTGGTAAAGTTTCACTGCTACATACATTGGTTAAAATGTATAAAAATATACACTTTAAAGATGTGTGATTTATTGTATGTCAATTAAACCTCAATTAAGTTGTTTAATAACAGTCTATTATGGGACTACATATAGTTGGAAGCCAGTAGAAGTTTTCACATATATTATCTCAACTGATGAGGAAGACAATTTGTTAGAATTTTTTGTGTTACAAGTGACAGAATCTGAAATCTTTCTGGCTTAAGAAACAAAAATGAACAGAGGATTATTGCCAGGTATGGTATTAATTTTACCCTACTTACAAGCTAATAAGCTAGCCTGTTTCTATTTCATGGATGTTAGCAGAAGACACAAAACTGGATCTACTCAGAGCTCAACAGACAGCATGAGCATCAGCATATTTACTTTGGTTCCCTTGACCCCAGTCCTTAGAAGATGACACACAACTCAGATGGATGCTCTGCACACAGTGGGTCTGCATCACAGCTGAGAAACACTGAGCTTGGGAAATCCATCACTTTTCTAGCAAACAATGAGAAAGCCTGCTTTTTATCCTGGAGGCAGACATCACCTCAATCTTCAAGATTGTTCACTGTAAACATAACTATGAGAAACGGCCAAGTAAAAGTGGTTAGGGCCTTGTGTTCTTGGAACACTCAGCATGATGTATAGGAGTGAGAGGGATCCATGGAGGGCCATCTCTCTCAATAATTATTAGTTAATGTAACTTATAAATTCCAGAGATAACTTTATAGCTTCAGGCACAGTTGGCATTACTTTCAGAATTTTTTCAATGTGGTACAACTATCTTCCATGGGCCTATCTTGAGTAACTTCCCTTTCCCTGATTTGTGTCCAGAGGGTAGACTGCTTTTAGTTGGCCAAATCAGAGCAGCTTTGCACAGTCAGGCAGGTTAGGTAGTATACAAAGCACCACAAGGAAGGAGGTACCATTCATTCCAGATATCATAGATTTAGACTGTTTCTAACAGATGGAAGCAAAGTGTCCTGAAGAGGGTGCTATGTGGGTAGCCGTGGCCCAGGTCATATGTCCAACCCCCAAGTTGGGCGGTGGGGTCAATCCTCCCCAAACCACACAGAGTGTTCCCCAAAGTGACACCAAAGAGCATTTATCAGGAGTGGGAATGGATGCTAGACAAAAACAACAGGTGCCCACCACAGGCCAGTACTGTTATCCCTATTTTCTAGATGAGGATACTGAGATTCTGCATTTAAGGAAGCTTCCCAAGTCTATAAACTACAGGAAGGGACAGACTCAAATCCAGGTGTGTCTGATTCTAGAACCCACCAAGTTTCCACTTAACCATCCCAATTCCTGGTCCTTAATGAGTCATTTCTAAACTTATTTATTTGGTGTTCAAACTCCTCCAATAAATACTCCCACTCTGGTCACCTAATTTCAGCTCTCATCATTTGAAATTGAATCTACCCTGGGAAGGACCATCTTTCCTGCCCTCGCTCATTCTTGTTAGGAACCCCTGATCCTTCCATTCTTTTCATTTGATATAACTATTCTCCCCAAAACTCAAAGCCTTATGCTTTCTTAAAGACAATATCAATACCTGCATCATAAACTCTGAGTTCTTTCCACAAAAACAAAGATTTTACATTTGTTTTAAGTAACCCCAACTCACCATTCAAGTTTCCTCATTGGGCTTAAATACTGAGAAACCAAAGTTCATATCTTCCCTTATAAAACATAGTTGACAACTTTTGCAGCATCTGGCCAGCCCCAAACTCCCCTTCTCAGAATTCTTTTCACCCCCAGCAAGGGTGGGTGACTAGCAGCCATGTTTGCATTGCGTGAGCCTACCAGCCTGGCCTTAGCTGCTGGACTGGGATTGATCAGCTGACCTAAACTGGAACAATCAGATTCTCTCTTGCAAGACTCAGGCTTGAGGCTGAGATCTGGCAGTGTCTTGTCCTTCAGGGGAGGGAGCTGGAATAGAGAGGACCATAAAATGTATGGGCTGGCTACATTTGACCCTAGGCTGTGGGAAGCAATGAGAGCCAGTTTGCAGAAAGAGGAAGAAAAATAGTCTTTATGAGGAAAAAGCCTCTTCCTGGAGGCTTTCTGATACCTGACTCCAATGTTAAAGCCTGCTAGCACAGCCTACCCTTGTTTTCCATGTGAACCCCCTAGACTAGTTTGAAATAAGTTCAATCAAAAGAGCCTAGGCTGACCTAAACCAAGGCAGGGCCCACAGTAAGTAAGCATTTACTTTTACACTTGGTGAATGAAACAATAAGGTAAATGGTTAACATGTTGCTACTCATGACAGAACATCCAGCCACTCATTTTCCAGGGTTATTAATGCTTGTACTTTAGATGTGGCAAAAGAGGTGCTGGAGGAGGGAGGCCAGTGACAGGGTGGCAGGAGGCTGAGTCCCAGGTACTTATGCAGGGCCTCGGAAAAGGCAAGGCAGCAGGAATGGTGGAGGGGCAGGCTGTGGGAGCTGGGGAGACAGAACGAGGCTGAGCCAGTGGGAAGGGAAGTGAGGATCGCTCCTTGAGTCCCAGCCAGGCAAACAGGGGCAGCAAGGGGGATTCCTCGCCAAGTCCAAGAAAAGTGAAGGTGAAGGAGCTTGTATGTGGGAAGTGAGAACTGGGGAAAAAGATACGTCCACAGACTTTTCTCCTTTTCTTGAATTTCTGTAGCACAGACAGCAAGAGAAACCAATTTTTAAAATCAACTGCTTTCCATTAGAGAGTCAGAGTCTCCCTTTTATTACAATCTCTTAGACTCAGTGACAGCCTGTTATTGGATTTTTTAATCTGACAAAACTGATATTGAAGGAGAGGAATTTATTATTTGAGACCTTGAGGTTATGTCAGTCTTGCTGGTTCTCAGTGGTCTGAATTCTGTGTTGGGCCCTGCATGGATGAGGCTCTCTGGGAAATCTAGATCATGCTTAGGCATGATCATGGGGAGAGTATCCGGGACTCCCTCTCCCCTCTGCTTTTCTTCACGTCTCACTAAGGACTAAATGTCTTTTGTCTCACTCGGAGAGACATCTCAGAATAAACAGTCCTGGGAGAGCTGCCTGACAGATTCGCAGCTTTACATCAACAGCTAATTCAGAAAGAGGATAGCAGAGGTCTGATTTGAGTAGTACATAAAGGAGAGGACAGAAGACTTCCAAGGGTAAATAAAAAACTGAAGAGCTCCATACCCTCATGGATGCTGTTCCGTCTCTCCGGACTGCATTCTTTACCCTCTTCTTTGCTTGTCACACTCCTATTCTTGCTTCAAGTCCCAACTCAAACACGTCCCTTTTTCTTGGTATCTTCCTCATGCTTGTCCAGAAAGCATGAGTTTCACCCGCTTCTCTTTTCCTAACTCTATTATGGCATTTATCACATTGTATTAGATTTTGAAAAGGATTTCTGACAGGACAGCCAAGTGGTTAATCACATAAACACTGGAATTAAAACCACCTGGATCCAAATCCTGGTTCTGCCACATATCAGCTGTGTGATCTTGGATAAGGTATTAAACCTCCAAGATCCTTAGTTTCTTCATCCATAGAATGGGATAAGACTACATGCCCATAGAGTTCTTATGAGGATGAAATCTAATGTACTTAAAGGGGTGTCACTGTATAGTGAGCACTCTGTAAGGGCGAGCTCTCATTAATATTATTCCCTTTCTGGGATACTATCTCCCCAACAATTCAAACTTGGGTCTGATTTCATCTTTGGCCTCCAAATGTGTCACTATTAACAGAATAAATGTTTGTACTTGGTCAGCTGATGGCCACAACTACTTGTCTCGCAGCTCCACCCTCACCTCTGTCCCCGGAATTTCTGCTTGTCCCAGGAAGCCTCCCTTAAAGCACCAGGCTCCCAGTTTGTCCAGTTCCTTCTCTCCAGGGTCTCCAAGTTCTACTCACACCCTGCCTTCGAGTTACTCTTATTAAAGTACCAATATCAGCAAGTCACCTACCAGACCCGAAGACCTAACTGAAGCACCCACTCCTTTCCAGGCAGTACAAGGGCCACCTCTTCTGGTTGGCTGGCAGATCTTCTCTGTCACTCATTTTGGCACCAACCCCACAGCTACCAATCCTCCTCTAAAATAACCCCAGATGGCACAGACGACACTTTTTAAAATTACATAAGAAACACATGAATAAATTCTCATTTCAAAAAAAAAAAGACAAAAGAAAAAAAAAAGAACTACAGAAATACAGAAAATACAAAGCAGAAGCTTTCATACTCCCCTCCTCAGAAACCATCAGTCATCAGTTCTCTGTCTCCTTCCAGACCTTCGTATGTCTTTTAAACATATAAAGAAATAGTTTTGTTTTGGTCCTTTTTACATAAATGAGATTCTTGGTTGCAGCTTGCTTTTTTCATATAGCAATTGGTCTTAGAGATCTTTTCCAAGTTGCAAAGGATTTTGTAGGATGGCTCTACATAGTTCATTTTCCTGTCAATGGATATTGAGGTTGTTTCCAAACTAAATAATGATTTCATTTCAGCACATCTTCCATCATGTGAAACTATCATTTTAACATTTTGAATTTAAATCGAAATAATAAAAACATTAATTCTGGATATTTTTGTATTCCAATTTTTTATTTTTATAGCTGCATACAAAAATAATCATAACAATTGTATTTCTAGATTTGTTTCTATATACTTAAGTAGCATTATCATAAAAATAATTTAAAAGGAAAAAAAGTAGAGGGTCTATACTTTGCAATTCTTTTTACAGACAAGTGCTTTGACCTTGGACAAGTGCATTAGTTATATATTGCTGTGTAAAAAATTACCTTCAAACCTAGTGGCTTAATACAACAAACATTTATTATCTCACAGTTTCTGTATGTCAGCTCAGCTGGCTCCTCTGGCTCAGAGTCTCACTAGTGCAATCCAATTGTCAGTCAGGCCTGGGGTTTTTGGTGGCTATTGGCCAGAGATATTAGTTCCTTGCAGTATGGGCCTTCATAGGGCTACTCTCAACATGGCAGCTGGCATCAGTCACAGAGAAGGCTCAGAGACAGAGAGAAGAGAGACATCCAGGAAAACAGAAGTCTTAGTCTTTTTGTAACCTAATCTCAGAAGTGACAGTCTATCACTTTGGCCATATTCTATTCATCGAGTCGCTAAGTGCAGCTCTCACTTGAAGGGAGGGGATTACACAGGGGACCCACAACAGGAGAAGGGATCATTGGAGCCATTTTAAAGACTACTTACTACAAGTAACTTGGTCTCTCTGTACCTCATCTACCTTATAAGAGACATTGTGACTATTAAAGAATTAAAGTATGTAAAGTGCTTAAAACAGTACCTGGCACAGGGTGAGGACTAAAGAAACATTAAATAAGTATGGATACAAAAACAATAGAAATGTATATAACTACTCTGTGTGATACACAGCACTAAGTTCATGGTGGTTCTTCAAGAAATACTTGCTTTAAAAGACCCACACTAATCAAAAGAAGTTTGAGTATGTGGAAATTACCCCCAGAAACAAAAGTACTTTATAAAGATAAAAGTTCCTACCATAATTATCAGGGGGCTTCTCAGTCACCTCCAAATTTCCCACAAGCTTTCCCCTTATTAGAAATTTCCACGCAGCAAGCTCCAATGCACTCCTGAGTCATCTCTAAATCTAAAGAGAAAAAGCCAACCACACTTTGCTCTGAAAATGCACACCATTAGCCTGATTGCAGAAGTTGCCCAATTTGCAAAACCACACAATTTGTAAGTTACAGAAAGAAGGGCAAGAGTTTGTCTGCCTAGCTGGAGTATTTAAAATCGTGTTTAACAGTTCAGCTGAGATTAGGGGCTCTGTGAGTTTTTCTTTTTTTTAAAGACACCCTGATATTTTAAGAAAAGAAAGATTTCTCAGTACACCTTTAGTCTTTAAAGAATAGTACAGAGGGGGTGATGGGTTAAGGTGTCCTGCTTTGCGCATGTCCCTTTTATGCAATCCGGGACCCAGTGGGTGGGGGAAGAAAGCCAACCTGTCAGGCAGTAGATGTGGTAAATGAGTCACAAATCAGGAGATAACAAAAGGCTGGACCCCCGCTCCTCCCCAGGCCACAAAGTCATCCATTAAACTCAAGCCCAGCAACAGTGGCAACTCCTCAGGGAAGATAAGCCTCACAACAATCTGCATGCCCTCCTGATAGAGTGCTCTATCTAGCTCACAGTGTGCAATGTGCAAAGGCCCCAAGGAAGGAGGAAAAGGAAGGAGGACTGGAAAGGCCAGCCTGGCAGCCTGGAGAGGTCACTAATGTGGGTCAACCAGCAGACCCACTATCGTCCCGCCTACCTTCAGCAATTGCCCAGAGATTTTTTTTTTTTTTAATTACCCCCGTCAACTTAATCAGGAGTGCAATAACATGAAGGAGGAAGCAAGAAGAAATTTCTTCATACCATGGGGGGCATCTGCCATGGTAATAATGGATGGGTTAGTTGTATTTTTAGAAAAATAAATCAAATCTGTCTACAGAGAATTGCTTTTCCTGTTCTTTGTTTCAACACCTTTGAAACCAAACTGGCTTTTGAACAACCAGGGCTTAGCTGGCTAGAACACTGAAAGTCCATGTCAACACGGCAAGGGTGGGGACCCTGCATCTCCAAGGAGAGCTAAAAAGCTCTGGGAACAGGGGGTACCTGCACTGAGGCCAGAGGTGGAGGGAAAGAAAATAAATCTTGGTAATAAATTCCACTTGCTTAGGTGTTAAATTAAAAGCGGAAAATATTATATTTTCTCCAATAAAAGTGAAACTGAGGCTTTTTTCTGTTGTTGTCACCTTTATGTTCTTTATGATATAAAAGGCAGAAATGTAATAAATAGCATATGATTTAATTTTTTTCCTCTCAAAACCAACTAAGGAAAAATTTATGTAAAGTATGCCCATGAAATTCAGTGCTTTATTACAGGCTGTGCAACTGTTTCCTGACTGTTGAGTGTGCTAATCTTAACTCCTTAACCAGACTATAAGTAGGAGTCCGCATAATTGAAAAGGATATAGACTAGTAGTTAAGAAGAAGGACTCTGGAGCTTTTTCCAAACATTATCAGCTTTGTGATCCTGAGAAAATTAATCTGTGTCAGTTTCCTCAACTATAAAATGGAGATGAGAATAATAGTACCCATTATGTAGGGTTGTTGCAAAGTTCTTAGAACCATCCATGACTGGCACATAGGGGGTACTCAATAAATATTAGTATTTATTTTGTAGTCCCCTTTCCAAACTGATTCAGCTATGTTATAGTGCTTTTCAAAAGCTACAGAGGTTACCCCTTGTCACTGAGGTATAGGTCTTATCAGGCCAGCTGAGGCTCCCATGAGCCACCCTCAACTCCCAAGTCCAATGCACTCCCCAATATATTCTCTCACTGAGCTTTAGCTCCTGCTCCAACATCTTGACCCTACCCCACCTGTTCATCTGTGAAAACTTCTCACATGAGGGAATGGTTTACCTGCATCGCTCCGTTATTAGAATGGCAACTGAGTGAGATCCATTCTCAGAGCCCAATGGCTAGCGCTTAATAAATGCTCAGGAAAACATTTACTGAATGATTGAATATCACATCTATTAATTTTTTCCAAGATTTAGATCATATTCCAATTCCATGCCTGTAGTCCTTCTAAGATACCTTTTATAAGCTTAAATTTAATTTCTCCTGGGCTCTAATAGCGTATTTCTTGAATAAATTTACTTGCTGATGTTCAGTATTAATATTAAATATTCATTAAGAATATTTTTAAAATAACAGCTAACGTTTAATCACTGCTTATGATGGACCAGCTTCTTGGCATATATCAAACTCATTTAATCCTCACTATCGCACCTATAAGACAGGTAACGTTTTTATTCCACTTAGCTGAGGAAACTGAGGCACATAAAATTATAGAATTTGCCCAAAGTCACATAGATGATAAGTGGAGGGCATCGTTCTTCACTCAGTCCTGTCTGTTATTCCTATCACTATCTGTCCTACAGAGAATCATCCAAATCTCATTTAAGTAACCCTTTCCTCCAACTCCAGTGTCAGTGGCTCAAAGTATGCAGAGGATCAAACTGAACTCGGAACACACAGTATACCTTAAATTAACATGTGGTTCACTCTGCAGCCGGAGAGCCTGCACCTCGCATTAAAACATTGGACTTCGGTGGGAACCTCAAAGATGAGAACGCAGTGCTTTTTTTTTTTTTTTTTTTGGATGGTCATCCACTGCGTTCCTGGGGCCTCATGACCCAACTGATATTTCTGACATTTTTAGGGAATCTTGAAATCTCCTTTTAGTCAACGCTGTCCATGAACTCCTTCCCGGGCCTACTAAGCCTTTCTGTTGGTAAAGGAATAAAGAGAGTTTACCTCCTCCCCACCCTCGGGAGCAAGACTAAGGAGTGGCCCAAACCCACCCTTAACAGCCCAGCAGTAGGTCCTGTGCCCGCTTCAGACCCTACGCGAGCCCCACGCCCTGCTCCTTCTCAAAGTTCCGAGTCCTGACCCTCTGTTCCAGACTAAGAGCGGGGCGGGCCGCGACACCCGCCTCCACGCGCGCTGGTGACTCAACCAGGGGAAGAGAAACCACTCGGTTTTTTCCCACTAGTCCAGGGGCGCCCGCGACCCGCCCCCCCCCCCACCATCCAAGCCCCCGACCCGCCTGAAGTTGTCCCTCCGGTTTGAGCCTCGGGCACGCGTCAGCGTGGCTCCATGGGGTGTGGCCAGACGACTTCGGCGACGCCTTCCCGAGGGGTGGCCTCCCCGACCCGGAAAAACAGACCCTGCGCCGCCGCGGCGACTCGGGCATGCTCTTTGGCGCAGGCTGGGCCCGCAGTCCGTGCAGGAAGCACCCGCGCTAGGGGGCCCCCTGCACTGCCAGCTGGAGTCGGGCGGAGCCCGCGCCCCGTCGCAGGGTGGCTCTGCCAGTCCCCGCGCGCCTGGGCGGCCGCACACGTGTCCAGGCGTCACGTCCGCGCGCGCCCCCGGGGCTTGCGTCAGCTGCCGCTCCAAAAGCTGCTGTGCCGGGGATCTGCGCCCCGCTCGGGTTCGGGGCCCAAGACGCCACGGGGAGGAGGGGCCTGGGGCGCAGAGGGGTATTCGGAACGTGGGGGCCGAGGGGATCTTCACCGCGGTCCGTTCCTCCGCCTGCCCGGCTCCTGCGGTCTCCGCTGCTCGATCTCTGGCTGGGCGCGGTGGCGTTGCCCAGGAGCCCGCCGCCCGCGGGGCGCGCACCGCCTTGACCCTGGCGGCCCCGCGGTAGGCAGGCGCCCGCAGTTCCATGGTTGGTTCGGAGCGCAATGAGCCGCCCGTCTTCCACCGGCCCCAGCGCTAACAAACCCTGCAGCAAGCAGCCGCCGCCGCAGCCCCAGCACGCTCCGTCCCCAGCAGCGCCCTCGGCCGCCGCCACCATCTCGTCTGCGGGCCCCGGCTCGTCCGCGGTGCCCGCCGCGGCAGCGGTGATCTCGGGCCCCGGCGGCGGCGGCGGCGGTGGCGGCGGGGCTGGCCCTGTGTCCCCGCAGCACCACGAGCTGACCTCGCTCTTCGAGTGCCCGGTCTGCTTTGACTATGTCCTGCCTCCCATCCTGCAGTGCCAGGCCGGGCACCTGGTGTGTAACCAATGCCGCCAGAAGTTGAGCTGCTGCCCGACGTGCAGGGGCGCCCTGACGCCCAGCATCAGGAACCTTGCTATGGAGAAGGTGGCCTCTGCAGTCCTGTTTCCCTGTAAGGTAAGCCCAGGTGCCACCTGTGCACCTATGCTTCGCAACCTCCCAGAACTCCTGTGTCCTCCAGCCCACTCGTCGGCGCTGAGAGTCAGGTGGCATCTCTTATTAAGAAAAAAATGTTTACATTTTGTCCACCCTTCCCCGTGCCCTACCTGTCCACTTTGGGAGTAGCTCTGGTCTGACAGTTGCCCCAGCACTGACCCCAAACTAATTAGCACGCGATGGTTGTTAGAACACATCACAGCTCTCCCTATCCAGTGCCTGCGTGCTCTACAGATGTGTACTTGGGTGACTGGGCAGGGCTGCACAAGTAAAACTTGGACCAGGAAGCTGACTATGTATGGGGAATTAAGGAGGGAAGAAATGGGCCAGCTAAACGCACCCTTTACCAGCATTCTGCTTAGCAGGATTGGTACCAGAATCCTCCTGCGCCCTGCACCTGTGGTATGTGCGCCCCTGACACGTGGGAGCCCTCCCGAGTGTAGCCAAAAAAAAAAAAAGGCGGGGGTGGGGGGTGAAGGGATGCCTACAGTTTGTTTTCTTGCCTCCAGCAAAAAGAAAACCCTGCAAGCCACACCTTTCCCTCCCCTAACCTTCCAAGGACTGGAGTTGTGTTATTTTTTACTAAGTGGGGTGAAAACAAAAGTTGATTAGGAATTTAACATGTAGGACACGCAGGAGCTGTTGTTACAGTTCTGTAAAGCCCATCACTTAATTTTTAAAATTTAGTTTTAAAAGTTGTCAGTACTCTTACAAACAAATGCAAACGGCTAAGATAAATCAAATGAAAGAGCAAGATCTCGCATCTCCTTTCTCACCATTGTTAAGTTTAGTGTATATCTTTGTAGATTTTTTCTAACTACATATAAATATATTTCTGCAGCTGAATATAGAATTGAAGATATCAGTGTGCGTCAGGAAGGTTGATATTTACGCACACGTAAGGCTTAAGTTTTTCTCCAAAAATGGCTTCTGCACCTTCTGTTTTAAATTGATTATCACATATATTTTTCTACGGCTGAAACTTGGTTCTCCCTCATTGTACTAAATTTAAATGGCTGCATACTATGGCATTATGTGGTCACATTATAACATCTGTTTACCTACATCTGTTGCTTAGTCTTAAGGAGCACTTTTCAGAGACATACCTGTCCATATTACTTCACTATAATCTAGAGCTATACTATAAAGTTCATTTTCTAAGCTTAGAAATGGAAATAATGTCATTAATACTTTTGAGTTTTTTGTAAAAGTATTAATGAGCCATTTGAGCTGTCTTGCATTTCTCCTTGGTGCTGCTTATTTTTATAGGGCAAGAACTTATTTTTAAATTAAAAATAATCCACCCGAGAACTGAAGCTTGGGACTCAAGTCAGTAAAATGAGTAATTTAATTTGGTCTCTGCCCTGCTACAGATGAAGTTTAAAATAGCATATTCAAATAAGGGTTTGAATTTGTGTTTGGACTATTGGTTTTCTTTCAGCCTTAATAAAATACTCTGCTTTCAACCACTCATATAATGCTTACTAATTCACCCAGTCCAATAGTTGTTTCTCATAACACTTAGACAAAATATTTCTATAATTTTCTTAGGATCATGAAGAAGGTGGTAGCCTAGTGACCGAGAGAAGATTTGGTGATAGTGTACAGAAAAGTGGATATTTGATGTGTGAGATATACAATGAAGACTGGGGTTGCCTCACAGAATTTCTAGGGAGCCATATTCTTAGCCCTTCACTTTCTCCCAAACTTTCAGTGGCCAGTAGAAGAAATGGCTTTAGATGAATTACAGTTCACAAATGAGCATTTGATATCAGTCAGTCTTCAATAATTTACTTCTGGAAAGCAATCTTATAAGAGAATTGTCTGCTCCCAAGTAAAAGGGAAAGAAACAGTTATAACATGCTGTATGAAGTGTGATGTTTCGCTTTCGGGATGTAGGATTCTGGTTCCTATTGAAGTGTATGTTCTTTCTATTATGTATCATGCTAGTGAAATCTTTCTTGAAGAGTAGTTTGGGAATCAGGGGTACTCAGCCTTTCTCTACATGTCAGTGATTTTCTAAGTTCCTATTCTATAAGAATGCATTTGGGCAAAGTCATCACTTTGCAGACTGAAATCTAACAGGGTCAACCATTCCCTTACAGACCAGGAACCAAACTTAGAAAGTGATCATGGGGTCACTTTTGTGTGTTTGCACGTGTGTGAGATCTTAAAACTGGAGTTATCATGCCTCAACTTTGGCTGACCAATAATCTAAACTTGACAGGCCAGTTAGTTTCAATAAACTGAACTTGAATGTATATAGAGACCCAGCAAGCAACCAAGATATGTAAGTTATGGAAGATGAGAGCAGTAGGGGGTGGTAAGGCCTATGTCAAACTTCAACAAAATAGTCTGTGTACCTAGCCCTTTGGCTTGCACTTGCTCCTGGAAGTCATAGGGACTGTCTTGTCACTGTCCTACCTGTTCTCAGAATCTCTCTCATGGGCCGGCTCATATGAGAAAACCAACATTTAGTACTGGAGCCCAAATCTCAAGTGTTGCCTGGAGCTGCTATTGTTTGCCTGAGCAACCACTTCTGAGAGCCTTGATTCCCTCATCTATATATTAGAGGATTGGACTGCTCCATTTCTAAGGACCTACAGCTTCTAGCATTCCATGAAACACAGAGAGGTTATATGGAATACTTTTTGGGTCCCTTCTGTGCACCAGTTACTTTGTGTGGGTCAGCTTTTATTAGTTTGCCTTTCTTTTTTTTCAGATGAGGAAACTCATGCCTATAGAGGTTAAGTGTTTGTTAAGTGACTTGTAAAGATCACTCAACTAATAAATGGGCCAGACCATGAACCTGCATCCCAAAGGCACACATCCTTTGTACTACTCACTACATAGAAATTTTGAATCTGAGCTTATACTTCAAGGCTCCAAATCACAACTCAGTAACAAAACTATCTGGTTGGATGAGTTCACTAAATGGGCCTCTGATGGGAACATTGCAACAAGACAACATACATGCTCACTATAAAATTCATTGGCAGGAATTTTGTAGGGTATGTGGGGTAGAAATATCCAGGAGAAAAATAACCTACAAAGCTAATATTTGGGGGGATTTCATTACAGCTCTGAACTGTTCATATTTCAGTTGGCCCCAAAATGGATGTGTTGCCAAATAGCCTCCTTACATAGGTGTGGGGCCTCTTAAATGCAGGCTAGAGAACTACCAGCACCTTTGATAGAGGGCACTGCATTATTAGCTCAGGTCTCCTTTTTAAAAGAGTATCTATCAGAGTATGGCTCTCTTCCACTTGTGGTATTTTTAGTCCATTCTATGGCTTATTTCACGCCTGAGAAGTTTTGACATCCTGTTCCCCGTATCTCAAACCCACCACCTCAGTGGAGAGTGGGTGTAGGAGGAGAAGTAAAGGTTGACACATTTGTGCCCCCACTCAGCATTTTAATATCAGCCAGTATTACTGTCCACAACTGTGGGAAATGGTAAACCATTCCACCCCACTTAACACTATGATACATTTTCTTTCCATTTTTTCTTTGTCTCCTCTAAAAGTTTCTAGTAGCATATCTTCAAATAATTATTGAACTGGAAAGCTTCAGTCAGACATGTCTTCCCTGCAGTAGAATTGTGACAGTGTTGCTTTTGTTCCTTAAAAAAGAAGTCAAGTTAGGTGACCCAGTTGAAAGTTTAAAGGGCCCAGTGTGGATTCACCCAGTCCAGTGGCATAGGTAATGCACAGGGGAGAGGCATCTGACCCCTGGCCCCAGGGTTTGAGAGGCCTCAAGGAGCAGTGGAGACATTTGGGAGCTGGGGAACACTTGCCACCTTCAGAGAGGGCAATTTTTACTCAGCGCTGAGTGATTGATAAGGGTGGGAATGTATGAGCAGCCGTGCCAGACCTTTGGATTTTTTCAAGAAAAGCCAGAAATCTGGAGTTTGTTTTTTTTTTAGTGTTAAAATCTCAAATTTTTTTTAAACATTGCCCAAATTGAGATTTAAAGCCAGCACTTGCAGGCCAAACCAACCATGTCTGCAGACCAAATTCCAACTGCTAGTGTATAAACTCTGATCTGGTTCTCTTTTAGAAAGTATTCATTGAGCCTGGAAGTTCTTGGTTAACTCTTACCTAAATGAACTTTGGTTCTCTGTAGGTCCCAAAGTATGTGATTTTATAGCTTTTTTTTTTTTCATCTTTATTTTGCCAAGAGAATATTCCATTCTTGCCTAAATGGAATATTGGGAAACCTGAACTGTTGTCCTAGTGACTATATGTTTGACTTCGTACCAGCCAGTTTATTTCTTTGCAACTAACTGTCTTCATCTTTAAGAGGAGTTGGACTAAATGATTATACCAAGGATCTTTTTTGCCTTAAAATTTCAGAACCTAGTAAACTGTCAAAGAGAAGAGAGCACTAGCCAAGAGACAGAACTGGAATTTCATCATGGCTTTGTAAGACCTTAGTCCAGTCACATGCTTCCCTGTGCCTGTTTGTTTATCTATTAAAAGGAATGGAGATACCTAGCTGATGGGTGTTCAGAAATCAGATTAGAAGTGTGATAGCGGGCTTTTGCATCACCATCGAATAGAAGATGACTGGTGTTAGTGTGGTTGCTAGGCGATGACTGATTGATCATCTATAAATCTGAAGGGATAAGCTGATTTGGCAAAACAATTTCAAAAATCTCTTCTTCACCTCAAAAATTCCCCTAAGACAAAATAACTTCTTTGGAAATTGTCCCTGCAATCTTCTCTGCTAGGTGAGATTGACCAGGTTGGCTCATGAGAGCATGCACTGGTAAGCATCGGAATCCACATACATATACAGTGAATCTCAAGATTTTGAAGAACAAAATTGAAAATACAGCTTTTAAGTATAAAGTTAAAAACAGAAGCACTAGAATGCTATGTAGAAGTACTAAAGTTTAATGCTATTCCACACATAGTTGGCCAAAGATTTTTTACAGGTCACCATGGCCCAGAACTGGAGTAAATCATTGTTACTTAAAGGTGATCTTTGGCACAACCAGATTGAAGGTGAACCGGAAGGTACAGCAGGCCTTGCCTACAAAGTCCCCAGCCTGAGACTGAATTAAATTTTCCCATTCTGCGTTTGAAGCCCCATATAAAGTGCTACATACGTATGACTACTACAACCTCAGTGTGAAATGGCTTAAGAGCCAGACATGTACATCTGACAAAACTTGTAAACAATTGCATTTCTCATTTATACCCATAAAGTTCTCACTCCTTGAAACATTTGCTAAAGCAAATGCCAGCAGTCAGGGCCATTGTACATTGCTGGCAGGTAGTGCAGGGCCTGATCATGTGTTGGGCGTTGGAATGTGATTGCACTCTAGACATACTGAAAAGGAAAATAAGAAAGCTAAACACTTTTCCTGATCAAATGTATCTTTACATGATACCTTAGAGTGTACTTTTTAAGGCTTATGAGAGATACTGAAAATTCTACCGCAGAATTTCACCAACTTTGCCACAGATCTTTCTCATTAGTTTCTTAAAAATTGGGAAACTGTCATTCTGATTTCCAGTTGGGTAAAGATTTTATGTAATGATTTTTTAGACTCTGTAGTGTCTGCGAGGTAGTTTTTAGCCACAGGCACTGTAGAGGGTGTATAGAAGATACACCTGTGTTAAAGGCATGAGCCTGGGCCCTATTTTAAAACTTTAAATCAACAAACACAGTGTCTTTGGGTCACTTCTCGCCCCAGGCTACCTCCTATTTTGGTAGTTGGAGGACAGGCCCTACCTGAGCCTCCTGGTCTGGAATCCCACTGTGACTGGTTGGTGACCTCTCCAAGCCTCAGGGGCTTATTGGTAAAATGGGGCAAGGATTGGGTTGTTGTGAGGATCAAACTTAGTAATAATTCCTGCAAAGTGCCTAGCACAGCCCCAGCACAGAATAAACACTAAATAAATGTGCACAGTTAGAAGCTGACAGCAAATGGCCAGTGTATGTGGTCAGGTCCAGGCATAAACTTTTAAAAGGAAAAGAAATCTTTTATTTTCTCGCGTAGATTCTCCCTCTGAGCTTCTCTTCTCTACTCCTGATTATGTAGGGTTTTCATAGTGCTGAGTAAGTCGGCCTCGGCATCGTTTTTGCAGTGATGAGACTTTTTTTCATTTCTTTAATACTTTTAGAAGAGAAAGCCTGGTTAGATTAAGCAACATTTTTTAATATATTTTATTTTATACACTATAAAACATTTTTAAAAGTTATTTTCAATGTAGAACATAGAAAGTAATATAAAATTATAACCCTTGTGCCTAGAAATAACCACTACACCATTTTTGCATTTGCCCTTGCAAACTTACCTCTACATCAGTGGAATTTTTCATTGAAAAAAAAAAGCAGGTAAGATAGGGAATCCACACACTATTTCATAACCTGTTTTTACATCTAATACATCGTGACTGCTTCTCCACATTAAAAATATTCTTTAAGATTATGTTTAATGTCTACCTAGTATTGCAATTCCATTGTAGTATCAGAGTTTTATAATCTGGCTCCTGTTTGTGGTCATATAAGTCACTCTGTTTTTTTTTAAAAAAGTACTACTATTAACTGAATCTTTGTATATAAGAAAATAATTAGTTCCTAATGATAAATTCCTAGAAGTTAAAGGGTAGGGCCAGAGGGTATAAGCAGAAATCAAAATAGCAGAGCCAAATTACTTTCTCACTTGGAGCTATTTACAGAGGAATGCCCATTTCTCTCTGGCATCACCAACACTGGGTGTTAGCCTTTTGGTTTTCTTAATGCCAGCTGCCTGCTTTTTCTCTCTGATACACCCTCAGGCCAGAGTTGGCTCCTCCTGATTACCCACTAACTTTTCATTGTACTGAACCTTGCTGCACAACCCCCTGCAGCTCCAAGCCCTCCCCTTTCTACAGCCCATTTGCCTGGCCAGCCCTGGCCTCCCCTCTCACCTCATCTAATAGTGGAGATAAATGTGCCAACAGAGCAGCAGAGCCCTTCTGAAGTGATAGGAATAGAGGAGTCTGGAGACCTCTCTGCAGTGGTTGTGTTGGCGCTGCATACTGAAGGATGAGCAGCAGTCTGCCCACAAAGGAAGAAAAGAATAGAAGATCCTGATGGGGTTATGTGGGGAAGCTGGTTCGCTTATATGAAACATTGCTTACCTTGTCTAAACTAGGTATATTATCTCATATTAACCTCTGAATTTCTCTATAAAGGAAATGAGGCACAGTATCATCCCGCCCCACCATAAGAGATTTGCCCAAAGTCATACAGTTTATAAGTTTGAGGAGCAGAAACTGTAGTCTGGGCTTGGTAATTACACATGCAGTGTCTCACTGCAACCTCTGCCTTTTCTGCTGCCCACTCCACCCTGCTGAGGAGTGTGATTCCCCCTTCCTATTCCAGACGCACATGGTGGTTTTTGGAGAAATGGCAGTGGTACCGGAATGGCCCTCTTGTAAGGGTTGCCAGGTAAAATACAGTTAAATTTGAATTTCAGATAAATAATTTTTTGGTATAAGTATAGCCCACATATTGCTTGGGCATCTTATATTTTTGATAAATCTGGCAATCCTACCACTTAAGTCTTCTGGTGAACATGTTTGCTCTAGTCAAGAAATAAAGACTGCTGGGGGATGCAGTGCTGTTCGAAGAGCTTTGAGGGCAGTTAACGTGATTACGCAGGTGGGAGCCTGGCATAGAAGAGTAAGGGCATATTGAAAAAGGGTGGTCAAGGGTCTGGTAGTATGGCACAAACCCTTTAACTCCAGCTCTTACTTAAAGGTGCTTTCATTTGTTTGAAAATAGACTCTAAAGGGACCTTACAAAACTGGTTCTCCAAGACATTGTTTGGTTGCCTGCTAACTCTGGCTGTGGTCAGATGAAACACACACTTGGTCAAAAGTCAACTTTTGCTTAAAGTTTCTAAGATTAAAAATAAACCGCTCCCAGCCCAGGGAGTCTTTGTGAGGCCAAATGTGCGCCCCCTTCCCTCCAAAGCCAAGATTCTCAAATTACTGTGATAATATTACGACAGTCTTCCACCAGGATTCTTTAGTAAGAAGGCTGTCTGCAACATGGGGTTTGTCACCTCTCTCTTAAGCAAAAGGAGGGCTTTTTGAGCCCTGAATTTTAATTAGAATTACCTTCTCCAGAAGAAAGTTTGTAAAGTTAAATGTCAGTATTTTCTTAGTCTCATCACTGTTTGACAGTTCTGGTACTGAGTGATACTGCCTTCTGTTATCACCTGTGAAACCGTTACTGTGCTATTGGTTGATAATTATCCCTTTGTACTACGTCATAGCAAAGGTGAGGAATTTACTATTCAAGTTAAGTGAAAAATTGCTAAGACTTTTACAGGAAGGATACTAGATAGATGCAGATTGAGTATTATAATTAATTCACAAGAAGAGATTTCACTTTCTCCTGTTGCCTAAGTCTGAACTCCTCCACTGTTAATGATAGTCAAGGATGAGTCATAGACAGTTTTGTAGACCCACTGAGAGGTGACATGGTAGGCTCAATTCAAGGTCACACAGGACACTGGGTACTTGAGTTCTAATCATAGCTACTTTACCAGCTGTTGTAAATACATTCTGAGCAAGAGAGACATACAGTTCTCAAAATGAAACAGCGCCTTTGTTTCCCAATCTGTGTAAGATTTTAGAAAAGCTATAAATACCCCCACCTTGAGTAGTTTATGTAAATAAAATATGTGCAACACCTTTATCAAAAATTACAAAACAGATCCTTATCGATTGAAATCTAAACATTTTTCCTTACATGGTCTAAAATAAATTCAAGGTCTATTGAATTTTTTTTTTATTTCTAATGTCCACAGTAAGACTTTTAATTACAATAAAATTAACATGGTAAAGAAGAATCATCTTCTGCGAATAAACCAAATATTCATTTACCAACAAATATTGGGTGGGAGGGAAGCAGGCAATAAATCAGTCAATCAATGAACAAAATTAATAGGCCCATAAATTAACTGGAAAACAACTTGTGATCACTCAGTGATATTCTGGGGGCAGATAAACATTTTTAGTCACAGGGGAGCTAGCTTGAATTGCTAGACATCCTTTAAAAAACAATGGTAAAATTTAAGTTTAAATGTTGGTTAAATTGTAAATTTTACCATAATTTGGGTGTACGCAAGGTTTAGCTTCAGCTCTTATTTGAACAAGTCTAATGAATGTTGAGAAGGTAGAGACTTCAACCAGTAGTTCTCTAGTTATCCGCTTATCATACATAGTAAATTATACTGCCAGGAATTAATTCTTTCAGTTGAACTTAGATGGCTCTGATTGCATTTCACCATTCACCTCCCCAGTGCTAAAAGGTGTTTACCTGTGTAATAAAAAGGGGGCATAGGTAAGTTTCACTCCTGGAGTCCTTTTTTAGATGTGCTCAAGAATCGAAAACCTTGGGCCACTGGGGGTGGTGGCTGGAAGCTAGACTCCAGGGCCACAGACTTGTCAGGTGCCGGCAAACCTCCAGAAGGATCAGAGCAGAAAAGGCTTTTTCTTCTATGGGGGTCAAAGAAGTATTGGTTATTAACAACAATTGATGTCTTCATTGTGAAATTTTATTGGCCCACTAAAATGAGTCCCAAAGAGCCTTTAGTAAAGAAAAACTTAGTCGCATTTACACACAGATATGTAGTTAAAAATATTTTTTCTTCAAAAAATACTATTATGATAAAACTTAGTTCATTCAACCGACTCTGCAAAAGGAATCTCTATCCCACAAAGGATATAAATATGCTAACTCTGTCCCTGGATTCTTTAATATGTTTTTATTCTTCTATGATTTCAAACTTATATATCAGTTATAGTAATAGTACAAAAAATTTCCATATACTTTTTTCAGATTCACCAATGTTCTCCTTTTTGCCCTATTTGCTTTTCCATTTGTGCTCACTGTGTTTAAACATTTTTTTTAACTATGTAAATGTAAATTGCAGGCATCCTGCTCCTTTGCCCCTAAATACCTCACTGTATTTCTCTTAATAACAAGGACATGTTCTTCTATAAGTAAGGTACAGTTACCAAAATCAGGAAATAGCCTTGTAGTAGATACTATTATCTAATTCACAGACCATATTCAAATTGCAGTTGTTGCTCCAATAATACCCTTTGTAGCAATTTTAGTTTCCCAGTCCAGGGCCATGATTGCATATAGCCCTCGGTGTGCATTTCGTGATCATCACAGCTTATTTAGATTGAAGACAAGCACAGTTTCCCTCTTGCTTACTTCAAAACAAGGCCATTTCTTGGATTTAATTCAAAAGTTTATGAACATCAACAACCAAATATCAACTATGCTTTTTTGTTCTTGAGATATTCTCATTTGAGTCACTGGCAGATATTTTGCTAATACATTTCACTGTTTCCTAGGAGGTAAACAGGCAGACCAAGGAGGTTACCTCCCAGTCCCCAAGAGAGACATGCCTCTGCCGGAGCTCATGGCGCCTCTGCTGTAATAGACTGTTGATTGTTGAAGTACAGCAAATCATTCTTGAATTATATGGACTCACATTTAATTAAATAGGTTAAATGACTTGTTCTAAACCAGTCACAGGATCCATGGCCCTCACTAGCACCCTGGCTGAGAAAAGTTATTCTGTTTATATACTCATTCCATAAACAAATATAACGTGACTGTGTTTATTAGGTAAATAACAGGTGTCTAGTGTTTGACTATGTTTCTGACATATCTCCTCATATTCGTATGAAAAGGGGTTTCTGTGCGAAAAGAGAAAATCCCTTCCTAAATTCTAGCTTAAATACAACCCTCAAACCCCATGCCCAGGAAAAGAATTAGCACTATTTACTGCTTTCTACAAAGACTTAAAAATGAGGCACTAGACCACATATTGCCTTTCATGGCAGAACATATTTGCACAAGACTTTCAAGCCATTGCAACACAAAAAGTTTCTAAAGATAAGTCAGAAATATTATTTTAACATTTCTTTGTTTCTCATTCTGCTGGGCCATCTTCCCCCTCCCTGAATTCTTCTTTAGCTTTGGGCTTCTGTGTGTGGTCGTTTCCCAGCCCACCCTCCACCCCAAACCCTTAAAAAAAATCCCACCTCACTCCACCCCTGAGGGGAATGAACAGCTATTTCCCTGTGGAGAAATCTCCTTTATAGCTGGGACACATCCCAGGGCACATGAGCCTCCCTCTGCAAACCATCCCAGCAGCCCAGGTACTTTTTAGGAGTAAGAGCGAGCATTTAAGAAACAGGCATCTGAAGAAAAGCAGGTGTCCTTGGACCCTCACGTTTGGTGGGGCAAGTCCTAGTCCAAGTGTGAAAAGTGAAACCTCAGGACTTTCTTAGGAGATGCCAGAGAAGGCTGGAAGGGCCTAATTACCGATTACTTATTTGTGAGGTGTGCTGCCCCATTCCTTAGGGAGAGGTACTTTTGGGGCTGTTTTTCTTCTTTGCAAACCAAGGAAGAAGTTAATTTTAGAAGCTGCTTCCAAAAGCAGTGTATCTGTAGACTCTGGTTTGTGTGTGTGGTGAGTTGGGGACTGGGGATCAAGGCACATGTCAATTATTTTTCTTTTTCTCAAAATGTTGATTTTTTTATTTTTATTTTTTGGCTTCTAAGCTGTCTGTTCAGTGAAAGAGCACTAGAGAGGGAGCTGGGGGTATAAGGCTCTGCTCTCGTTGTGGCCATGGATGACCACATAGCCTTGATGAGTCAAACAGCTTCCTAGAAACAGCTTCCTAGCCCACCTCCGAGATGCTTTGCAAAGGACCAAGACCTACTTGCATGTGGAGCTGGCATTCCTGAGCTGTTCTTGGTAGAGCCTGTGGGGCAGGGCAATGACCAGCCTGACCTGCTTACCTGTGCGGAGCCCTCCTCACAGTTGATTGTGGCTGCCCAGCCAGGGTTTGTCATTCATTGAAATCAGTGGCTCTCAACTGGGTTAATTTTGTCCCCCAGCAGACATTTGGCCATTCCTGGTGACATTTCTGGTTTTCATAACTGAGGAGTAGGATGGCAGTTGCTACTGGCATCTTGTGGGTGGAGGCCCTGGATACTGCTAGATATCCTACAATGTACAGGACCCTCTACAAAGAATTATTGGTCTAAAATGTCAATAGTGCTATTGTAGAAAAACCCTGAAAATAAACTAAACAGTCATGATGTCCCTGATGGAATCTAGACCTGCCTTCTCATTTAGATTTTCCCTTCACTGTTTCCTCCACTCACCCTATGCTAGAACCAGAAGGAACTACTCCATCCACAGTCCACTTCCTCAACAATGAAGCTTTCCTATCCCCGCCTCCTGACCCTATCCTCACTTTTGGAATTGCCCACCTGGTCTTTCTTTGCACGGTTAATCCATATTTCTGATGTATTTGAGTTGTTTATTGTTACAGGGTAGGGCCCCTCTGAACAGGAAATGTCACGAGGGGGGAATCTGCCACTATTCCCTCTGTGTGTTCTAGGATAGAGGCTCACAGCCCTCTTGGAGCTTCTCAGGTAAACACAAGCCCTGGGGCCAGTGCAATTTGGGTTTGCTACTGGGAGGCACCTAGACAGTTTTCCATACAGTCTTGTGGAATACACAGACCCTGAAACCCTCCCTGGGATCCCAGGCTGAGAGCCCCCAAATGCGGGTACCAAGAACACCTGTGGTATTCTGGAATGTCATTCTAGAACAATACTGAGACTGTTAGAAGGGTAAATTGTGGCAGCAGAGTGCATGTGTGTGTGCATGTGAGTGCACACATGTTTAAAGTTTAGATCTTTTCTTTTTAGAGATCGTCTCTAATACAGTCGTCATAAAAGTGGCACCAGTGGTCATGAAGACATGCTCTCACCCATGATGGAAAAGAGAAGGAATAGATTGGCATTAAAGTTCAGTTTGTTTAAAAAAGCAGAGTAAGCACCTAACACTTTAAAAATATTTAAGTTAAAGGAGACTGTAGTAAGATCTTTTTTCATAACGTCGTTGTCCACACAAATGCTAAGTAATGCCTTTTCTATTTGCATAATTTGGGAAGGTTCCCTGTTCTCTGTATTTGGATTGAAGGAAGAGTGTGTGACTTGTAAGGCAAAGCAAATAATTCAGAATATAAATATTCCTACTATAGTTATACAAGAAAAAGTTCTAAAATGATTGCTTAGATGTAAATGTTAGTTGTATATTTGTGCTGGTGAACATGGAGTGCTTTGGGGCTTTGGTTTGGGGAAGAGGTCCAGGTGGTACTTTTCTATACTCTTTTTGCCAGAGTTCATCTCATTCCTGGAATTATTCCTGGCAGCTGTGGTAAACAGCCCATTCTGAAATGTCTTCAGATCCAAATATTGAGGGCTTATTTCAGCCAGGCTCTGGGTTAGGGTAATTCTTGCTATTTTTATTGTGTGTATGTGTGTTTTAAACTCTGGGCAGAAATGCCTCACCCATCACACACAGAAGAACATAAGAAGGCTCTTTATTCCTAGCTGCATCCTAGATTTAAAACACAGTTAGTAGGAATTTGTTTGTTAGGGTCTTATACTTGCTAGGAACACAAAGTATTAATACATATATAAATAAATTTGTTTCTTCTTCTGATTAAATTTTTTACACCCATGCTTTTAGCATTAGTTCATGGCTTGAAAAGAAATGAATAAGCAATTCCTGTGGGCAAAGTAAATAACAGTGAAATATTTCTGCCAATCTCTGTTGAAGATTATTATAATCCACTTTAGGAAAGGGGAAGGAATGAGTTGCATTTCTCCTCTTGTGTATTAGGGGAGTGGAGACTGTCTGCTTCTATATCCTCAGTGACTTTAACTTGAAGTCTTGTATGGAGAAGGTGTTCAGTGCTTGCTTGTTGTTAATGATGAATTCAGCTGTAAACATTAGAATTTGACTTAAAGTTTATAAGGGGTTTATTCCCTAAGGCAGGGTAGGGAGAAGCAAAAACAACTTGGGGTCTTGTTTTTTGTTTTATTTTGTTTTGTTTTGTTTTAGCAACTGGATCCAGCATCTTAGAAAAATGGCCTGGCCCTGCCCTCATTTGGTGTCTTCCTGTCTCACAGCAAGGTGGGAGAGTCCAGGTGGGGTAGGCTAGACAGTTTGCCTGCCGCTGTGTGCTTAAGGGTGATGAGGCCAACTTCTCACTTCACCTGAGAAGGTGATTCAGGTTTCCTTATCCTTTTCAAGAGAGCAGCATATAATTCTGGACACATGTCTATTTGTGGGCCAACTCTCCATCTGCGAGCTAGGAACGAACGCTGTCATTTTTGTGAAAGTTAGAAGCAGACATCTAATTCCTTTTGGTGTGGTCTTTTCCCATGATAGGTATGATTTACCTATCAGGAATGTCAACCTGAGTGCAAGGGAGAAAAAATGTTTTGTTCCTACCTTATTAAGGTGGTGTTTTAGGGGCAGGCTGACCACATCAGAAAACTTGCCTATGACAAACATCCACTCCAGGGACCACTCTAGTTCCCCTTCCTCCTGGACCTGTCATGGGGACCTGCCATACCTGGTCATGAAGAGATATGAATTGGACTTGAGGAGTGGTCTGGGGATGGTCCAGTGTGCTTTGAGAGGAGGGTGATGCCCTTCTCATTTTGACCTCCACTGGTTAGAACCAAACCGACTAGCAGTCTCTTAAGTTAGTTAAGTAGCTCTTGGATGTTATTTCTTTTCACCCAAGAAATATGTTCAGAGCCCCTTGAGGAAAGATTTAAAAGGTAAAGAAAGTGAGGTAATATTCCTATCATGTGAGGGGTCTCCAGTCCAGCCCTCCTCTGCCCTGGGCAGGCTACTCCAGCAGGCAAGAGCATGTAGCCAAAAGCAGCCTTCCCCACAGACTGCCTGCCAGTCACCAGTCTGAGCCAGGAGGAAGTGGAGGGGATGAAAAAAATAAATTATATTATTCTCGAAATTGTGTGAAAACTAGTCTGGAGAAAACATATTCCTTGTCCAACCCTACTCCTAAGCAATTTTAAATTCTTTAAAAGTTTCACAGAAAATAAGAGGGAAAGCCAAGTTTCATAGGACTGGCTCAGCAATTTTATTTGAGATGTTTATAACAGGATTGCTTTGGTTCTCAAGTTTTTAATGTTGGAATAGGGAGTATAGAATGCAGCACATTCCTGGTACAGGATATGCCTTGTTTTTTTACGCATGGCAGTACTGATGGTGAATGGGAACTGAGACTTTTAGTCTTAAATATTTAATTCATCACAAGCAAAAACAGCTGGAATAAGAACACAGTTTAAGCCCCCCAAAACCTGAGTGGGTGAATACTCTGAGAGGTTTGCACCAGCAGAGTTTTCAGAAGGCCTGATAGCTCAGTGTGTTTCTTTCCTCCTTGCAGTATGCCACCACGGGCTGTTCTCTGACACTGCACCACACGGAGAAGCCAGAACATGAAGACATCTGTGAATACCGCCCCTACTCCTGCCCTTGTCCTGGTGCTTCCTGCAAGTGGCAGGGGTCCCTGGAAGCCGTGATGTCCCATCTCATGCACGCCCACAAGAGCATCACCACCCTTCAGGGAGAAGACATCGTGTTTCTAGCTACAGACATTAACCTGCCAGGGGCTGTCGACTGGGTAATGATGCAGTCATGTTTTGGCCATCACTTCATGCTGGTGCTGGAGAAACAAGAGAAGTATGAAGGCCACCAGCAATTCTTTGCCATCGTTCTGCTCATCGGCACCCGCAAGCAGGCCGAGAACTTTGCCTACAGGCTGGAATTGAATGGGAACCGGCGGAGACTGACCTGGGAGGCCACGCCCCGGTCCATCCATGACGGCGTGGCTGCAGCCATCATGAACAGCGACTGCCTGGTTTTTGACACAGCCATAGCACATCTTTTTGCAGATAACGGGAACCTTGGGATCAATGTGACTATTTCGACATGTTGTCCATGATGCACCGAAATTATTTGGGCATACTGCTCTATGGTTAATAAAGTTTTTATTGATGTTTTATTCACTATGTCTTCACAAGTCAAAGTCCCCAGCCACTCTGTGGTCTATTTGAACAGCATCTTCTCATCTGACATCGGCCCAACAGAGTTCACTAAACTGGAATGAATGGGATTAGCCTGTTGGTCATTCAGAGGCTGTTCTATGAGCTAAAATCAACTCGATTGTTAAATTTTACTCCCTGAACAGCACTTAACAGGTTGCTCAGGGCTCCTGTAGACCAGTTTGTTAGAAATTGGAGGCTCTTTCCTGCCCGCCTCCCTATGTTGGTCTCTCCAATTTGACAAAAGCACAGTGACTGTCAGCAGATTAACTTTACTTTTATCTTATGCATAGAGGGTAGGAATTGTTTTAATGCATTTTAAACTGTTTCTCAAACTGGAAGGCTAACCAATATGCAGAGTCACCTGGAGTAATCATCTTAGACATACAGATTTGGATTCTATGAATTTACCAATCTCATCAGATGATTCTTTTCAACAGTAAGGTTTGAGAATTACTGGGTCAAATTGTGGGTAGAGTCCAGATTTTAAAGGTGCTTTAAGATTGACCAATACTGATACTGTTTGTCTTTCTACTATTTCATCCCCCAATAGTCCTCCACCCCCAAATTTAAACCAGAACTACAGATCTCCAGAACACACTCCTAAGACTTGGTCCCTCTCTTGTGTTTGGGGCAGATGCCTAGGAAAGGAGTTGTATGGCCATTGATAGTTCTCACGTAATTAGTTTTTGCTCATCACTAATACAGATGACCTGTTTACACGTGGGTTCCCTTGGAGGACCTCTTTGACTGTAGATGGTGGGATAGACTAGATCAGATCAGTAGAACTGGGAAATCTTTATTACCAGTGTCATATGCTTGCTGTTTAAAGGTATGGTTTTTGTTTTGTTTTTTGCCACATTCACTTTAGTTTTTTAATAAATATTTTCCAAAAATGAATGCTGTGCTTTATTTTCTGAGTTGAAAATTTATTAGGTGCCTCCTGTGTGTAGGTGAAGCTTCACCACTACCTTGGGCTTGGGGCTCTCACTATTTCCACAGGAGGACACAGCCGTTTGTCCAAGGTCGTAGCATAGGTAAGTGGTGGCAGTAGGGTCCAAACTCATTTCTCTGAACTATGGACTGTCGTTGGTATTACAGTGCTCCTCCTTGGAGCTGTCCTTTCTGACAGTGTCAGCATTTACGGAAGAAGAGTATTTCTTGTACTTTACAGAATCAGAAGGAAGAGGCATGGCTCCACCTGATGTCCAGGGTACGGGGTGTGAGTCAGGGTGACCCACTCCCTCAGTTCCAACCATAAACTGTCAGAAGGATTCAGAATACTAGCCCTGAATGCTCAGTGAGGATTGAAGATGGCTCACCTTAGCAGCCCAATGGCGTTAGAGTAGCACCAAGTGGGAGTGATGACGTCAGGGTTGTTTTCGTTTTTTAGGTGAGACGCAGTGTTAAGTTCTTAGCCAGGATGGAGTTCTGGCAGTTAAGAAATTGCTAAAGTAATTTATCTTCCAGGATATTCTTCAAATAAAAGTGACAAACAGTGCCCTGAACAAAAGAAGGTGCTTAGAACATGTTTGGTAAATGAATGAAGATGACAGCTCTTGTCACCAAGTGAGTCACATTTCAAGCCAGTATCCATGGAGGTGAAACCAGGATCCAGGAGCAGGTGGACTTTGAACAGAGCTGGTCCAGGTGTGGCTGTCTGGTGCAGGCATGGTACCCAGACAATGTGTTTTGTGCATAAACTAGCTGAGCTGTCACCATTGTTTCATGTTCATATCTAACCATTCTTGTTACATGTGGTGGAGAAAATCAGGACCGGATTGGTCAACAAGGTATGAAAGGGTAAAGCTATAATCAAAAGACCATGAAGATGGAGAGAGTGGAATCAAGTTATTCCAAAAGCATAAAATGTTAGATTTTTCAACCCGAAGAGGTAAAATCATGGGCCAACAGCCATACAGTGCATTGATGGCAGCACCGATTCTAGAACTGACTTCCTAACTCCCAGTTCAAACACGTTTCTAGAACTTAAAGTTTTAGGCAACAAAACTCTGAACTTTTACTTTCCAAAGTTATTTAGCTCCCTTTAGTCTCTGTCACTGGAAATCTGTAAACTTAGCTCTTTTTTGAAACTGAGCATTTTCTGCCATAAAACAAACAACCTCAGATCGTTCATTACCTGTTTTAAGAGGATGTGAAAACAGCAAAAAAAAAAAAAAAAATTATGTAAATTAAAATGTCTATATAGTTCCAATTACAAACGTAGCTTTAAACAGTGATAGACAGTTGCCAAACTCATCACATGGTCCACTCATGGATTATTTTTAAAACAATTTTTTCTCTTTTCTTAGTTCCACATTCTAATTTGATATAAATCTGGCTAATCAAGCAAGGCAGTAGATTCAGCCTGTGCCTTACAATGTCTGAGCCATTCTAGGAAAAACACATTCTCAAAAAACCTTGGAAGAAAATGTTCATAGCCCTTCATTCTGGGTGGCAGGAACCTGGGTATAATATTAGTATTTACATTGTTCTATATTTAAATTTTTTTTTTTTAAAACAACCAACCTTGAGATCAGAGGTTGCCAACCTTTCTGCGAAGAACTGGTCTTGGTTTCCCAGAATCCTTTTATGATTTAAAGTATTAAGAGGGTAGCGTCCTCACAGTGAACAGTCCAGTACAAATTATGGGAAAGCAAAGGAGAGGTAGCAAGGCATCAACCACCTTGGAATGCCACCAAGTGGAGCATGAAACCCTACCAACAGATTCAAACTCATGGCTGGGTGTCTCTGTCTCAGCAGCAGATTCGTGCAACTTCCTCCCAACACCATCCCAAAGAAATTCTCCTTGTACCTAACTTCATGTTCTTGGCACATGCAAAGTAACCAACAGAGTGACCTTAGGTTGATCAGTTGACTTTTCTGGTCCCAAGTTTTCTGACCTACAACATTTGAAGCTTTATTTTCTAAATGTTTTTACTGTAGTACTAACGTCTGTGAGACAATTGAGCTATTTAAATGTAAAGTTAAGGTATATAAATCCTTCCTGCCAGGTTTTGAGTGCAGTGGTTCTGAGATAATTGTGACCCAGCATGTGTCAGTCAGCATCAGGGAAGAGTCAAACTCCAGTTGCCTCTCAGATTCCCATGGTTTAGAGCTAAGGATGGTGCCTGGGCATAGAGAACAGTTTTGCTTTGTAGCTCTGGTTAGAGAGGCCTGCAGCCTTGACCCTTCCTGACTCATGCTGCTCGTGCTTCAAGTATGATAATAATTTCACTGACCTGTGCTGGCCTGGAAGCAAGGGAGTCAAGAGTTCTTTCTTAAAGCATAGGAAATCTAGCTTTCTCTATTGTTAAACCTTCTGCTTCTGCTACTAATTTGAAGCTTAAAAATTTGTATTTGTGAAAATTTTTCATTTATCTTAGAATCCCTAAATGACAGAGCAAGGAAAAATGTTAGACCCTACTGAAACCAACACATGCTACCACACCACTATTTTACAGAATTAAGAATGAATGAATAAGACTTACAGAGGGAAAGCCACTGACCCCAAACCACAAAACTGATTAGAATTTGTGCTGGGACATGGTGTCTTCTGTAATGAGTAAAAGAGGGGAAAGTATAAAACTATTAAAACTACAAGCCAGAATTTTATGATAATTACGGCCAACAAAGGGAATTTGCTCCCAGTCTTGATTCCATCAACTCTCCAGCTACTATGCCACCACCTGGACCTGGACCACTGTGAGAGCTCCTGTTTGTCCTTCTCCCTCTAGTCCTGCTCCAATCCATTCTGCACATAGACAGTCAGAAACCTGTTTTTAAATGAAAATTGATGGTGTCAGAAGCTCTTAATGTTTTCTTTCAGAGTTTCCTATTACTTTCCTTCATAGCACTCTCCACAACCGCAGTCATATATTTCATTTGTTAAATGTCTGCTTTCTCTGGACAAATTCCAGAAAAAGAGAGGTTATGAAGTTTTTGTCCCTGTATGCATGTTTCCTGGGCACTCAATATCTGATTGAATAAATTACTACCAACAGTTAGTCTGAGAATAGCACTGACATCAACAACTTAAGAGTTAATATTCTGTTTTCATACCAAAAATCACTGGGTAATTTGCCACAGGTAGGCAAGGAACAGAGATGCAGAGATAATCTAATAACCTAGAGAAGGGAGGAAACAAAGGGTTTCTCTGCCCCTGTCATTCTCTAGGCAAGGAGAGAATGCTGGCCTGAAGGGTCTATGCCCTGAAATTTCTTATGTTATAGGATCACCTGGCATTCAGATCAAAGGCGGACTTTGCTCTGTGTTTGATGATCCATGCAGATACAGATCAAGGTTCCTTTGAGCTACAGGGAACTGTATCAGAAGATGAGACTGGCTCACAAAGTCCACCAAGATAACAGCAGTGGCCATCTGCTGGGCACCTATTAGTGCAAAGTACTTTCTATTAACCCATTTAATTCTCCCCATGTCCCAATACGATAAGAATTTATTAGCCTTGATTTGGAGTTGAGGAAGTGAAGACTCAGAAAGATTAATTAACTTGCCTAAACTCACACAGCTGGTAAGCAATAGAACTGAGATGTGAACACACTGCAGAGTCCATGCCCCTTCACCATGTTATATGATGCATCATTATTGGTGTTTGACTTTCACATCTTTTGACCACCAACAGAAATACTGCTTATTTGTAACAGGATTAACAGGACATAGGGATGCAGATATAGGGTGGATACAGAACACCTGTGCCTTAGAATTGCTTTCCCTACTGTCAGCATGTTAGAAGGGGACAGAACCCTAGAGATCATTCAGACCCTAACTACTCACAGTGTGGTCCATGAACCAGCAGTATCAGCATCACCTGGGAGCTTGTTAGAAATGTGGCATCAGGCCGCACTCCAGACCCACTGAATCAGAATCTGTATTTTAACGCATCCCAGGTGATTTAGATGTAGTTTGAGTTTGAGAAGCACTGGTCTATTTTTTTTTTTTAAACACCTACAGTACCTGGTATTCCTAGGTGGTCTCTCATCCAAGTGCAAACCAGGCCCAACCCTGCTTAGCTTCCGAGATCAGACGAGACCGGGCACGTTCAGGGTGGCATGGCCATAGAGTGAGAAGCATTGGTCTAGACCAGGGTTCTCAACCCATTTGTCCCCTTAGAATCTTCTGGGGAGTTTTAAAGCTATCAGGACCTGAGTTTGAATCCCTGGCAGTAAGCCTGATCTTCTGTGTTCTTTTTAAAGCTTCTCAGGAGAATCCAATGTGCAGTTAGAGTTGAGAACCACTAATCTAGTCCAACCCAGTGCCTTATTTGCTTTTATTTTTCTCTTGTTTTATACTGTAGTTAAAACAACTAAAGTGACCTACAGAGTATAATGAAAAGAATATGGCCATTAGAGATTAAACAAATTGAGATTTGGATCCTGATTCTGCCACCTATTAGCAGTGAGGCTTTAGGCAAATCACTAGCCTCCCTGGGCCTCAGTTTCCGTATTTATAAAATGGAGATAATAACTCCCATCTTAAAGGATCACTGTGAGAAAGATATAAGTGAAGCACAGAAGACAGAACATTACACACAGTAGGACCCTTATAAATGGTGGCTACTCTGACTCCTCAAGTCAGATCACTTGGAGCAACAGATGGTTATTGGAGGAGTAAAGCCCGAAGCATCACAATTCCATCCCCCAGCATATCCTCCAAGTGTGGAGCCAATGGGTTGATATAACTTGCGATAGGAATATGCTGAAGGATGCGGGGAGAAGAGGTTGAAAGAGAGTCGAAGAGAAGGAAGTCAAAGGGGTCTCCTCTCCTCTCTCTGCCCCACAATCCCAATGTCCTTAGCCTCTCTGTTCCACCCTGCCTCAACTTGCTGCCCTGACTGTAAAACCAGCTTGTGCCAGTGGCCAAAGGTCAATAATCATTGAGTTAGTATTTTTAAAACATAAACACAAAAAACACTTTCCACACTGCATTTTCACCTATATTTACTAAAACAGCAAAATTAACACAGGCAGAAAAAGCCCCTTGGAGAAATTTCTTTACTATGACTGAAACTCCAAGAAAACACAAAATGTGACTTTGCATTTTTATCGGAGAAAGTCCAGGGCTCAAAGGGTGTGGGAAAGGAAAAAAGTATTCTCACTCTTTTAGTCATTTTTTTTTAGTGTTAAAATATACTTAACATAAAATTACCATTTTAATCATTTTTAAGGATACAGTTCAGTGGTATTAAGTACATTTACATAGTTGTTCATTCTCTTAACAGTTTTATTCTTATACTTCCTTTTCTTCTTGCATGTGCCCACATGTGTATGCATGCAGTATCTTCATAATGTTGTGGTTCTGAAACATTTCACACTTAAATCTAGAAATGATCTGAAAGGAGGAAACAGGGCAACATGTATTTTCTCCCCACTGGAAGGAAATTTATTTGATGAGTGACAATCTTGTGTCAGGTTCTTGTGTCACATA
The DNA here is from genome assembly GCA_028627145.1 of Eidolon dupreanum. Lineage (NCBI taxonomy): Eukaryota > Metazoa > Chordata > Mammalia > Chiroptera > Pteropodidae > Eidolon > Eidolon dupreanum. The sequence goes on along the minus strand of CM053507.1, from coordinate 73,763,390 downwards.
CTTTATTCATAACAACCTTCATCTTAACAGAGAAGTAAACTGAGGCTTAAGGAGATGTAAAGTAGCAAACGCACAGCCATAGAGAGAAAGGGCTATAGACAGCATTCACATCCATGGCTACAGGATTCCAAAGGCCATGCTCTTTTTTTCAAGGAAAAATGTTTTCTTATTATAGAAGTAATATATGAGTTATTGTTTTAAAAATTTTAATACAGAAAAATATAAAGAAGATAAAAATCACTCACAAATACCTCTCCCTAATATAGTCACTGACATGTTTTGAGGTTTTCTTGTCCAATTCTTTCCATATGCCAGCACATTTCTTTCATAGTGTCCCATCGAAAGTGGGACAGGAGAGGGAGATGGCAGAGAGATGTGACAGAGAACTTTCGTGGTTTTTTTCTCTATATATGTATGTGTTGCTTGAATCTTTTACAACAAAATGTGTTCATATATTAGTTGTATTGCAAAAGAGTAGAAAATATTTGGGAGCAAAATACAGAAAAAAATGTGTTGATTAAAAAGGGCGAATTATTAGCCCCAGTAAAACTGAAAAAGAAGAGTTCAGGTGGTGAAGATTGACTCATGACCGAAAACTCTTTGGGGAAGAGGATATGGCTCAAGCTGACAGGTATGTTTCTAACATTAAGACAGGTACATCAAGCTCTCAAAGCAGGATGCCATTAAACCTCCCAGTCACCTAGTCAGCTCTTGGGATTGGGGTCTAATTCGGTGCCTCCCAAACCACTTCCTGAATACAGTTTAACTTGCTGTATACTTTGTTTACAGAATGAGAATGTTCACGGTAGACTGTTGTAAACATTTCAACTCTCAGTTGTGGACCCTTCTATTAATAAATTAGTCTTCAAATATTTCTTTATCCTCAGAGCTCTACTGGTCAGTCAGCATCAACAAATTATGTCAACCAGGGCCCTGTCAATTTGAACTTTTACATTCATAAGTCTGGACTCCCGATTATGCAAAAGGTCAATTTAATGCCATGCCATGGCATACATTTTAGGGTGGAGAGTGACAGGACTGTAGCAGATACCCCTGGTCCTACAAATCCAGTATGTACCAGAAAATGCCATCACTAACACCCCTCACGTCATGTGTTGGGACAGGGCCAGTCTTGAGCCATTTAACAGTAGTGCAATAAATATGGTGGTACAGTGGGGCAAAATCTGAAGAGACAGAGCCAGCCACAGATACTGGGGGAAAACCCCATCCACCAAGCAGAAGATAGTATCTGGTTCAGGAAGTAATAGAAGATGCTACCAGTTTCAGCAAGCATTTGGCCTCAGTTAGTGCAGACAGAGGCGAGGCGTCATAGGGCTGAGAAGAGCAATAGTCAAAGAGAATCCAAGGTAAGTGATAGGCAGGACTCCAGGCAGATATTGACCTCAGGTGAGTCCATCTGCAGGCATGAATACCTGGTACCTGGTCACTATACTAGGTTTCATGCATTTATTCAATAAATATTTATAGCACACATTTTGGGAGACACTCCTCTGTAAGACTCTCATGCTCCTACATACCTTGCTGTGTATGTCATGGATACAAGGCCTTACTGCTCTCTACCTGGGCCATTTCTCAGGGTTGTGTTGTCTGTGAGCAATGATGAGAGATAGAGTAAAATCTCCCTTGTGGACAAAGGGAAGGTACTTACTGCTTCCTACAAAAGTCACCAATTCCCCAAGTTCAGTGTTCCTCACCACATGGGCAGTCTCCATCTGTCCCAAATAATGTTTCCCCTGTGAGAACTAGAGGCAAGGAAAACCCAACACAAATATGCTGATGCTCATGCTGCCTGCTGTCCTGGGAGTAATAAAGTCCTTTGTTTCTGACCCTGGAGACTCATGGCTCCTGCCAACATCCATGGAATAGTGAAAGGCTAACTTACTAGCTTGTAAGTGGGGTAGAATAAAATTCCAGACCTGACAGCATCTAGTGTGTGCCAGGCCTTATATGATAGCTTGAGAATAAAGCAGTAGATGAAAATAGACAAGGTGCCTGTTCTCATGGAACATACATTCAAGTGGAGGACCCAAACAATAGATGAGAAAATAAACATGAAAATATCAGAGAGTAAGATGTGTTTTGTAGAGATCATAAATGGCGTGAAGTGCTAGAGATGACCAGATGGCTACTTTAGATTGAGTGGCCAGAGAAGGATAAGGAATGCAAATCAATGTAAAAACCACGTGGAGGAAAGCATTGCAGCAAGAAAACAGCAAGTGCAGAAGGCCAGAGGCAGACCAGCCAGCGTGGCCAAAGCATAGTAGACATGGGGGAAATGGTTTGAGGAGAGTTCAGTAAAGCGCTAGATCTTTGCCCTGTGAGGCTAAAGCCAAAGGTCTGGGGTTCTTTCCAGGTGCAATGGGAAGCCATTAAAATTAATTTTAAGAAGGCGTATAATCTGATTTATGTTTTTAAAACTAACTCTAACTGCTCAGTGAAGAAAAATGATTGTAGTAGGCAAGAATGGAAGCATTTAGGAAGCTATTGCATTAGTCCAGGTGAAAGATGACTATGGCATAGACAAGGATAGGTAGAGGTAAAGATAAAGGGAAATGGGCAGATTTGGGCTAGTATTTAAAGGTAGACATGACAGGAGTTGCTAAAGGATTTGATGGGGAGGCAGGAGAGAATAAGAAAAAGGGAAGAACCAAAGGTGATTACCCCTAGGTTTTTACCCTGAGTAACTAGGAAAGTTCCATTTATGGAGATGAGAGAAAGTGAGGGAGTCGGTTTAGGGGAGAAATCAAGAGAGACACATAGTTGAAGGCAGCAACCAGACAGTTGTTTAGTCTGTAGTTCTGAGGAGAGGCCATGCTGAAGTATCATTTGTGGGGGGCAAGGAGTATCACCATATGCATGGTATTTAAGCTGTGCAGTAGGATGAGAAGACCTGGGATAATAATGGGAATAGAGAAGAGAGTGGGCTCAGGCCCATGTCCCAGGACTGCCAACATTTTAGAGATCACATGAAGAACCAGAGCCTGGAAATGAGACTTCTAGGAATAGCTATCAAGGTGGGAGGCAAGGGCATCCTAGAGACTGTGCTATCATGGATCTCTAGGAAAAAAATCAGGTTCAAGTAGAACAGATGAGTAGACTGTTGAATTATGCTGAGAAGACAATGGAGGTCATGGTGAGTTGACAGGATCGGGCGTGTGGAATGGAGGGGATAGAAGCCTAGAGCAGAGCAGGTTAGGGAGAGGATGGGATAGGGGAGTGGCTGGGATAGTGAAGAGAGATGGAAGAACTACAGATAACACTTTCAAGAAGTTATACTGACACAGTGTAAATATATATATGCCTTACTGTTAAAGTGTACAGCTGAAACTTATTGGATTTTGTTAACCAATGTCACCATAAAAGAATAATTAATTAATTTTAAAAAATTAAAAATGTATTGTGGGAAGAACACACACACACACAAAAAGAAGTTCCGCTGAGAAAGGGTAGACAAATGAAGCAGTTGCTTCAGCAGAATAGTGGGATCAAGTGACACGTTTTGTGCTTTTAAAGTTGGAGCCACTAGAGCATGGTATTATACATATGGGAATGACCCAGAAGAGTGGAAAAAATGAATGATGCTGGAAAAAGAAGCAATAATAGCAGAAGCAAAATTCTTACAAAGACAAGAGTTTTAAGGACATTATTTACTTGTACAATTAAGACGATCAGGAAGCAGTCACTATTAAAATACACTAAAGTAACAGAGAGAGATTGTAACCTCAAAAATTGTAACAAAAGCAAGGTTTGAAGCAAATGATGTTTAGAAGGCCCTAATCATTGAATCTGTGTATATACAGCTTTGTCTCTGAGAAAGGTACTGAATCCGACTCAGTCTAGAACATTCTAAGCACCAGAGAGGTTTGCTTCTCAGTAAGCTGTGGTGTTTTTCCAGGTTCCCTTAAAAGCTGGGTCAAATTTTCCTGACATCTGTCCAGCTCCACTTCCCTGAGAGACAAGCCCTAAGTGCTGCTCTAGTTACCGACTCCAGTCCCTGGAACAGTGACATCAAGTAAGAAGCAGGCTGCAGCTCAGAAGACAGAGTTTCCATTTCACCAGACAAATGCATGGGGCTACCTGAGTCCTAGAATTACAGTGGCTTCTGCTGACAATGTGAAAAGATGTCCTTTCCAGAGTGCGGCACACTCGCTATCTTCTCTCTAGCCAAATCACCCTCCTTCCTGTCCCCTCAGGAACTGAAAGGGACACCTTTGGGTATGCGCTTTTCTTTCCTGTATCTTTACAGTTATTCTAATGATACTTGCTCTTCAAGTTTCTCCTCAACTGTTTCTCCTCAATTCAGTTCACATCAATCAGTTGCTCTATGCTTGGTCCTGTGCTTGTGTACATACCTGACATAATTTAATCTTCACAAAACACTTTGAGGTAAGTATTATCATTTCCATTAATAAATGAAGAAAGCAAGGCTCAGAGAGGCTAGGTAACTTTCTCAAGTTGACACAACTTGCAAGTGGTGGAAACAGAATTCAAACCCAGGACTGTGGCCTTTCCAACAGCCCTGCCTGCCTACAAACGTGGCTAGGATACAGACTCTACAGTCTACCAGAAGTCTGAAAGCATAAGACAGAGGCAAATTACAATAACACAAAATATGTCATACGACTACCTAAACGATGTCATTACAAAGCAAGTTAAGGTAAGTGGACATACAAATTGCTATAGAGTTCAAAAGTGGATGAGAAAATGTTTCTTAAAGGAGGTGGTATGTACAATAGTCCTTGATAATTGGATAAAATTTTGCAGGGCTGAGGCAGTGGGGAAGATGTACAAAGAGGAAGGAGCAGCCTCTCTCTGACCAACCCCAATCCACTCAGTGGTGCCTTGTCCACCTCGCCATCCCTTTCACAGGGCACTGCATTCCAACTCTCACATTTCCTTTACCCTTCATCCCCAGCGCCTGCTGTTAAACATTTACCAGGTACCAGCACCCCCTGGCTCCAACCCAATTTCAAATCAGCTTTTTCAGATCTTAGGGAACAGAGGACAGAAAGGAGAGAGGCTTCTCAGGGCAACCAATCCATGGAAAAGGAGTTATTTTGAAAACATTCTTCTCTAGAATTTGGAGTCAGCCATGCTGGAGGGGGGATTCCTTGTATTTACGTTGATAGTTACCTTATTTACAATAGGAGAATCTAGCTTCCATTTGGTGGTGATAGCTTCCTTTTCAAACAAAAATTGTTTAAAGTATAAAAAAGTCAATTTAAAAAATAACATTAAGTAAATGATAATACAAGTAATACACAGAAGTGGCATACTTTCTAATGGTAGCCTACATTTGGGGAACGTTATGCAGTGATTGAGAACCCAGACTCTGCAGACGTCCACCTGGGCTCAAATTCAGACATTCTTAATGAGCACAGGCTTTTTGAACTTACAGCCTCAGTGTCCTCATCTGAACAACAGGGACTTTAGGGTTCTTGTCACAAGTCAGCGAGTTGAGAGAGGCCAGGGTTGGGCACAAACTGGACTGACAACGGGGGTGCTGGGGAGGAGCCTGGGCTGGGCCTGGCCTCCTCCCTGACCCAAACCAGGCAACACCTTTGACTTCCTGTTGCTGACATGAGTAATATACTCACCACACAGCATTTTCTTCAGTAATCACCTCACCACAGCAGCCAGCGCCCACTCTCCATGACTCGGCATTCTGAGTCCAAAGCTGCTTGTCAGCTAGAGGAGCTGGTTCCTGCAGGAGGCTGGCTACCCTGGCAGAGCAGAATAAAAGTCTCACCACCAGTTGATTATAAAAGTTTTGCTTTTCTCTCTTTCTCTCTCTCTCTCTCTCTCTCTCTCTTTCTCTCTCTTTTTAACTTCCTTGGGATAGGGGTGCTGTAAGGGCACTTTTTGATTAGGTAAAATAAACTTTAATAGATACATATAGTGAATATTAGTTGTAAGAGTCATCATCCCTCCATATTGGCTTTAGGGTGAATCAAACAGTTTTTGGTTTAAATTAAAAGGCCCAGTTGTTAAATAGGACAAGGATCTCAAGGTCTGGGCAGTTCTTATTAAATGCTATTCTTACTAAATATTAAAATGTAGCACAGTATTTTGAGGAAGCAGCTGTAACTGGATGAAGTTGAGGAACCCAACAGGATAAGTTTAGCCAACTACAAAGAAGAAATCAACATGTAATTAACCAAATAATACATGGGAGCAATGGCTAAGCTCCCTACCTGGAGAAAGAGCTTTAGATGTGAATCCTCCGACTCCTTTACTTGCTGCAAGTAAATAAAACTACCTAACGACAACCCACCTTTCATTCTTGAGTGGAAGACCCCAAGCAGTGAACCTCTTGAGTTCGACAACACTATGTTTCTCACAGGTTTCTCCAGCTGTGGCCCAATAGAGCCTTCAGTGACATGTGCCTTGTTCTGTGCTGCGTAATCGGGATACAAAGCAGAAATGGCTCTGTCCCTGTCTGCATAGAGTTCTGAGCTAGTGAGGGAGACCAGCTGTTGTCAGCATGGAATATTTTGATATCAGAGACCACGGCCCCACAGGTCTCACCTTTGTGCTCCCTGATTGCTTTTCTCTGTGCTGGACTGTTTTGCTTATAAGGAATGGAGATCAGTCAAATCCTCAAGGGACAGGCATTTGCTGTAACAATCACATCAGCAGCAGCCACATTAGCCAGCATTTGTGCTAGGAGGCACTGCTGCCCTACCCTCTTCCACCATACACCACCTGCTCTGGGACTGGCAGGCTGACTGACTTCTGCATTTGGCATCTACCTAATTGCCTTGCCCTTTGGCCTCCAATTGAACTGGTCATAGGGAAGTACATGTCAGCGATCAGAGCAAGGGAGGAGAGAGCACTTGGGTGTATACATGCCCTCCACTCCTGCCCCACAGGGTGTCTGGTAATCTTCCTCTCACCCCATCAGGCCTCAGAACAAAAAAGTCTCCCTGAGGGTACTAGCCCTGGGATGCTCCACCATCCTGTCATTGTCCCTGCAACTTACTCACACCTCTGTGCATGGTCCCTTCTATTCTTCTCTATCACCAACTGAGTGTCCTTCCCAGGCCCAGCCTGTTACCTAGCTAAAGTGTGCTTAATATATGCCAGGCTCTTCTCTGCAGTTATATCCACTAACTCATTCAGTCATTACAAACTCTAAGAGGCAGACACCAGTATTAGCCCTGTTTACAAGTGAGGAAACTGAGGTACAGGGAGGTCAATTACCTGCCAAATTTCACAGAGTAGTAAGTGGCAAGGCTAGCATTCAAACCAACCCAGGCAGTGTAACTCTTGACACTACTCTGTTTTAGGACAGGTAAGGGGATAGGAAAGTGTATGTGTCTATTTTGTTCCTGGGAGCACAAGTCCATCCACGTTTATAGGCTTCTGGAGTCTGGAATGCAGTTCAGAAATGAAAAGTTCTTCCAGGCTCCTCTGAAGATGCCTTACTACCTCATAGCTCCTGCTACTGCAGAATCACTGTGACTCAGCCACATTCTCTCTTCCCATCCTTTCATCAGCATCCTGCTTCTCTCTGCTCTTCTTCGCTCATCCCATTGCTTCTGCCTGGTGCCTTTAACTTCTGCCCTCCACCAACTGCTTCTGACTCTATGTCCGCACGAGAGGGTCTGCTTGAGTAGGCCAGCCACCAATTGGTCTACCCCACTCTAAAAGTCACTGGTCTGTCCCTGAATTGGGAGCTATATGGTTGCCACAATGAGACAGCAGTCAGTGGAAAGACACCAACAGCCCCATTGCAGGATAGTTTCATGGCAAAGAAAAGAGAAACATACAAAAGTGAGAGGTTGCACCACCTGCTCTGGGGTAGAGATGTGGGCCTTCTCGTGGGGGATAAAGATGGACCCTCTCACCCCTCCTAGCCATTCCAGACACTGGTTGCATGCTAGCCCTCCTCAATAGCAAGAAACTGATGTAAAATAACTTGCACATACTGTGAGGCTATGTGAAGAAAAACTAGTTTCCCAGGAGCATTCGCAGCAGACTTAGGCCTCAAGCCTGTCCCAAGTCCATCTCTGCAGACATCTACCCTTGGTCAGCAGCTACCACCTGGGTGGGAGGGCTACCTAGTTCAGAAGGACAGAACCAGATCAGCAACAATAAGAAGCCACTTGGGGCCCCTTTCTCTGACCTCTCAGGGTGTGGGAGGTACCCAGATTTCGACACAGTTTTGTGTGCGCATTTCTTAGGTACCCTCCACTCCAGTCCCTGAACTTCCCAGTTTCCAAACATAACCGTGTTCGTGACTCTCTGTGCTCCAACCATTCCATCAGCCCACAAAGTCTTTCTCCACTTTCTTCCAGCAAATTACTTTTCACTCCAGGAAACCTCCCCAGATATACCAACCTAGATCACTTGTCCTATCACCTGTGTTCCCCCTCCTTGGTTCTCTGGAATAGTACTCACCACATCCCACTGCCAGTTTTTAGCTGTCTGTCTCCTCCCTTAAACCATGAGCTCCTCAAGAGTAAGACCTGGGTCTGATTCCTTCTTGTATTTTGGGAACATACTAGATGGCCCCCAAGTGAGTACTAAAGAAATGCACAGATGAATAGCACAGAACATAAACAGGACAGTGACTGTTGTTTCCTTCAGCAAGCAGAGCCTGAGAAGAGGCTTAGATGCAGTGTATTTGAGAAATTGACCGCAAGGAACAGAGGTAAGGGGCTGGGGAGAGGGAAAGAAGCAAGGAGGGAAAGTCAGCATGAGGGTGCGTTTTCAGCTGGGCATCTGCATCTCAGTCCTGCTGGGGACTTTGAGGAGCTGTGTAGAACAAGCTCAGAATTACCCACACATCAGACAGAGGAGGGAGGTCTTAACTCTCTAGTCCCCACCTCCCCGTTCATCAAATAGTGCCCCACAGCATGGTAAGTCCCTCATATATCCAGAAGGCAACCAGGAGGCAAGTGTATCCTCTGTTCCACACAGTAGAGTCAGGGAGACATTAGGCAGAAAGTGAGCAATTCTCCATGCAGCTAAAGTGCAAGGTGACAGGCCACAAGTGCATGAAGCTGGTTGCCACAGCAGTAGCTAGAGTAGTAGCTGGGCCAAAAGGAAGTCGAGCATCCACACAGGTCTGTATAAGGAGCAGGAGAGGCTGAAAAAGCAGGGCCTTGAATAGCATCAGCCCAAAGCATTATGGCTTTATGGTAGGCTACCAAGAGCCACTGTGCATTTCCATGCAATACAATAATATAAATGGCAGCACCGAGGGGTGGCTTGAGTTAGTGTTAGTCCTCTCCCTCCATAAATAACCAGCCCTTCCCCCAAGACCTCTCCAAATAAACATATAATCTTAGCAAAAAGTCCTCTGCTCCCACCCACCCCATCAATCGACAACTATGCCTAAGCCTTTCTGTGTAAAAATATTAAGTCCTGGTTAGGTGCTGCTGTCTCTCCCCTCCCATGAAGAAATCGTCATAAATACATTTTTAAATGTTTAGTTCTTTATTCGTGTATATCTTTAAGATTTAAAGAAAGAGGAATTTGGGAAACCTCAAGAAAAAAAACAGTCATGAGGGACTTCCCTGCTGCAACCCGTAAAGGATCTTCAGGTTGACGGGGAAGCAGTCCATTCCATTCTGATTCCCAGTCTTTGAAAAATGATGGGTGAAAGCAGTGAGCAAACATGTAAACCCACCTTAAAGCTGGAAAAGAATCAAGAGGGAGATGCCTCAAGAGTACATGGGGTGCAATGACATTACTTTTTAAAGTAGTGTCCTCTCAGGACACAGACAATGAGAGCCAGCCCTTGGGATGTGCCACCTCACACGCTCTGCTGTGTTCCCTGCTCCAACAGCGTGAGAAGCAGTTCTCTATCTCATCTTCTGACTCTGGTGGCACATTTACACAAATATCCTCCGGAATTGCTTTCTTTGTCTTTTCCACGGTAAATTAGAATTTCCCTGAACAGTCCAAGATTAAAGGCAAGATGAGGGATAAGATTTGTTTTCTTGTGTGAGTCATAGCCTGGATCACCAAACACAGAGGTTACCAAATGTTTTGAATAGCGATGACACTACTGAGATAAGATTATAGAGTTCTGGTGTGGTGTTTAATTAAAATTTTTCATCTGAGCAAGGGCGCTATCACTTTTGGTGACAATGTAAATTACTCATCACCCAAAAAGTCTGTTTCTGGGAATTTATCCTAAGGAACCAATAAAGAATGTGGGATAAGGTTTAGTTATAAGAATATTTACTACTGGTCTTAAAAAGAGCAAAAATTTAGAAATAGCATTAATTCCCAAAAGAGGAGGATGAGTTAAAGATAGTATCATCAAACAATGGAATAGTATGTGCCACACTGCCATAGATGTAAACACTGTATATATAAACACACGGACACACACACACACACACACACACACATTTATATATTATGCTCTGACATAAGCTGAAAAGAATCTAAAGTATTTCCCAGGTTTGGGAGAATGTGATCATGAATATTCTGAATGTTCTTTTGCTTGCTTTTTTCATCATGAGCATGTACTGCTTTGGTAATGAAAGAATAATTAAAGATAGTCTCACTGAGGGGATCCCATTGTTCATGCCCAAGGTGGTCACAATGTCCCCCCTTTTCTAGCTTCAGCTCATGGAGCAGGTTAGTCCTGTAGACATTTATGCAGCTTCACCATGGACTGCAAACATCTGGGGATACCGTGGTGAAGGTGGGGAATGGTCCCTGCCCTCAAGGGACTCATGTCATGTGGAGACACACATACATCAATAGAAACTCATCAGCAATCTCAAGGAAGCCTAAAATTTGAAGCACAACCGAACCTCTCAGGGAACAGATATTATGTTAAAGTGCTTTGCCAGGCAGTGCTACACTGATGTAGGCTCCCAAACGCCGACCATCAGAGCCTCTTATCAAAGGGACCAGCTCACAGTAATAACTAAGTGTTCCCATGAGAACTGCTATACAAAGTGTATAGCATTTGAGGAAATAGTTAAATGCCCTCTCTATGTAGGTAGGATCTGAGTAATGCTGCGGCGATCCTTCCAGAAGCTATACCCCTCTGATACAGTAATAACATTCCCCTCTTATAGAAGAATACTACAAGACACTACATTGAAGGAAGACATTTCACTTCCCTCCATAATAGACATTTTATATCCTCTGGTCTGTTTCAAATGTACCAATTTTAATTGCAATTACACGTTGTCCCCTAGTGTTCATCTATATTATTGCAACCTGTTGTAATAGGGTTAGGTGTGCTCCTCACCTTCCAGAAGGAGAAGAATAAATGTATTGGATATGTGACAGAAATTTCAAAAGCACACAAATTACCACCTAAATTGCAACACATAACCCATGGCTCTATTCTTTCTGTAACAATATAAAATTTGCTAAATTTTGGTCAGGATAAACACACGGACACACACACACACACACACACACACACACACACACACTTATATATTATGCTATGACAAAAGCTGTGTACACTTACCATGTCCCAGGCACAATGCTCCTTATAACTATCCTAAAAGGGGAAAACTATTAGTTGGTCTGAGCTTGTACAGTACTTCACAATTCAAGAAAGGGAGTGAACATAAAATGTCACATCAAAACAAAGCAAACAGGGCCATGACCTGCAGAGAGAGGAAAATTGTAATGAAGAACTACATGTAGGTGGCAAAGGCAGTGCTCCACAGTTTTGTGGCATTAGTTGTTGTTAATGCGTGGTGAGGAGACTTGAGGTTGCCCTCAAAAGTAAGCCATCTTTAAAAAAAGCTTTATTGAGATATAATTTACATATCATACAATTTGTTCACTTGAAAGGTACAATTCAATGGTTTTTAGTATGTTCACAAAGACGTCAATAACATCCCCAACCAATTTTAGATCATTTTCATCACCCTCAAAGAAACCGCATGGCCTTTATCAGTCACTCCTCATTTCTCCAAACCCCACTACCTAGTTTGTCTCTATAGATTTGCCTATTTTGCCTACTGTACACTTCATAAAAATGAAATCTCACAATACAGAATTCTTTATCTCAGCATGTTTTCAAGGTTCATACACACTGTAGCACATGTAAGTATCTCATTTGTTTTTATTGCCAAATAGTATTCTATTATATGGATATGCCACATTTTAATTATCCATTTATCAGCTTATGAACATTTGAGTTCACTTTTTGACTATCAAATAATGCTGATATGAACATTTATGTACAAGTTTTTGTATGGATATACGTTTTCATTTCTCTTGGGCATATTCCTAGGAGTGGAATTGCTGGGTCATATGGTGACTCCATGTTTAACATATCAAGAACCTGCCAGACTATTTTCCACAGTGACTGCACCAGTTTACATTCTCACCCAGCAGTATGTGAGAGTTCCAATTTCTCCACATTCGTTCCAACACATGTCTTTTTTAGTATAACCATCTTAGTGAGTATTTCCTGTGGTTTTGTTTTGTATATATCTGATGACTAATGATGTTGAGTATATAAAACCACTTCTTTTTGATATTGGTAATATAGTAGCCACACAGGCCAAGTAAGCCAATCTTGCTTTTATTAACAGTCTAAACATATCAGATAAAATATGCATAAGGAAAAATCAGAAAAGATGGAGGTGAAAGTTCTGAAGATGGCAAATCATTCATTCATTCATTTATTTGAGCCTTGTTAGAGGCACAAAACTATTCTGGGTGCTGGAAACAAGGTAGAGAGTCACACAGGGGCAGTTTCTGCCCTCATGGGGCTTCATATTCTGTCAGGGAACACTGATTAAGCAACTATTTACATAATAAAATAATTACAAGCATGAAAAGCTCCATGAAAGAGAAGTAGCAGAGGCTCTGGGACACGTAACAGAGGGTCCTGATTTGGTCTGAGGCCTCAGAAGTTTGAGTGGAGATCTGTGGGATGAGTTTACTGTCAGAACAGGGGGTTGTGGCATGAGAAGGCATAAAGTGGTGGGGCTCACATGGAGTGGAGAGCTGAACAGGTGTCAAGGACTGAAAGTTGGCAGCTGCAGCTGCAGTACAGACACCAGGAAAAGGAGGCTGGATACACAAGCCAGATCATGCAAGGTATTACAGCTTGTGTTCAGGGTTTTAATCTTTCTCCCAAGAAAAATAAGAAGCCATAATTTAAAGGGTTTTAAGTTTACAGAGCTGGGTAAGAGGATTGGAATGACACTTTTAAATGATCACACTAGCTGTAATTCGAAGAATACAATGTGAGGAATGCAATTTGAAATAAGAGGGAATGTAAGCAGACATTTCAGGAAGTGATTTTAACCAATCCAAGCCAGAGATAAAGATAACTTAATTCTAGGGTTGGGAGAAGTTTTGAAGAAACTTAGTGAATGATTAGATTTGGGGGCTAGGAAATGACGATGTCGAGGATGACTCTGTAATTGGATAAATAATAGTGCTAAAGACTCAACAGTGGGAGCAGACTGGGGACAGGGGAGATCATGAGTTTATACCTGAGAATAAATTTAGGTGCCTAAGAAACACCAGGTGGATAGGTGCAGGGGGCAGTTTGATATACAAGTTTGGAACTCAGAGGAAAGATCCAAACTAGAGGTACATATGTGGAATGTGCAGGGTATAAATAGTAAGTGTGACCTTGGTGGAGACAAGCTTATTTATGGAAAATGGTAAGGAATTATAAGGGAGTTCAGGGTTGAGGCATGAGTCACTGTAATATTTGAAGGTTGTATAGAAGAAGACTGGCCAGCAGAAGAGGCTGCGGAGAGATTAAAGAGGTAAGATGAAAACTGGGAATGTTTTTCAAGTCAAGAGATAAGTGAGTTTCAAAGAGAAAGTGGTCAACACGACTGGAAACTGCCAACAGATGTACAGTGTGATGACCATTTGAGTTAGTGACAGAGGGGTCATCGGTGACCCTAATGAAGGGGTTCAGAACAGGCTCCCAAAGATGTGCCACTTTGGCATGTGAATTTATTTTGAGCTGCAGGCACTCAAGACCCTGTGGTCTCACAAGAAACTTTTACCTCTCCCTTAAAGAATTTTAATTAGGCTGATGTCATCTTTGGCTCAGCCAGGCTGTCACTCTGCTAAAATAAATCTTGCTTAACCTCTTCAAAAAAAAAAAAAAATTAGGGGCCTTGCCTATAATAAGAATTATTATCAGAGATAACTTTTTCTGACCTATCTGTAGGGCAGGGACGTTACTAAATTACTAAACATCTGCTCTTCCTATTGTCCCCTTTGAATCCCCAAGGTGCTTTACCTCATCCTTAGTTTGAAATGCTATATATACCTCATTTTAACTTTCTATCTCTGACTCTTTCATGTATGTGGGGTTCCCACACTTATGTATGTAATTAAATTGGGTTATTTTCTCTTATTAATCTGTCTCATATTGACTTGATTATTAGACCAGCCAGGAGAACCTGCACAAGAAGAGGAAAGTTTTTCCTCCCCAACATGAGCAAGATCTAATATGGTTGAGTGATAGGGGCTGAAGTCAGGCTGGAGTGAGGTGAGGAGTGTGTGGGAGGTGATGAAATTGAGATGATACAAGTAGGAAACTCCTTCAAGAATATGGAGGTAAAGGTCAGAGGATGGGGGGAGCAGCTGGAAGGAGACGTATGGTCAAGAAGGGGCTTAATGTAAGATAACAAGATGAGGAGTATTTAAATGTGACAGAAACAAGATGATGAAGATACAGAGAAGCAACAAATCTGAGTAACAGAGAGCTCAGCTTCTGGGTCCAGACCACTTGGGTTCAATTCTTACTCCTCCGTCTGCTACCTGGGTGGCTTTGGGTGAGTTATTTGGCCTCTTTATGATGGGAGCATTAAGTAAGAGAATGTATGGAAAAGACTGAGGTTGGAAGCAGGATCTCAAGGCCCCACTGATCATCTTCACCCCTTACCTTAGTTTTCCCCTTAGGGACTACTCTCTTTTAATTCCTCACAGCAACTACCAGACAATTCCTAATCAAAGGGGGGTGTTGGTGATGATAGAATATTTCTAAGGTTAAAAATAAAGTACCAACAGAATGTGAACAAAAGTCATAAACTAGAGAGCATGACTCACAATAGCCCCAAACTGAAAGCAACCGAAATACCCATCAACTGAAAAATCAAGAAATAAACTGGTATGTTCAGACAATGAATACAATGCAGAAACAAGAATACATAATCCACAACTACACACAGCAATAAAGACAAAAGCAGCCAGATACAATAAAGCAAATGCTGTTTAATTCCATTTATATAAAAGACTAAACAGACAAATTAATCAATACTGTTAGAGATAAGGACAGGAATCCCCCTTTGGGGTGGATAGTGAATGGAAAGAGAAAGGGTTGGACAAAAGGGGAGTTTCCCAGGAGGTGGCTTATATGTATACTTGACCTCTGAACAACGTGGGTTTGAACTGCGTGGGTCCACCTACATACATATTTTTTTCAATAAATACTATAAATGTATTTTCTCTTCCTTATGATTTTCTTTATAACATTTTCTTTTCTCTAGCTTACTTTATTGTAGGGATACAGTATATAATACATATAGCATACAAAATATGTGTTAATTGGATGTTTATGTAATCCACAGGGCTTCTGGTCAACAGTAAGCTATTAAAGTTTTGAGGAGTCAAAGTTGTACACAGATTTTTGACTGGAGCGGGGGAGGGTGGTATGTGTGTGTCAATACCCCCTAACCTGCACATTGTTCAAGGTTGAACCATACTTTGATATTTAAAAAGCTAAATAAAGAACATATCAGGGGAAAATACTGTTTGATACTCTCCACAGCTATCTCTCGAATTCAAATTCCTTTATCAGGTCAGTGAAGGAAGCACAAACATTCTAAAATGCAAAGCAACAATAGGTTTTTGTACTGTTCTTACAAAAGCAATAACCCCAAACTCTATAAAAAGGTTAGTTTAAGAGGCATATCTTTCAGAGGAAAGACTCTTGTGTCTTCTTAGCATCTGAGGTCTTTCATTTACTCAGAACATTCTGGATGAGTAGCTTCCTGACTCAGCCTGGGTGTCCAAAACACCTCAGCCCCAGGGAGAGTCACTTTGTCAGCCCAGGCAGTGTTCCATGCTTGCTTGAAACATCATCTATCTGCCAAGAAGCTGCACTGACACTGTCTACAATATATTCTCCCAGAAACTAGTGGACATTCAATTGACAGTCACTTCTCCTCATTATCTAAATCCGTGAATACTTCAATGTTGTGTGGCAGCCAAAGTCTAGACCCTGACCTTATTTTCCTCTCCCTTCAGAGTCTTTGCCTGAGTTTCTGACAGAATGATTTGCATGACCTAGCTCAGAACCTAATGTCTAGATGTTTATCAAATCTGCTTTGAAACTGTGCCTTCAGCTAGTTTCCACCATATGGATTCTCTATGATATGAGAAAAGAAAAACTGGGCTGGATGAGCCTCATGCTGCCTGGGACTTGACCTGAAATGGCAGCCTCCTCCCTGGGCTTTGTTCCTGCCCCTGCTCATCCCACATTTCTCCTTCTCTTCATACTTGGGCTCCTCTCTCTTTTCCCAGTTGTGTCCCCTAGTGTTCTGTTCATAGCCAACTTTGATACTGCAGAGTTAAAGATAACCCTTTCTCTTTTTCCCCCATCTGCCCAACTAAATGCCCCTTGGAACTGGAAATAAAACAACCCAAAGTCAGCTAAGTTGTAGGTATCAATCATCAAAAATGAAGGCTATTAATAGACGCCATCTAATTTTGATAATTTGCTCAGGAAACAATTATTTTGAAATTGATCTGTCCTTGTTTTCAATTCTATTCCATAAATTAGCAAATGGAAATTCAGTAATCTCAGAGTAAATTCAATATCTTTCCTTAATTTTTTTCAAATGAGGAAGAAGCAGCTAAACAGTGTTTCATTTTGTCCTGGAAAACCAAGACCTATGTCCAAAAAAATGCTCATTAAAATATAAATAAAAAGCTATAAAAATAATATGCTGCACATATCTTTCTTTGTAAACACACAGTGAAATCTGCTTATCTGAGCTACTTCAAGTGAAGCATTTTAAAAGGCTTTCCAGGATATTCTATTAGAATTAGCAGGGAGAAAGAAGCTGGGTATTAGGAAATCAAAAGTAAAGTGGTTATGCTCATCTATGTTAAGGAGTTTATCTAGCCTAAACTGCAATAATCCCCTCAATAACACAATGGTGAAGGATTCCAGAATTTCACAATTGAAAATGTAGGGCTCAATTATATTATTATTGTTATACACACTCCTCTTTGTCAACTCTTAGAAACAAAGCCAATCCAAGCTAATGCAGTCACAGATATAGTGTTCTAAAAGTTTGATCCCTGCCCGGTAACAGGCATCATCCAGAAAATTGTTAGAAATGAAAATTTCAGAACCATTGGAGATCCACAGAATCAAAACTCTGGGTGAGGGTAGGGGTTGGGGGGCAATGCCCAGCAACCTATATTTTAACAAGCCTTCTAGGTAATTCTGATGCATGTTCAAATTTGACTGTCACCACTCGAATTCATCTTCCCCTAACACACAGAAACATCAGGTGCCCCTACTTTTGTGTAAAGTCATACTGGTGTCTCTCCTCTTTGTCCCATTAGCCCACCCTGGGTGTAAGATGTCATTCTCTACCATCAGGGGTCCCTAAACTCTGTGGCCTGTTAGGAACCTGGGTCGCACAGCAGAAGGTGACCGGCAGGCTGGCCAGGAAGCTAAGCTTCATCTGTATTTGCAGCCACTCCCCAGGGCTAGCATCACTCAGCTCTACCTCAGATCATCAAGCATTAGATTCCCATAGGAGCACCGGTCCCTGGCGCCAAAAAGGTTGGGGACCACTGACTTCTACAACTTCTGTCCTCTTCATTTTGGGGGCCATCAGGCTTTCCAGAAAAAATTACTTATCCAATCCTCTCTTCCCTCTAGATATGGCTATGCAAATAATTAGTTTGGACCAAGAGTACATGAATGGAAGTGATGCATTCAAACTTCTAATTATATATTTAAAAAAAAGAAAAAAGAAAAAGAAATGGTTGCCTTCCTCCTCCTCTTCCCCACTCCCCGAGTGGAATGCTAACATGGTGGGTATTTGGCCAAGAGGATGAGGGCCACATAGCTCTGGTAGAGGAACAAGACAGAGGAAACCTGGGTCCTTGGATGCTCCTTCGTCAGACCTGCCTCAAGGACCTAACCTTCTCTTGGACTGTTATGTGAGAAACAAGCACTGTGTGATTTTGTTTGAGTTACTATGTTTCTCTTTTTACAATCTAGCCCGTACCTTCCTTAGAGCTCTGACAGAGCTTCCTGCCTAGAACTTCAATCCTGTTTCCTTTCCTAAGGCTGAGATTTCACACAATCATTCCCATAAGTGAATCTTTTATACATATTCCCATCCAAGACTGTTGCCACTTTACATAAGGACTTCTACTTCCATTGACAATGGGCTAGGTAATTTGGACCAACTTTCCTACTGAGAACCTCTACAAAAGCCAGGCAAATGTACATAATTTTTTAAAAAATACTTAAAGACACTGAAGAGGTAGCAAGGCAGTTAAAATAATCTAAGATAATAGAAAAGAGGAAGACCCAAAGAGGTGCATCTAGGCTTGCTTTTTCCCTGGGCATTTGCCAATTCTAGAAGAAACAACTGAGAGTCTGATAGCCTTGAAGAGTTAAAGGAATAAAAAAGAGAGTCAAAGCCCACCAAGTATGGGAGAGAGGTGCTGCTAATTCTCAATATAGCCTATGGTATATTTCACAAAAACATCATCAAACTTCTAAATAAAGACTCTAAACACTTCTAATATTAAACATCAAAATAAATGTGAGCAATACAGGCATTTAAGAGAGATTAATTAAAAACAAGAATTATTTTCCAGCCTATTTATTCCAGTTCAGGGTGGCAGGCAGCTGAAGCCTCTCCCAGCAGCTCAGGGTGCCAGGCAAGAACCACCCTGTACAGATAGGATGCCCTTCCATTACAGGGTGGACTGAGACACCCTGTGATAGATGGGCATCCTCAGACACCTTCAGACTGGGACAATGTAGAGATGCCCATTCAGCTCAATTCCATGGTTCAGCTGTGCAGTTCTTTGATATGGGCCAGCTGGTTCCTCCTGTGGCCAGCAGGTGGATTGGTTGGAGTTCTCATTCACATTTGGCAGGTTGGCAGATTGGTGGGTACAAGGGTGCTCAGCTACACAGTCTCACATTCCCCAGGAGACTAGCCCAGGCTGCACCACATGGTGACCTCAGGGTTCCCGGCAGCAAAAGCAGACAAGCCTCCCAATGTGTAGGTGCTTTTGGGCTTCTTCTTACATCATGTTTGCTAATGCTCCATTGGCCAAAGAAAATCACATGACCAAACCCAGATCCAAGGAGTGGAGAAGAGGACCCTACCTCTTGAAAGAAAGTAGCCAAGTTATGCAAAGGAGTGTAGCTACAGGCAGGGGAGGAATTTGGAGCCATCCATTCATTCCAGCATACTCCCTGAGGGCATGTACAAGGCACCTGGGAATTCCTAACGATGTTTCTTTTCAAAGCTATGTCACCTGGTCGGATGGGCAAGTAGCTCCAATGTCTAGAGAAAAAGCATACCCCGTTTCAGGTACTTTGTGCCCTGGAGGTTTAAGGGAAAAGCTCCTCCTTCAAGTGTCAGACCTAGGAAGAGAAGGCAGACAGGGGTTCTGGGTCTGAGAGATGGTAAATCCTGGGACCTGGGCTGAGGCAGCTATCATGGGAGCAGAAGGGGCTAACTGTTGTATCTTTATGGACTCAAGAGAGGGGCTTAGTAACCAGCAAGTAGATTATCCTCTCTGGAAAGCCCAGGGTGACAATCTCTGCAGGTGAGTTAATTAAAAACTTAAGTGATTAACTGGGAAAATGATTGTGATTATTTTCACACCAAGTTTATGGAAAAGTTTATGTTAATTATATGCATTTTAGTTAATACTGAATCATTAATACTTGTTCTGTGTTTATGTCATGAAATTTGACAAGCTGTACATATACAATCTGTACACTTTCCTAAGTGTATATTTTAATAAGAAGTTTGCATTTTTAACAATTGCCCCAAGTTAATCATAATAGTGTCAAGGATACCTGGAATTTTTGCAGTATTGTAAAGATAACCTTGCCCTGGGAACTAGGTGACTTGAGTTCCACTCCACAAACTGCCACCGACTAGTTCTGGGCTGCGCTAAACCACCAAGCATCTCTGAGCCAGAGTTGTTCACCTGTGAAGTGATGGGTTATATTAAATTATACCTAACACCCATTTACTTTAATGTAGTCCATCTACTTTTTTTAACTACTAGACCCTCAGAGCACATTGGAGGACAAGAGCGATACCTTTCCTGCCCTCATGGGACTTACAACTAGTAAGTACACATAGCAGAAACTGCCTGTGATCTATGCTATCTCTGAAAGAGTTGGCAAAGAGCCATGGGAGTGTCAGAGGTGCCTCTGGGAAATCATAAAGGATGAGTGGGTGTTCGCCAGGGGTGGCACAGGGAAGAGCACACAGGTAGTAGGAACAGCATGCTACAAGTCCCGAGGGGAGAGAGGATGTGGTGGATTTAAAAAACACAAAGATTTTCAGTAGGACCTGATCATAGTAGTAGGAGGTAAGAGTCTTATAAGACACAGCTGGAGAAGGAGGGGCCAGCAGTTTATTAAGCCAGCCTACACCTGAGCCCTTGCTGACAGATTCACCGAAAGAAATTATTAATGGGACAGGGTTAACAGATAAACACCACCCAAGCTCCTGAAACACACTCAAAGGGTCTCTCCTATACGAACAGGCTATATGCATTATTCTCCCCATTAAACACACGCTAAGAAATAAAGCAAGATTTCTAATCCCATGCCAAGTTACTCTTGCATGTGCAAGGCCTGGTACATTACCAACACTTACTTGAGTAAAAGGATGAAATAAAAACTGCAATCCAGAAAATAAAGGGGAAACCAGTGCTATCTCTCCTGTTCATAGATAGTGTACCTCTATAAATTTCCCACACATAACATTCATATAAGGGAGCCGTTGTTTGCTAAGTAGCTTATATTGCTAAAAACCGCTGGGTCAGGAGAAACCTGAAAAGCAGAGAAGAGTCTGATTCAGCAAAGAGTTTACAATCGAGCTGCCTCTTCCTCCTCGGCCTATAAAGACGCTTGGGTATTTATATCTAAGCCTATTAAATCTCTCTTTTCTTAACCTTCGCATTTATTTTTCAGATCTCTGACAAGTTTTGAAAGGATTATCTCCAACCTTTTATTGCATTCTATTTGCAAGATAATGAACAATCAAAAATGTAAAGAGATAATGCAATATTTGCAATGTGTCAGGAGCTGTTCTAAGTTATTACATATATTAACTCATTGAACCCACATGACCAGTCTATAAAACTGCTACAAAGAATATTAGTTTTTGGTACCACTTCAAAGAAGTGGCTTTTAGGCCACTTCATGGGCTTGTCAGGAAGAGTCAACGTTTTCCCATATTATAAGTGTGGAGACTGAGGTACAGAGAACCTGGGTATCTTAGCTAGATCGTGGGGTACAGCAGGGAAACCAGAGCAGGTGCACTGCTGCCAGAGACACTCCCCTGACAGGCAGCTTTGGCTCGGAGTCACCCTAACAGCTTTGCCGCACTTCCATAGAACTGCACTGATAGCTCACACTCTTCCAACAAACTTCCCTTCCTTCCTTCTTTTCTTCCTTCCTTCCTTCCATCCTTCCTTCCATCCTTCCTTCCTTCCTTCCTTCCTTCCTTCCTTCCTTCCTTCCTTCCTTCCTTCCTTCCTCTCTCCCTCCCTCTTCCTTCCTCCCATCCTTCCTTTCTCCCTACCTCTTTCTACCTCCTTCCCTTCCTTCCTTCCTCCCTCCCTTACCCCTCTCCTCCACAGATCTCAGACCTCCAACGCAATTGCAAAAGCAATGCTCTCACAGGTATTTTCCCCACCTTGGTGTTTACATCTTGGAGAACCCAAACACAAAGATCTTGAAGGATGTAGAGACTTCTACTCTGTCACTGAAACCACTCTTAACAAACAGCAATAACCTAATTATCAAGGTCCAGTAGTCTTTTCTTGGGTCTTGGCTACCACTCCTGGCACAATGGCTCACTTGAAACCTTGGCTCCTTTGTTTTCCTCAAAGCGAGTGTTGCTAGCACCTTGACCATGGACTTCCAGCCTCTATAGCTGTGAAAAAATAAGTTCTTGTTGATTAAGCCACCTAGTCTGTGGTATTTTTTTACAGCAGCCCTAGCAGACTAATACAGTGGGTTAACCTGGACCTCCACCTGGCCCCACTCCTTTGTCAGTTCTTTCTCCCATGGTCAGAAGTCTGATATGAGTTTTAAGGGGCTTTAAAGTCAGCATGCTGGCAGGACTGGTTCCTTCCAGAAGCTCTAGGGGAGAATTGGAAAAAAATAAAAGTGATGTAATGTCATGGAGACCTAGGGGAGGGTTCCCCAAGAGGAGGTGACATGTGAGTTAATAAGCCCTGAATGAGGAGGAGCCAGTCACGTGAAGAGCTGAGGGATGAGCCGGAGCAAGAGCCTTGAGGTGGAAGCAAGCTTAGTGTGTTGGTTTCCTGTTGCTGCTGTAACAAATTGCCACACACTTAGTTGCTTGAAACACCACAAATTTATAAACAGATGAGGCTTTTCATTTATTTGTTTCTTTCTTTAATTCCTTTGTTTAACTCCTTCCAGAATATGAAGGCATGGGAACTGTAGGTCTTATTTCCAGCTGTATCCTTAGAACCTAAAGCACTGAGATCTAACATTTCTTGGATAATTCTCTAACTCAATGCAAAAATAATTGCATAAATGGAGGTACAGCTACTCGATGTGATATAAAATTTAGTGAGAATGTTTAGGATGATGTGCTAAATGAAAAAAAAATGCATAATACAAAATTGCACATACTCATAAGATGTAAAATAAATATTCAGGCATACCTTATTTTATTGTTTTTGCTTTATTGCATTTCACAGATATAGTATTTTTTACAAATTAATGGCAAGACCCTTCACCAGTAAAAAGACCACAACCCCCTTTATTGCCATACTCACTTTATTGAAATACTTGCTTGATTATATATTTGGTCTAGAACCAAACCCACGTCATCTCTGAGGTACGCCTGTACAGAGAAAGATGACTGAAAGAAAATACCTCAAAATGTTAATAGTGTTTGCTTTAGGATTGTAGGAATCTGGGTAGATTTTTGTCCCCTCCTTTCCTTTATTTTTATTTTCTGCATTTCCAGATTTTCTGTAATGAGCATGTATTACTTTTCCATCCCAGCTTTACTGGGTATAATTGGAGCATGTATTACTTTTTACATGTTTGCGGCTATTGGTTAGACATAATCTACCAGGTGATGGCTATCTCCTTCCCGAGTGTCTCCCGACTCTCCTCCCTTCAGTCCCCACCAAGAAGTAATCACGAACTCTAAGACATCCTTATGGCTGTCTGAAGGCAGAGGTCACATTTTGTCTTCTGTAATAGTTATCTGGGAACTTGTCATATCTCCCTGTCCACTCTGCTCCCTGAGGGCAGTGGCCTTCTGTATTCATCTCTGTATTCCCATGGTATTTCTTTGCTCTTGGGGCTATACTTCAAACACACTGTCAAACATATTGCCCATTACAGTAAGCTACCAAGTCTCTCTACTAATTAAGCCTTTACTCTCCCATAATCTACTGCGGCTAGACTAACCTAATATGGTACATAAACCATACCTTGCCCAAAGCCCTCCAATGGTTCTCCATCTTACTCAAAAGAAAAGCCAAAGGCCGAACACAATTAATTGCTTGTTTTTGCTCTGGCCATACTGGCCTGTCACTGTGCCTGTAACATTCTTCCCCAGAGGTCCCCCTGGCCAGCTCCCCCAATTTCTTTATGCCTCTACTTAAATATCACACTACTAGAGAGGTCTTCTGTACCTACCTCTATAAAGAAGCAACTATTCCTGCCCACAAGTTTGCACCCTTCCCACACACATTCTCTTTATTTTTCTCCATACCACTTATCATCTTTAAGCATATTAATTATTTATTATGTGGTCCTCCCCCAATCTAAGCACCATGAGTGAGAGCATAAATCTTATATACTGCTGCTTCTCCAGTGCCTAAAACAGTGCCTGCTATATAGCACACACTCAATAAGTATTTTTGAATGAATGAATTACTGAGAGTACTAAATGAATGAATAAATGAGTGAATGAATAAATGTATGAATGGAGGAATGGATACGAAGTCCTGTAGGAGGCAGGAAGGAGAAGGATGGCCCTGGAGTAGTTAGTTTCACCAGTAATAAAAGGCATCTACTTTTCTGTAACAGCAGGGGTAGTCCAGAGACAAGAAATAAGAAATTGTGTTACTCTTACAAACTGAAAGGGATGAAGTCAAAGGGTGATGAAGCTAGACTTGACCTCAAAAGAACTAGTGAGAGGATACAAAGCCAGGGAGGAGAGAGCAGGACGACTTAGGGTAGAGAAGTATTTTCTACATTGTCCCTTTCCCAAGGGAGTCTCTACCGGTTGCATAGCAATCAGGGGAGAGCATACTATATAAAATATTAAGGGGAAAGGTAAAGTGGATGTCACTGCTAATTAAGAGGTATTAAACATGCTTTCAGAAATCACCTGAAAGGAGATTGTTGGAAAGGAAGGGAATCTGACATTTAGAAAGTTGCCCTCATAACTAATTGCTATGGTCTGAATGTTTGTGTGCCACCAAAAGTCACATGTTGAAATCCTAAAGCCCAGTGTGATGTTATGTGGAGGTGGGACCTTTGGGAGGTGCTTAGGTCATGAGGGTGGAGCCCTTGTGAATGGGCTTAGCACACTTATAAGAGACCCCCATAGGGCTTCTAGCCTTGTGCATCAAAGGAAAGACAGAGCAAAAAGACAGCGGTCTATGAACCAGGAAGTGGGCTCTCATCATATCTGCCACTGCCTTGATCTTAGACTTCCCAGCCTTTAGAATGATAAGAAATAAATTTCTGTTGCTGATAACTACCCAGTCCTGATATTTTGTCATAGCAGCCTGGATGGACTAAGGCACCAATGCAGTCAGGCACATTCTTAATGACCCCTCATCAAGGCTGTGGTTCTTTGCTATTTTTCTTCTGCTATGAATGAGAGTAATGCCTAGCAAAAGTATTCTGAAGAGATCCTTCACTTTCTTCCTGAACAGAGAGCTATCTATAGCACACTCAAAATATTCTGCATGCAAATAAGTTTACACTGGGCAAAAATTCACTCTCTTGCCGTTGTCAAAGTGATCATGTTCATGGCAGTCTTCAGAGAGAAAATGGTAAATAGAAAGGGAAACAAAATACTAAATAATGACAACAGAGAACAATTATGTAATATTACATCAGAAGTCTCTAAAATCTTTATTTTACAGATTATAGAAGTAACATTATTTTCTAAGCAGAATTATGTGGTCCTAAAAAATAAAATACAAGATCAGTTTTCAAAGAGAAAATAAAAATATAACATATTTATATGATAAAAATTAAAATAATAAATTTTATCTCAAAATAGCCACATGAAATAGGCAAATCAGGGACCTCAGATGAGATCACACAGCTAGTGAGAGGTAGTGCCTGGCTCTCAAACCCCAAGTCCCCCAACTGCAGCAAAACACTGCAAGTGGGGGAAGGGGAACACTAACATGCCCAGCATCGCCTGGTCTCTGAGCAGCCAAAACACGAGAGTGATGTTCCAGTATGGGGAAATAAGAAAGTGTTCTTTGTGTAGCAAGTGGATCCAAGGGAAGGACACCCCATGAGACTTTCAAAAAGGCCTTAACAAAGGTTCTAAATAAGGGTACTTTAAAAAATTAATTCACCACACAATTGAGAAAATGCTGTACCAGTCACAGAACTGCGCTGGGAGCCAAAAGTCAGAATAAGCACAAGCACTCTTATCCTTGCTCTCTCCCACCCCCATCTCACCCCCAAATCCTGATTTCCATTCTGTTCTCTAAGGGCCCTGAAAACAAACAAACTTGCTTCATCTGGAACAAGACACTTCTCCTGTGTAGAAGAAGCCAGTTGGAGTTCATGG
Organism: Eidolon dupreanum; assembly: GCA_028627145.1. NCBI lineage: Eukaryota > Metazoa > Chordata > Mammalia > Chiroptera > Pteropodidae > Eidolon > Eidolon dupreanum. The sequence goes on along the minus strand of CM053507.1, from coordinate 73,737,336 downwards.
CCTCTAAAATGCCTACTACCATCAAAATACTTTTATTGCCCAGAAAGGGGCCAGTTATTTTTCTAATTCCACTAATCTTATTTACATCTCAACATCTCTACCCACACTTCCCTGTACAAGCCTATTTCCTTCCCTGAGCCCACTGGAATGCTTTTGAATGCCTTTCACACTCCTCTCCGAACACCTACATTTTACCCTTCCTTCCAATGCAGCTCAAATGTCTGCTCTCATCTGTGCCACTGCTCCACTAGCTTGCAAGGCCTTTTCTTCTCTAATAATATTGTGTGTATTTTCTCTTAGACTCTCTGGAGTGCATGGGCTGTTTTGTGTCTCTCACCTGCCTTATTCTGCTGCAGTGCCCAAAAGCTTACTGGACTCTTGCCAGATATGCTGTTGACAGGCACAGGGTAGGGACCAAGCCTCTCCTATTCACTGCCACGCCTAGTACCCAGCAGAGTGCTGGTTCCTAGTACCAATAAATATTAATTTGATTTGACAGTCATAAAATGTTGCTTAGCAATTCTAGACACCTAACTTCTCACTTCCTGTTCCCTTGAGTGCTCTGTTACTAAGAGACTCATGGCTGGAAGTCCCTGATGCCAATAACTGACCTGATATTTACTAGACCTCAATATTATCACGAGCTGGTCTGACACTCAGAGCCAGGCCATTTTGTTTTCCTGTTGGACAGAAACATTCTTGAATAACAGCCTCAGACAAAGTACTATAGACTGAATGTGTGTGTCTTCTTAAAATTCTTATGTTGAAACCTAACCTCCAATGTGATAGTATTTGGAGCTGGGGCCTTTGGGAGGTGATTAGGTCATAAGGACAGAGCCCTCGTGAATGGAATTGTTCCCTTATAATAGTGGCCCCAGAGACTTCCCTTGATCCTTCTGCCATATGAGGACAGAGCTAAAAGACAGAGCTTTATCAACCAGAAAGTGGGCTCTCACCAGACACCAAACCTGCTACAACCTTGATCTTGGACTTTCCAGCCTACAGAACTGTGAGAAATAAATTTCTGTTGTTTGTAAGTCACACAATTTATGGTATTTTGTTATAGCAGCACAAACAGAAAAAGACACAAGCTCATTCTGAAACCATGATAAAATGAAGCAAAACAAAGCCACATCATAATTTTGTCTAAGAACAGGCAAAAATAAGGTCACTGTGCCACTACAAAATACCCAGTTATAGAGCTGCCCCCCTTTGATAGCATCCAACTCAGAGCAAAATCACACTTCCTTAGTCCCTCTCCCAAATCATCTAACCAGAGCCTAATTCCTATAGGTTTTAACATCCTCCTACTAAGACATCTTACTTCGATGAGTAATAAACCAACTTATTTAACTGCACAGGTGTTCCTAGTGGCCTTTGGCTGAAATGCACTATAGGTAGTCATTTCACATTTCTTGATAACCACAAATATCTTAGGAGTAAGTAATAGTATTCCCAATATATACTGTTAACCAAAGAAGAGATTCAGGCTGTAATGAAGAACAAAAAGCACTTATTTGAGCAAAGGACTGCAGTCCTATTGACTCATATTCAGGTAGCAACCCAAATTGCACCCTGGAGAGAACAAAGAAAGGCATGATTTAGAAAGGCAAAAACTGCAAAATATAAGGCAAATGAAGGACTGCTGGCTAGGTTAACAGGGATTGGTTAGTTCCAATATGCAAATGAGGAGGATGAAAACTACCAGGACCATATATGTCCACACAACACTTGTTTGTTCCAGGATGTTTATGGTTCAGCCTTGAGCTGAGTTCAGCAACAAGTTTCACAGTTTAATAGCAGCTCTGAGAACAGAGGCAGGAGATCTGCTATAGGCCCTTCTATTAGTCACTTAAAATAGCCTCCTGACTATTTTAAGTGACTCTCAGCAATGTTTATTCCATTTTATTTTTTTTCCATTATTAACACTCAGGGAAACTGAGGCTGAAAGAGGTAAGGCGATTTAGCAGAGATCCTACAAGGGGACTTCTAGGCCCTGGTACTTAATTAAGGGTCAGTCCAAGCTGTTTTCACAACACCCAGATATCCTCAGCCATGCAAAATCTTAGTTTGCTTCTTTTATCTTAGCAGTGAAATCAAACATCACAAACGAAATCCCACCGGGAACATTTGTCTTGAGAAGCTTTTAAAAGGAAGCTGAACTCTACAGTAAAGGTGTGTGGTCCAATCTGGGTAGTAGGTAAACAGGTATCCATTGTATTATTCTGTATACCTATTTGTGCGTCTATAAATATTTCACAAAATTTTAGTAAGTATAATGAACTGAAAACAAAGCCCCAGGAAGACGCAGGAGTTGCCTATGTGATGTTCGAAGCCTCAAGCCTTTTCTACCTCCTGGATGAAGGGACACAAGCAGCAACAAACAGGATCCGGACTCACTAATCAAGATAATATTTAAGGCAATATTTTAAAAAATCAAATCTTCAAACTAGGACTCAAGGGCCAGTGCCTGTTTTCAAACATAAAGTTTTATCGTAAATTCCAACAAGCACCTGTACGTACACACACACACACACACACACACACACACCCTCCAGCGTCCTTAAATAACAAGTGGCCTTACGGGCATCCATCGCTGGTAGCCTCTACCCCTACCCCCACCCTAAAAAAGAGACTTGCTCCAAAGGCGCTGAAGAGGAAAGGGAGATAATTTCGCAGCAGGCTGCTAGCGAGTCTCCGAGATCTCGAGATCTCGGAAAGCAGGTGCGAAGAGTGCAGCGGCGCCAGTTCCGCGGAGAGACCTCCTGCCACTCCACCTGGCCAGGGCGGAGAGGGCTGCGGCTTCAAACCCGGAGGGAGGCTCGGCCGTTGCCCAGGGAGACGGACGCACAGCGCGGCGCGCACAGCATCTTGTGCCCTGCGCGGAGGCCGCGGCCAGAGGGCGGCGCCGACCCCGCTTTTGCTCCCCGCCATGGATGACTTGCACTCGGGTCGCAGCGTCAGAAAGTCCGAGAAGGAGGGCCAGGAGGGGGCAGAGGAGGCAGTGAAGGTGGAGGAGGAGGTGCAGGGGGAGGAGGAGGAGGAGGAGGCGGAGGTGGAGGAGAAGATAGAGCCAGTGAAGCGGGACGAGGACTGGGAGGAAGGGGAGGAGGAGAGTGGGCTGCAGTCCTGTGGGACGTTCAGCGATGAGTACCTCTGGGAGATGATGGACATCGATGACAGCCGCCTGGAGGACTTGAAGGCCCACCACCACACCCGCTTAATCAGTGTCGCGAGCCCCAGCCTGAGCCCTACGCTGCCGCTCACCCAGACCCCGAGCACGAGCATCAGCAAGACGTCGTCCTTCAGCACCTCCTCCCAGAAAAGTACCGCCGCTGCCCGCCCTTTCCTCGAAGTCTACCCTGGCCTTAGGGGGCAGCTGGTCCAAAGACTCCGGAGCCTTTGTCCACCTGGGTGTCTGATTTCCAAACACAGGCACCACTCCACACACCCCAGTCTATGTCAGGCCCTCTGTCAAAGGCATTGCAGTCTTGGCTGAGCGGGTGCGATGGTTCACAATTTAGGATTATAGGTGAACGCCTCGTAAAACAGGGATCTTAGGCAGAGCTAGAAAGAGTGCTCATTTTGATAACATTTCTGCGCACATTTATGCAGTGATCGAGTTTCTCCCTCCCTCCCCTCCCCCCGTGTCTCTCTCTCTCTCTCTCTCTCTCTCCCCCCCCCCACCCTCTCCCCCCCTCGCACACACACACACACACACACACAAACGTGCCACTCCCGGAGGGTTGTACCTTAAGGGTGCTCTGCTACTAAAAACAGCCCTGCAAAAACTCACTTTTGTGTTTAACTTCTCCTACTGAAACCACTACAGTCAGTCACTTCGTTAGAAACATTTTGGTCAGGATAATTTTTGTTGGGGCAGGTGAGGGGGGTGTCCTCTGCATTATAGAATGTTTAACAGCATCTCTGGCCTCTACCCTAGGTTATGCCATTAGGCCCTACCCCATATTGTGACAATCAAAAATGCTTTCGGACATTTGCCTTTTGGACAAAAGGCAAAATTGTCCTTTCGAGAACCACTAATTTAGAGGGAATAGCTAAAATTTTAATATTTCGTTCAACAGGTTTTCCTAAAATATTTCAGACATTTAGGAAAGACATGTCTGAAATAAATTTCAATAGGTAAGAGAATGTTTTCCATTTTCATATTATATTTTGAAGCTGATTATGTTTACTCTGTGGATAAACATGTTGGGAAGTGGAATAAAATCATCCAGGGCATTTAAAACTAATTTATTCAAAAAGGCTCCCCCCCCCCTTAAATCTACCCTGTTAGACACTTTGGAGAAGATAGAGACAGGGTCCATGCCTATTACCTGTAGAGATGACATTCACTTATTAATATAACATGGAATAATAACCTTATGCCATGTGTACAATAGTGCTATAAATATTTAGAGCATAGGTGTCTATTGGCTAAATTAAAGAGTGATCAGGGACACCTGTGGAGGAGAGTAGAAATTATGATCTTCCCTTTCTTCTTCTTCTTGTTAGCCTTCAAGCACATTAACTATAATAATAAGAGACCGAAAAACATGTTTTGGAATATTTTTATAAATCTTTCCTGAAATACCACACCGAACCTGAGTCTATAATCTTGAATTTACTATTTACCTAAGTTTTGCTGTTACAGGCAACTTTTAAATTCTTCAGTGTAAGGAGAATTGTTTTTTTCCACTTACATGTTTCTGTTTGTCTTCTTGATTCAACATTGTAATAAAAGATAATGTATGTATATGGTTAGAATATTAAAGTATACAAAGATATAAAATTAAAAATTTTAGTGCCCTTCTTCACGCCCCACTCCCACTCACCAGAATTAACTTACTGTTAACAGTGTGTTATGCTTTCAGTATAATTTTAGGTAGCATATTTCATATATTCATTCCTCGATTTATCAATTTTTAATGTAACTACTTACTTCCCACCATGAAGGATGGCAAATGTAACTTATAGTCCTCTTCATTTTAGTCAGTTATATTATTTTGAGTTTTTCTAACTTTTAGGACTTTAAAGTATTTTAACCTCTACTACTTGATTTATCTATTTTAGTGAATATTAACTCTTAGGAAAAATTAATACATTAATACACTTCTACTTCTATCTCTCTTCTCACCCTTTCCTCTCCCAATTAACAACAAAGTATATAACAAACTATTAAAAGTTATATATTTATATAAAGTCATATTACTTTGCCAAGCTTTATTATATTTGTATGTTTTATAATAATAATTAACTCAGTGCTTTGGGTAAAGGTTGATTCTAAAAATTGAAAACTATTAAACAATACTCATAAATTCATTCCTAGAACCTAATAATATGATTGGATTTATGCACAATAAAATAAAATCCTGTGCTCGTAAAATTTGGCACGTTCTAAGTAACGTTATACTGTGCTCTGCTCTTTCAAACCTAAAACCCACTCAGGCAGGCTGCCTACTCTTTTTACAAAGTACTTCATCGGGCTTCATCTGGAAATAAAAGCAACTGCTGCCAAATGCCTTGTATAAGGGGAGAGAAAGGAACAGGCCTGGTCGTCTCTCCCAGGTTCACTCCTTGAACTACTTCCATGACAGGCCCCAGCCCCTCCTCTTTGCATTTGGTTGAATCTGAGCTACAGCATTTGGAGGGGGGCGGGGTGGAGAGGGGGATGGCCAGGGTGTGGATTCCCTTGGGAAGAACTTTACTTACCTCCCTTGTCCTCCTGTCTTGAGCTCTGGTGTCCTCTGTTCTAGTTTTCCAACAACCTGAGCCCATTTATTTTCTTTCTTATAAGGACTTCAATATTACTGTCTACTGATAACACCTTTCTTGTTTTCCACGGCTAATTTTTGTTTGTTTGTTCTTAAGTATTTTGTTATCTCAGGAAGAGCAGAATTATGGGCTCAGGTTCCATCTTGACCCAGATTTCCTATATGGGAACCTCTCTTTTCTAGATGAAATTCTTAATTTCCTCTCAAATCTTCCTAAGAAGATACTTCTTTTATATTTCAAAACATTCTCTGGTAAATTTTGTAAAATTGTGTTTTTAAGGAAATCTGTCTAAAAAGTTATAAAAATGCAACCAATATTGCTCAATTTCTAGTTTTAATTGCCCTGTGACTATTCTGGTTGAAAATGGGGCAAACTTTAGCAGCAGATGAATGTGCCACGTGTGATTTCTGAGAGATTCCCTCAGTTTCTTTGTCTGTAGAAAGGGATACTAATACCTGCCTTGATTGGCTTTTGCAAAGATAAATGAAATAATGTGAGAAAGCAACTTTATGTATGTACTACCACACAGTAAGTTCTCAGCACATGTTAATTTTCTTATCCTAGGTCGTCTGCCATCTTGACACAGAAATAATCTTTGGGGTTGGTTTAAGGAAGGCGAAGAGATGTAAATGAACGATGTACTCATTTTGTTAATTGTTGCATTGGGAAAAAACCCAATCATTAAATGTTGTATAGGGATTGCTCTTCAATGTCCCTGCACTCTTGGTCTCTATAACTTGTTTCTCTGGGAGGTTAGATAAACAGAACTCCTCTAGAGACTTCTACAGGTGACTTCAACAGAGGAGTTCTTTATCCATTATAGGACGCAGTCGTTTTGGAATTAAAACAAAACACCCCACTGATACAATATGCCAAGCATCAAAAAAGGAAGGTGGAGACATAAGAGAACAGAGAAATGTGGAAAAGGGACAAACCAAAAATTGACTAAATTATTTGGAAAAATTTTGTTTGATACATTTAGAAGATGCAGCAAATTATTACAAAAAAATGAAATTCAAAGAGGCAAAAGAATTTGAAAAGCAACAGTTACTTTTGCTTTTAACTAGTTATAGTCATTTCAACTAGTAAAAGTCAATAAATTTCTGCCTTCCTATCATGTCAAGATAACTGATTAGACTGCCAGTAGAAAGAATAGAGATTGTTTAATTACAATGCATTTGACTTCAGCCTTTTCTAAAAAAAAAAAATTGGATTATTTTAAGCTATTTAAAATGAACAATATGTTCTCATTTAAAGGCAAGGAAATATTTAAACACACACACCATCACTGCCACTGCCACCACCACCAGCATACATGGACAGATAGAGTAGGAATAATTTACTCCCCAAGGGAAATAATACAGTATTGGGAGCCTCTGGGATTTAGGAAGGAGTACTTTCCAAAGACTAGACATGATGCAAACACACTGCGGCTGACTACACTGAAGAAATAAAAATAAAAGAAAGTGTTTCAAAGAGAATAGAATCTATGCATATTTGTTACTTGGTTGTTAAATGTACTATATTTAGAGGAACTAAGAATTATAGAGGTATACTCAAAAACTAACATTTTGTCTAAATTTTGGGATGATCTATCACAGTTTGTATCAAAGAACCCCAATATCAGTACAAACAGAAGAAAGTTGGCTTCAAAACTTGTCTTACAGGAAGTGGTCTGGTGAGTAGTTCAATTTAACTTTTGCTGGGAGATGGGATGGCACATTGGAAAGAGCACGGTATAGGTGACCAGTAGATCTAGGTTGGAATCCCAAACCCCACACACACGTTATGATGATGGGGCAAGTTACTTAACCTCGTTCAGTCTGTTTCTTCATGTGTTGGCCACAATAATATTACTGTTACAGGATTGTTGTAAAGACCAAAATGAGATTAAAGTTTGAAATTTTTTGGCACTTAGTCTTTAATAAATGGTAGCATTTATGTTCACATCAAGAAATAATCCACCATCATATTTTGATACATATCTTTATTTTTTGTTATAGAACATGCACGCTGTTTTTAAATGACGATCCATTAAGAAATATATAATGTAAAAATTTAAATTTAAACTTATCCTAATATAGTCCTCAGAAGTAATCTTTATGAATAGCCTTTCTTTTCAAGTTTTGCATTTGTTTTGTGTTATGTCTCTTATTCATCAGATGCTTGTGGAGCACCTACCATGTGCCAAAGCACACATCATAGGCCAAGCTCTGTTCAGGGAAACAGCAAAGAACAAAACAAACAACATCCCTGTCTCAATGATCTATTAAAGTGTGGGTGGTGGGGGTGATGGTGAGATAAATAATAAATAATAAAATAATATAAAATAATAATAAATAATAAGCAAATATGTAATACGTTAGGTGATGTAGTGCTAAGGAGAAAAATCAAGCAAGTAAAGGGGTGAAAAATGTGGGGTGGGAGCTTACACAGGGTGCCCAGGGAAATCTTCACTGAGAAGCTGAAATATTTGAGCGAAGACCTCAAGGAGGTGACAAACTGAACCACAACCATCTCTGGGGGGCAGAGTGTTCCAGGCACAAGAAGCAGCAAGCGCCTCCTTCTAGAACAAGGAGGTAGCTAGTGTGGCTGCAGTGGAGTAAGTAAAGAGGAGAATCATAGGGGCCAAGGTCAAAGAGACAATGAGGACCAAATCTTTTTCAGTGGGAATGAAGTGGGAATTCACTTGTTTGCACAAAGGAGTGATACAACCTAGCGTAAAAATAGACCAAATATTAAAAAGCTGTTAATTATTACCAAATTAATCTATATAGTCAGTGTAATCCTGATAGGATTTTTCAATGGAATTTGATAAGTGCATTCTTTGATCTCGTTGGGCCGTGTTAAAAGATCAGCTGAGGCATTTTCAGAAGTTTATTTGAACAAGTATCAATTTGAATTGTGCACTGCCAGACCAGAAGTATTTAGGCGCACTCCACTGACAAGACCTAAGGGAGAGATTTTTATAGAGAAGATGCGGGTGCAAAGCAAGAAAATTATTTGATCAGCTATAGCTTAAGATTCCCCTTGATTTGGCGAAGCCCCATTGGCCATTTGTGATTGGCTGTTCCTCTTAATCCTGAGGCCTTTACAGGAACTGATTCTAGTTTAGGTTTCAGTTTGCTGACATGGGCTACCAAGGCATGGAAGCCACCTCCAATGCCTGCCTTCTATGATTGTTTTAACAACAGTGTACCTGTCCATTTTGAGGAGGATCTTCCTTTATAGTTTTTTTTTTTTTTTTCATAGAGGACTCATATGCAGGTCTTATTAACTTGTTCCTAGATACATTGTAATTTTTTAAAATTGATATAACAATTAGAATATTTTTTCTATTATATTTTCTTATTGGTTATTGTCACAGTAGAGTGAAACTATTGATTTCTAAGTACTAATCTTGTATCTCTGCCCCTCTTGCTCTGACCTTCTATTTAGTTCTAACAGTTTGTCATTTGAAAGTCTACTACAAAATTACATTTCCTGTGAATAATAGCAGTTTTATCTCTTTTCAATTGTTTTTACTTAATGTGTCATGGACATCTTTCCATGTCAGGGAAGACTGATCAAATTCTTTAAAATGACCGCACAGTATTCTCATATATACAGTTATTGTGACTTAAGTGATAAATCTGATTGCTAGATATTTCAGGGTGGTTTTGGTTTGGTTTGGTTTGGTTTTATAAGTTCTTCCCAATAGAAAATAATGTCTTAATGAAAATATTTGTACATTCATTTTTTAATATAGCAGGTCCTTGAGTAATGTCATTTTATTATTATGTTGATGAGATACCATAGGGAATTATCTCGTATATCAACTAGCCTATGCTAAAATCAATTTTGTTATATGTCATTTCACTCATAGCTACAGAACCAGTTAATAACTTAAGTGAGGACTTACTGTACATGTGCTTGCATTCCTATTGGGCAGAATGCTTAAAACATATTTAAAATTTTTCCAGATACTCCACATAGGAAGTGGGTCATCTTCTAAAGCCTGTCTCTTTCCCCAACAGTAGTCCTTGCTATCCCTGGCTCTGCTGGGAAAATGGGTTAGTCTCCTCCCTTTATTTCTGTCCCAGTGTAGGTTGTTCTGATTAGTTTTTCATCATTCCAATCCTATCTGCTTAAAATTCTAGACATGTACTCAAATGCTGTTGTGTTGATGGCCACCTTCACCACTTTTAGTATTATTCTGCAGTGTGCGGAGGAAATAATCCTGGTGGTTTAGTTCACTGTGTTGAACTGGAACCCCACCCCACCCCGCGCCACCGAGTACCTGTCTACCTGAAAAATCTCTTCTAGAATAACAGACATAAAATAGATAGAGTAGTACTTAAGAGAAGCAGAAAACAACAGGGTCCGCAAAACATCAATAAAATATGCATCCGTGTAGTAGTCTAGGACTGAAAAAGAACAGAAACATTTTTAAAGGTGATGCATTAGAGTGGTGAATTTTCTGTTTGTTTCTTATTGTTGTTAAAATGTTTTTTGGAAAAATGCAAAAAAAAAAAAGATAAACACAGTAAGGTACTTATTTTTCCAACAGGCATATTTTCTTTTAAACTTATTTTCTACTTTATAAGGATTAATGACAAATGTATATTCTTTTTACAGGGAAGAGAACATCCTCCGTAAGGAAAGAAAGTGAACAAGAAAGTCTGGCTTCTAAGTTAAGAGGTGAATAGATGTTTGGAGTCATCCCCTCTGCTGGCAAAGGCACACTGCCATTAGGGAACCAACCTTAAATTGAATGGTTCCCCTACCCTTTAGTAAAGCCCTCCCCTAATAATATATTCAAGAAGGGGGTGAAAAGGGTTTCAGGGAATTTAAACAGTGTGTGTGTGCATGCATGCATGTGTGCATGCGCGCCCACGCGTGTGTGTGTGTGTGTGTGTGTGTGTGTGTGTGTGTGTGTGTGATAGTGAGATAGGCGAGGATCTCCAAACTAGAGAAAATGGGATACGCTGCACAAAGGTTTTAAACTTTCCTTCTAAATCTCTCCTTGTCTCTTCAGAAAAATGGGTAATTAATCCAGAAGAGCCAAAACTAAATATTTTATGTGAGCTGGAGGTAAGAAATGTTTATCAGTCTAACTAGTACACTGTGCTCATGGTAAAAACCAGGTATTCAGCCTTCAATTCTCTCTCTCTCTTTTTAAAATTTAGTTCAAGGAAGACTTCCTAACACTGTTTGAACCTTCTTTGAGAACTTTACCCAGCGTTGGGCCACCAACCATTCTGGCATTCAAACAAGAGAGTTCCAATTTAGGCATTACCTTCAAGGTGATTTTAATTCGTTTTTTTTACTCTGATAAATGATGTGAAAAGCCACATGATGATTTGCACAAAAGATAGTGAACATACTTTAAAAGAAAAAACAGGCAAAAAGTCCATTTACTTGAAATAACACTGAGACAGGGTGGCTGTGTTAGTTTCCATGGGCCGCTGTAACAAAGCACCACATACCAAGACACTTAAAATGATGAAAACTTATTGTCTCACAGTTCTGAAAGTTAGAAGTCCAAAATCAAGGCATCAGCAAGTTCAACCTATAGGACAGAACCCTTCCTTGCCACTTCCAGCTTCGGGCTATGGTCGTCAGTCCTTATTCCCCGGCTTGCAGCTACATCATTCCAACCTCTGCTTCAGTTGTCTTGGTGTTCTATGTATATCTGTGTCTAGACGTCTCTTCTCCAAGGACACCAGCCTTTTTGGATTAGGGCCCACCCTAATGACCTTATCTAAACTTGATTACCTCTGCAAAGACATCATTTTAAATAAGGCTGCATTCACAGGTACCAGGGGTTAGGACTTCAATGTGTCTTTTGGGGGAACACAATTCAACTCCAAACAGTGGCCATAAAGCCTGGAAATACTAGTAAAATACAGATTTGCCATGTCCTATCATGTTATGTCACTGATTGATGCCTGTACTTCCTAGGCCAGGGAAATGTCACATTAGAAATTCCAACAGGCTGGCATACCACCCAGCTTCACCACAGCAGTGAGGGACTGATTGGTGGAATGACAATTTCCAGTCTTGGATGTTATGTCTGTATGGGGAGAGCTGCATGTCCCCCGAGATCAGAACCCCTTTGGTTACTTCTTCTGGGTGTACGAAAGGTGCAGGCTTATTTACTGAAACCAACAGACCAATCATGTGAGACAACATGTTGCAGATGCATGTGCAGGGGCTAATGGAAATGCTGCTTGCTTCACTGACATGTTCAATGCCATTTGAGTGGCATATTGAACTGTGCAGTTCTAATGAGGGGCATCACATTAAATATATTGTAATCAAATATCAATCAATATTTACTGCTTCTATTTGCCCAGGTTTCTAAACTTTATGGTCACCCTGTATACTCTTCAGGTCGAAATTCTTTATTCAAACATAGCACCTTCCTTTTTCTGAACCACGAAAGGCTTGAATCCAGGGGAGTTTCTTGAGTTTTCTTCCCCTGACAGCCAGAAATGGGCCCGAACATGAGAAAGTCCTGTGGCCTTTCTTCCAGTGAGTTGTCCCTGGGCAGGGCTGGGTATTCCTGCTCTTCAGACAGACTTTTCAGGTCCTCTGAGGTGGGGCTTTAACACTAGTTTAGTTCAGGAGTAGCAGCAGCTGGCTCGCCAGCTGTCCTCTCCAGTCATACCCTTTTCAGGTGCAGATTACCACCCACTCGCGGTCTTTCAAAGCATCTCCATCTTGCTTCATCCCAGGCAAAGGGGTAAAGGGACCACAGGCTGAGGAGTTCACTACCAGAACACTTGTATGGAACAGGTTGTAGATGGACTGGCATTGTCCAGATCTCATTCTGCCCTGCTCTATCATTTGGTAACCCTTGACTTTTCACCACCATCTCTCTCTAACAAGGCTTTACTACCTCACCCCACCTTAGAATGTTCTGCTTTTAGCTATAGTATTACATAGTTTCAATGGCCTAAAGATATCGGGCATTACTGTAGGGTGGTGAATCCCTGGCTACACTGGACATCTCAGTTGCCCGTTGGCCCTACGGTGGCCACTCTGCCAATCTTAGAGGATAATCTCTATGGCAAATACAGATGTCACGATTCAATACCTGCAAGTCACAATCTGGGTCTTATCCTGGAGTCCTGTGGTGAGGCTTGGCTACTCATCATCATGACCTTAGATCACCAGCATGACTGTAGTGCATCAACCCTTCACTGAGTCACCTGAGCCCCTAACTCCAGGTCTCCCTTTTGCTCCCCCTGGTCTCCTGAATTACCTCCATAGCCCATGCAGGAGAATTCAGAGCCTCAACCTTGAGAAACCTTCCCCTTGAGAAAGGACTCTAATTTATTTTAGAAAGTTGACCATTGTAAATGGTGGCCTACATAATAATATGAAGCCTTTTTCTTACCTGACAGTCTTAAAAGAATTTATGGTATTCAAGCTCCTTAGACCATTGGCCTAAATCTGGTATGTGTTATTCTCTGTCTCTTGCATCTAGTTACACACTGTACATCACCCCTGCCCCCAACAAGGGACTCACAGCAACAGTCATTTCTTTAAATTTCATCTTACACTGGGGGGGGGGCACCCCAAGGACCCATATAAGCTCTTAATGGAATCAGCTGTGCTCTGGTGAACTGCACCATACAGAGGCCCTCAAATACCACCTCAGCCTCCTCAGTCCTCGCCAGCTCTTAAACAGAAGTGTTGTTTCATTACTAAAATATATGAATCTTGCTAGCTTGGTGCCTTCTAGTATAGGATCTCCACCTCATGAAAATTTCCCAAAACTATTCTTGGGAGTCTCAGGGTGTCTGAGAAGGGTTCTCAAGTAGGTTTGCATATCCCCACCATCCCTGTTCTCCTACTGGACATCTGCTGGTCCTACTCAGAGCCCTGGCTCCTATTGCTCTCAGGCCATTGTGGGCATGTCTTCATTTTTTTCCGTTCCTCTCTGAAGGAAGAAGAGGAGGAGATGTTGCCCAAGTGTGAATTTTGTGGGAGCGATCTAAGAATATTTCTTTCCAATATGGATATTTACTCTGACAACAGTAGCTCTGAACCTATAGAACATGTAAGTTCTAAAGCAGGTTAACTGAGGAAAGTGTTATTTTTAAATACCACTTTTAAAACATATGTAGTATTTTCTCCTTAATCTTCCTCCTGTGTTGCCATTCTTAAAAGTCATGTGTTAGCCTTCGGGGAAACACAAATCATAACCACAATGGCATATCATTCCACACCCACTAGGATGGCTATAATCAAAGAGACAGATAATAGCAAGTGTCAGCAAGGATGTAAAGAAACCAGGACCCTTGTACACTGCTTAAGGGGAATATAAAATGGTGCAGCTGCTCTGGGAAACAGTCTGGTAGTTCCTCCAAAAGTTAAATATACAATCACCATATAATCCAGCAATTCTATTCAAGGTACATACCCAAGAAAATTGACAACATATGTTCACACACAAAAAATCTTGTACATTAATGTTCACAGCAGCATAATTTATAACAGCCAAAAGGTGAAAACAGTCCAATGCCCTTCAATTGATGAATGGGCAAATAAATGGTCATGTATCCATAAAATCAAATATTATTCAGCCAGAAAAAGAATTGAAGTACTAATACATGCTACAACACAGATTAACCTTGAAAGCATTATGCTAAGTGAAAGAAGCCAGTCACAAAGTACCAAATATTGTATGATTCCATTTATATGAATTGCATAGAATAGGCAAATCTAAAGAGATAGAAAATAGATTAGTGGTTGCCAGGTTGGGAAGAGAGGAGGATAGGGAGTAACTGTTAATGGGTACAGGTTTCATGTTCTAAAATTGATTGTAGTGATTGTTATACAACTCTGAATACACTAAAAACTACTGACTTGTACACTTTAAGTGGTTGGATTCTATGGTATGTGAATCTGTTACTCCCCAAAAAGTTATGCTAGATTGTTATCCAAACCCCTTTAGCCATTTTTGATTTTGTTATCCCTCTAATTATCTTAATTTAGGATTGATGAGATGAAAATGACTGCTTTGTTTTTCAGACCCCCTGTTGTAATTATTTCCAAAATCTGACTGACTACATCTATGAGGAAAATCAAAAATTCCAAAGCACTAAAACTGAATTAATCTCTATCAAACCTCATGCAGCTTACGGCAGTGAAGTTGATAGACTCAAAGCAAGGGAAAAAGCCCTGCAGAGGTAACATTGAGTCTTTGATATTGAAATTAAGATAGGCCCACTTAATTAGAGAGCTTTTTGTAAAATAAACCTTGTTTTTCAGAATACATAATTTCGAATATGTATTCCCAGTGAAGAAATCAAAATTGGCCAGAGCAAACTTATTACAGTTCCTGGTGGCTCTTAGAGATTCAGAAGCTCCCTGAAACTCAGTCAACTCACTGATTTAAAGTAGAAATTTACTAATCCCTAATTCTCAGGGCAAGTCAGAATTACTATGTTGGAGAAATTTGTCCACTAAACAGAGTAGAGACCCATGTACTCTGATTAAATGATTGAATTCACATGTAATAACAGATAAAAACAACCAGGGATGGTTGTTTTCAAACAGTTAAAATTTGTAGTATATTGTTTTAAGCTTGAAACACATTTCAGATTTATACATCTTTTTTCTTTTTATTTTGTAGAAAACAGGAGCGAAAAATGGCCAAACATTTGACAATAATAACAAATGAACAGACTAGTTTCTTTGAAGAAGGTGAGTTCATTGACGCTGCTATTATAAATCAATTGTACCTCAGAAAACTCAAATGTTTGAGAACTAAAATTAGCATTTAAAAAAGAATATTTAACATTTCCATTATAGTCAATGCATCAGTCAAAATGGCTCACAAAATCTGGTGTTTTAAGTCATCTGGCTTCGAAGTTTTTAATCTTCGTGTCATTATTAATTGAAATAAATTAGCAATATCTATAGAGTACTTTGCAGATAACTGCAAAGAGCTTCTGAGTTCAATGTTTCTTGTTTTATTAAGCACGTATTCCCTTTTGTTTTCAAGCTGGGGTATGCAAAATCTGCCAAAACTAAATCAGATTCCATTTTTCATATATGGGTTTCACCAGTCATCTAGCCAGTACAGTTACAGTGCTCGTACAGCTGAAGGAGAACTGATTTTAGAATCAGAAGTTCTGGATTTATATACTTGCTTTTCTCCTTTTAGGCTGTCTGATTTTGAGTAAATTACTTAATCTTTCTGAACATCAGGCTCTTCTTCCACCACTCAGCTACTGAAAAGATAGTTAGAAAAGATGTATTTTTGGTGTTTTTTAACTGAATCTCTGGTATAAATTTCCTTGATAGTCATCAATTGCTTTCTACTAAATCAAATGTTGTAAAATTCCACTTAATAAAAATTATCATTTTTTAATAAAGGAATAGTCTCATTTTTAAACAAAAGAAGGTCCGCACTTTAGCCTAATGAAAGTCCTCATTTTTCTTTCATTAAAAAAAAAAGTCTGATGAATCAATGCATTTGAAATAAGGTTTGATATTTTATTTTAGAACATAGATTTTGGAAAATTTAAAACATATATGTACTTTCATGTGATTCTTTCCCCAATAGATTCAAAACACTTTAAAACAATTTCTTATCAACTTTCTGTGGATATTCCGGAAAAAGACTCAACTGATGACAGATCACTTGATTTTCAACTAGACGAAAGAAACATATCTATTATTTGTTGTGATTCTAGGATAGCATGTGGAAAGGTAATTCGCTTGTAACTTTTTACTTGCTACTCTTTAAAAATCAGTTTTACCTAAAATTATAAAAGCTGTCATAATGAATATGGCAGCTTGGCTACATGGCACATTTAATCATTGTCAAAAA
Organism: Eidolon dupreanum; assembly: GCA_028627145.1. Classification (NCBI taxonomy): domain Eukaryota; kingdom Metazoa; phylum Chordata; class Mammalia; order Chiroptera; family Pteropodidae; genus Eidolon; species Eidolon dupreanum. The sequence continues at coordinate 73,720,730 of CM053507.1, read as the reverse complement.
GAATTGATATAGACATGGCCTTTTAACTTCTACTAAACTTTGCAACAGTACTTTACATATGTTTTATAGGGGGCTATTTTGATTAGTTCCTTTTTATTTAAAATGTGATAATTATACATTAGGGAATATTTGGAACTTTCTGAAAACTAAAGTGAAGGGGAGAAATCACCAAAAGTCTCAACAGCTTCCCAAAAATCATCATTAATATTTCAATATTTTCTAGACCTGCACTACTCAATCTAGTAGCAACTACTACATATGACTAAATTTAAAATAATTAAAATTAAATTAAAATTTAAAATGTAATTTAGTCACACTAGCCATATTTCAAGTGCTAACTAGTTGTGTATAACTAATGGCTACCAAATTACAGTGCGGATATAGAACATATTTATAGCCACCAGAAGTTCTATTAGACAATACTTTTCTAAACTTTTTTATGTACAAGTTTTTGTTAACATACTTGTAATTGCATTACAATTATATGTAATATTTATCTTTTAAACTCAATTATAAAAAATATGTTCCATGATAATATAGATTATCACATAGCTTATATTAACATCATTTTAATATCTATGTGCTTTTTCATATAGTTTATCTATCAATTCCCATTATTGGACAAACAGGTTATTAACAATATTTTTTGCTGCACTAAATAACATTGCTTTGAATATCTTTTTCTTATAAATTTACTTTTATATAAGTGTAATTCCTCAGAATAGAGTCCTAGAAATCAAATTAATGAGACCAGGTTTGCTTTTCTTGGGTGACATAGAATTTAAGAGATGGCAGTGAACTGAGGTGCCTGACAAAATCAAATCCAAATTCTATCTGGAGGAAGGTCAATCATTCAGCCTCAAATTACTTTTATAAATTATTTTTTAAGTTCAATTACCAGCACACATAAAAAAGAATCAAGAACACAAGGAAGCTCAACACCACAGTGGAAAGTCCAGAAGAATAATATCCAATAATAAAAGACCTGAAAAAACTTTGAATATTAAAGTAATCTAGCTATGTTTATGAAAATAAAAGATCAGCTTGAAGACATATAGAGGGAACAGAAAACTATACAGTGACATGACAGGTTTGAAAAGAAAGAAAATGAACTCATAGAAAAACACAACACCTGATATTAAAAATTTTAAAGATTAGAGTTAAATGCAGATTAGCTCCAACTAAAGAGAGAACTAATTATGTAGGGAAAAAGTTTTAAAAAATTATCAAAATTCACCATGTGGATGCAGAAAGGCAAGGAATACAGAAGAGGGTGTATGATATGAAAATAAAATGGGGGGAAAGGACAAAAATGTATTTATTCCAAATCCCAGAAGGTGGGGAAAAAGATAATCAGACAGAGGCAGTATTTAAAGAGGTAATGGATGATAATTTTCTAGAACTTATAAAGGAGACTTATCTACACATTTAATAAGCTCAATGAATCCCAAGCAGGATGAATTTTTTAAAAAATTATAGATGCTTCATAGTGAAATTGAAGAACAAAGACGAAAAGAAAAACTTCAAAGCAGAGAGAAAACAAGAAGTTCCATTTATATTTAAAGAAGAACAGTAAGACTTTAAGATGACCTCTCAACAGCAGCACTGGAAGCCAGATAGCAGTGGGATTTCTTCAAAGTACTCAGAGACAATTAAGTCACTCTAGAAGTCTATATCCAGTTAAAATAACTTTCAAGAAAACATGCCCCCAAAAGAGATTGGCAAAAGCAGAGTCTGTCACTAGCAGCACCTCAATAAAGGAAATTCTAAAGAATGTTTTTTTGTGTAATTGAATGGTCTGAGATTCAAGAAAGAGGAAGAGCAAAAAAAGTGGTATGTGGTGTATGTGGATAAAACTAAAAATTGGCTAATAAAACAATAACAACAGCAGCGGCAGTAATAATAATAATAATAATGGCTGTGGAGTTTCAAAAACAGTATAGAATAAAAATGCATGACAAAATAGTACATGATTTTGAAAGGGCTAAATGCAGTTACAGCGTTCTAAAGTCCTTCATTTGGGAGAAGGGCTAATATATAGCTTAGCTTCAGATAAATTGTTTTCTTGCTGAAATTTCTAGAGTAGCCAGAAAAGTAACAGAAGTAGACAGTATAACCACCTGGCTTGTAGAGGTAGAGTAAAAAATAGAATAATTTATTTTAAATACCCCCCCCAAAAGATAAGAAAAGATAAGGGAAAAAGAAAAACAGATAACAGGAGTCAAATAGAAAACACCAAGGAATGTCGGTAACTATATGTAAATAGACTAAATACTCCAATTAATAGACAAAAACTGTCAATTTTTTAAAAAGAAAAAATTCAACCACATACTGTTTATAAGAGACACATCTAACATATAAGGATACAAAAAGATTAAATATAAATAGATAAAAATGATACATCATGAAAACACTAAAGAACATTGCTAGAGATAAAGAGGATCACTTCATAATGATAAAAATTTTAAGCCACCAGGAAGATATAATACTACAAAATATTTTCCCATATTAATATAGTTTAAAAATACATAAAGCAAAATTTCAATAATTGAGAGGACTATTAGACCCCACCAAAAAGAGCAATAATAAACTAGAATATTTGAACAACTCATTTAGTAAAGTTGTTCATGGATTAGAAGATTATATTTTAAAAATGACATTGTCCCCAAATTTCAAATTCTAACAAAATTGTATGTTTGTGTGTATTGAGGGAAGGGTAGTCTCGGCAAGTTGATTCTAAAATTTACATGGAAATATAAAAATCTAAAATAGCCAAGACATTCTTGAATGATATAAAGCTGAGGAATATGCTCTACCAGGCGTTAAGACATTACAAAATATAGTAATTAAGATAGTGTAGTGTTAGGGCAGGATAAACAAAGGAAGCCATGATGAAGAATAAAGAGTCCAGAATCAGACTCATGCATAAACGTCTGATTTATGTCACAGCAGTGGCACTGCACGATATTAGAGAAAGAAAATATTTTTAATACATAGTACTGGGACAATCGTGTATCCATATTTTTTAGTGAAATTAGAACCGCTACCTCACATATTTAAAAATCAATTCCAGGTGGCTCCATAGTGTAGTGGTTAGCACATCTACTTTATACGCAAAAGGTCTGGGGTTCACGCCCTAGGTGGAGCCAGTGACCATACCCTGGGTAAGGCAGGCCCCGGGTGCTCTCTGTGAGCAAGAGCATGTGGGAGGAGACACCCCATCTTCAGAGATCCAATTCTTAAAAAAAAAGGGAGATGGCAACATCCATAGGTCAGGGGTGGAAGTGTAGGGGGGTGCAGAATTAAAGAGGGGGGGAAATCAATTTCAAGTAGATTAAAGACCTAAATGTGAAATACAAAACTACAAAGGTTTATTTTTTAATAGGAAAATAGCTTTATCAACCTCAGCTTAGGGAAAGATTTACTAACTGATGGGAAAAAGAAGTATCCATAAAAAAGTATCCATTTTCATTTTATAAATTAAAATTAAAGATGTGAAAGTCAAGCCAAGAGAGGATCAATATTTGCAGCACATATGACATACAAAGAAAGGCTTATATACTAAGTGTAAAAGGACATGAAAAAAAGTCCACTTAATAGAAAATTGGCTAAAAAAACATGGACACTCTTCAAAGGAAAAATTTAATGGTCAATAAACATGAAAAGGTGCTTGACGGCATTAGAAACCTGTGAAAGGAAAATTATTAATACCACAATTAGAGATCAGTACATCCCTATCATATTGGCAAAAAAATGGAAAGTCTCATAGTACTGTGTTGAAAAGGATACAGAGCAATAGTCACTATTGTTTGCCTCAAGTGGGAATGTAAATTGGTACAACTTGGAAATCATTTTGACATTATCTAGTAAAGTGGAAGACAAGCATATCTTGGGATTTAGCAGTTCCACCCCTGGGTATAATATCTGAGAGGAAATGGGTACCAGCATACATGCATAAGAATGTTCATTGTATCATCATTTATAACAACCAAAAACTGGGAACAACCTAAATATCCATTTACAAAAGAATGGATAAATAGTGATAAATTCATACAATGGAATACTATACACAAATGAAAGTTATTGGAATGGGCTACACATTGGGATGTTTATGAATCTTACAATGTTGACAGAGAGAAAAAATATTAAAAATATATAATGTATGATTCCATTTGCATAATATTCAAAAAGAGAAAAATTAAACTATATTGTTTAGATAGTATAAAAGTGCAAAGAAATTACTGTGGAATCAGACTAGTGGTTATGACTTTGGGATAGACACACGGGGAGCTTCTAGCGTAAAGGTATCGTTCTATTTCTTGACATGGTAGCAGTAACAGGTAGTGGTAACATGGGTCTTTGCTTTATTATTACTCATTAACAAAATAGCATGTTATAGCACTTGTTGTAATGTATTTCATAGTTCATATTTTTAAAAATGAAAGTTGGTATTATCTTCTGAAATAAATGGCAACATTTACGTAAAAAATTAGAATGTTTCGCTGTTTAGCCCTAGGGATTCTTGCATCCATTTTATTACAATTTAAGATTAGTAATAAATAGAATCAAACTGAATCTTTAGTTTATTATAAAATATTGTTGGGGACAAATTCATCTCCCTATTGAGTATTATCTATAAAAGATTTAAACTGGGAGATATAATAAAGACTGTCTCCCTGTATTTCTTCATCTTTTCATACTCCACAGTGTTTTGTTCAGATGAATGTCAAGATTAAGCTTGAAGAGACACCAAATGCTGCAGCTTTGACTGAGTTTTAAAGTTAGTTTATTGAAATATAATGTACATAGAGTAAAATTCACCAGTTTTAGATATACAGCTCTCTGAACTTTGACAGTTATGTAATCACCAATATGATCAGGATATAGAATATTTTTATTGTGGTGGAACTGGATTTTTATCTTCTGTTTTGTTTTTACACTAATATGTGTATACAGTAAAACAAAAATCCTCAGATACGTAATGTCAAATTTTTGCCATATAGGTTTTATCGAATATTCTGAAGGGGTTAGGGACAATCTTTAATGATTCTGAAAGGTTGTTCCCTGTCACTGAAGCAGGGCCAAAAAGTTAAATTGACAAATGGCTTGTATCACTGTCTAGCAAGTAAATGGCATCTGCGGTTGTCATATTTAATGCATTCTACCTGAAACAATTAACAGTTACATATCCTCTAACTTTCTGTGGTTTACAGATTGTGAGGAATGAGCTTTTAGAGAAGTACTACAAACATGGGAGCAAGTTTCTGACTTCATTTCCAGATGGGACAACTCAAATATTGTATCCTTTCTTGCAACCAATTACTTTTATTAACTTTATTTCTTCACAAAAAGACAGATAAAAAAATAGAGAAAGATATTTAAAAATACATGTTACCTCCAAGTCCTACCCCCAAAGAAAAGCTGTTAACATTTTTTCACCTTTTCTTACTTTTTCTGAGCATATATACAATTTTTTAAAAAATCAATTCTTCAACTATTCATATTTTATAATTTTCCCCTTTATATATATTATACAATAAATAATGTTTAAATATATAATGTACAATAAATGTAAACATATAATACCATTTTTATAACCACATGGTGTTTCATTATAGGATGTAGTATAATTCATTTAACCTATCCCCTATTACTGAACAAAGGTGGTTTTGCAACTTTTCATTATTATATAAAACTAAATGAACAGCCTTGTGCATATTTCTTTGTATACTTATTACTTATTTCCTTAAATGAAATACCTGGGGTAGATATTCTGGATAAGGAATTATAGACATTGTAAAACTTCGATAGATTTTACTCTGTAGAAAATGTGTACCAGTTTATACCTTCGTGAACGGCATGTTATTTTTAATACAAAAATTCAATATCTATTTTATAGAACACTAAGTTATTGATCATATGAACTTCTGCCTGATGGCCAGGCCATTTGGTATTTTGACATAAAGCCTATTTAATATATAAAGGAAAATTAAACGTTTTTTAAATAAAATTTTTAAAAACTATGAAATGAGTTTTTTTGGTGAACTGAGAGGCCTCACCTTGGATGAGAAAGTCATTTTTGGTCAGAGTTCCCTAAATGTATAGTCAAATCCCACTGAAAAATGACTTTCATGGAATAGAAAGTGTAATGAAGTTTAAGTTTCCTAGATCCTATGAGAAAGAGTATAGGTTTTATTTTAATTACACTGATAAATTTTAAATAACTTCTACAACTTTCATTATTAGTGATCACTTCATGCCTTGGCTTTAATTCTTAACTTTTGAAGGCTGTGGCTGATTTTCAAAATGATTCAGGATCAATCTTGTGTTTACTTTGTCTCTGGACATCTGATCAGCTTATATAGGATTGAGTATTAACAGTATTAATTAGCGAATTAGCTTCAGTATATTTTAATCTTTTTGATGCTATTATTATAAATGGAATTATTTTCTAAATTTCATTTTCAGAATGTTCACTGCTAGTGCATAGAAATACCGTTTATTTTTATATGTTGATCTTGTAGTCTACAACCCTGCTGAACTCATTTGTTAGGTCTAATACGTTGTTTTGTGGATTCTTTAAGATTTTCTACATGCAAGAACATGTCACCTGCAAATAAGAATCATTTTATTTCTTCCATTTCCAATCTGATGCCTTTCATTTCTTCTTCTTTGAGAAAATTTCCCTGATTAGAACCTCCAGTGTAATGTTGAATAGAAGTGGGGAGAGTTTTTGTCTAATTTTTGTCTAATATTTGATCTTAGAAGGAAAACATTCAATCTGTATCATTTTTTTCTATTTATGCTTTAATATTTCATTAACTGATTTTCAGATGTTAAACTTACCTTACATTTCTGGGATAAACTCTACTTTGTCATGGTACATAATCCTTTATATATGTTGCTAGATTCCATTAGCTAGAATTTTGTTGAGGTTTTTTGTGTCTCATATATATATATTTTGATCCACATAAGCATAAAATTTCTTTGTGAAAACACTACCTCCCATTTTCAGAATGCTTTACAGTTTCAAAGGGCTCTGTCATAAATTGAATTTATTCCCAGAATGGCCAAGGATCATTAAAACTCAAATGACCTTATCTGATCTCAGCTACCCATCTGGAAACCTAGCTATCATCCGTGTGCCCAATAAGACAAATGGCTTCACTTGCATAGTCCAAGAAGACATGCCCACTAACCCCGCGATCCTGGCAGTGCTAGATTCCTCTGGCAGAAGTTCTTGTTATCATCCCAATGGAAATGTCTGGTAGGCTCCTAGGTTCCTCTTGCTGCTATTGTGTTTTTTGGGTTTGTGAAATTTTATTTTTTCTTTTATTTTTTTCCAAATGTATTGAGATATAATTGACATACAACATTGTGTAAGTTAAAGGCATATAACTGTGTTGATTTGAAACCCTTATAAATTACAAAGTGATTACCACATTAGCATAGGTACCACCCACATCATGCCATGTAATTATTGTTTCTTTTTTGTGTTGAGAATAGTTAAGATACACTCTGTTAGCACTCTCGAGTATATAATGTAGTATATTAGGTATGATAATGTAGTATTATGAAGTATTATTAAATATGTGCATCTTATAACTGGAAGTTTTATTTTTCCTTTTAAATAATAAAAGTGGCTTTAAGAAATTTTATTTTATTATTTTTTTAAATTTTATTTTATTAGTTTCAAGTATACAGTATACAGTACATTAGTTAGACATTTATATAGTTTATAAAATGATTCCCCTAATTGATCCTTCTCTCCTCTGTTTTTTCACCTAGCCAATATACTAATGCAAACTGCATTCCCTATGCCATATTCCCCATCCCCATGACCATCTATCAACTACTAATTTGTGCTTGTTTAGCCCTTCACCCCATTCTCCCAGCCTTCCAACACACCCCCTCTGTCTGTCACCAAATTGTCCTCTATATTTGTGAACCTGTTTTTGATTAGTTTGTCCTTTTCGTCCCTTAGATTCTGAATTTAAGTGAAATCATATGGTATTTATCTTTCTCTGTCTGACTTAAAGAAATTTTATTTAAGCTAGTGGTCTTTAAATAGTAATGTTACACTCAGAGACATAGTTGATTTATGCCTTTCCATATGCTTCTCAGTGGAAAAATCCTAAGCAACTATGTAAAACAAAGCTCATAATATTATTTCTATAAACAGCAAGAAAATATAAACTATACAATTTCATCATTAGAAAAAAATCTCTAAATAAATTATTCGTCACCCTACAGATTTGGGATATGAACTCAGGTAGTCTCTCTAGAGCCTGTGTCCTCAAATTTTATACTGCCTCATCTGTGAAAATAGTTTACAATGGACAGGTGCTACGCTGAGTTGTTATTGTGTGAGATATATTTCTAACTAGTACACTTCCTAAAGCCACAAACAGCAACAATAACATACAAACAAACTCTCTAGAGAAATTAAGATCCAAATCCCATTTTGATCTACTAATTTACATATTCTGTGACTTCATATTATTTTATTTAGCCTGAGAAAGTGAAATTTAGGTTCTAACTTCAAATACAATTTAAACTTTTTGAGCTTTTCGGAAGAGATAGTCTCTCCCTTTAAAATATTTAGAGGTATAACAATCGCATCTTAAGAAAATCTGACAATAATTGACAAAGTTTGGACATTGACAGTACTTGAGGAAGTTCGGGTGCAGAGAGCTATTTGTGTTTTTTGTCCAAATCAATAGCCAATCCATTACCCCCATTTATACTGGAGAATTTCTACTTAGACTTCAGGGTTCAAAGCAATTCTATATCACATCTGGTGGGGCACTTTGTTAATTGTCACCAGATATTTATTAGCTTCTGGGACTTTTCTATTGACAATGAAGCCCTCTGACCCATCAACTCAACTCCTGGGTCCTCTGATGTGCCCCCCTGTTACTCTCATATCCTCTTCTAGCTGCCTCTTGTAAAGCAAGCCCATCTCCACTGTAGGGCTGAAGTTCCTTGAAAGCACACCCTGAATTTTTGCCACTACATAGCATGTATCTGTACATGGTATAGACTCAAAGAATGTTGATTAAATAATTTATCTAGATAATTTTGTATCCTCCCTCCCAGATATAATAAGATAATCACCTCAATTTCTCATTTGTACTTTTGCTTTTAGATTACTGCCACTAATCAATACAGGGAAATAAGATGTTAGTTATTTTACTTAGGGGCCCTCATGGCCAGTTCATCTAGTTTAAAAAAAAATAATTCATTATCAAATTAAGCTAACTTTCTAAGTACCCAGAACTCCACCTATTCTGTCTCATCAAGAAAGAAATGGTGATCCAAGTTGGAAGAAGGTGAGAGTATGAGGAGATAACTGAGTAGAATGGAAGAGTCATTAATGCCATAGATGCCATTAGACTGCAGGGCTGAATTTGTATGTATGTAGTGAAATGCGGCACTGGTGACATTAAGAGACTGGGGAGCCCAGTTGGTCTCAGTTCCACCTCTGCTCTGTTACAGAGCTCTTCCCCACCACAGTGACCTTAGAGATGTTCCCTGAACCTCTCCTGCCCCCATTCAGCCCTGATGAGGCGCCTCCTAGAAAGACTCCTGGCTCCCAGTTGCTGGTTACTGCTAAGAAAACAGCTCTCTTGTACTGAGAACAATCTGGCCTTCCCCAGAATTTACTCGCTTTGGTCTTCCTTTTGGCAAGAGAAAACCTAAGCACAGTGTTCTCCCCTCTTTCAGGTGCAGCAGGCTCCCCTGTATTTATTTCTGTCCAGACTAGACTTTTCCTGCTCCCTCTTCACCCTTTCCAGCACATAATTTTCCAGATCGCTTTACTATCCTGGTTCCACCCTCCAGACCCACCTTAATTTATCAGTAGGTTTTCAGTGGGACCCAGTACTTCAGATTAGAATAGAATGCAGTCACAGTCTTATTGCTCCTGGGTTTACCTGAGGCTTTTCATCATTTGTGTGCTCTTGGCTAGCATAAGCTGCTACTCCCTTGGTTAGCAAAAGCCAGAGCTAATTTCAGGGTTGAATCATAATGTTACTTTATGATTTTTAATTTCCTTTCCACCCAGGGTATATATCAATATCTTAGGAGGTCAATATTCAGATCAAGCTGGCAACAGAGTGAGGGCTTGGAACTGGTCAAGTTCTGTCACTTCTTCACCCTTTGTTTCATTTAAACCTGTCTTTCTGGCCTTGAACCATTATGTTGGAGTTCGCATCTTAGAACAAGACAAGATTTCAATCACTTTTCTAGCAATGGGCCAACAGGCAAGAATTAATGTTGGAACCAAAGTGAAGGTAGGTACATTTTTAAAAACAGTTAAAGCATTTAGAATAATAAGAGCAAATGAACTTTTGTTAGTGTTATTACTGATAAATTACACTTGCATGTAATCTACTATCCACTAAGAATTTTGGAATTCAAAGAAAAAACACATAGTGAAAGTTTCATACGGAACTGGGGCAGCATTAATAATTGTTTCTTCTTTCTCAGAAATTCCTTTTAGTTCAGATTTAGATCTAAGCAATATTTACTGAGTGCTTACTCTGTGACTGCAAAATGGGTTTCGTTTTAGGATTTTGTATTGTGTTTGCTTTTCTCTGTGCTATAGTAGAAGGCCCCGAGATAAGCCAGGAGACCTGGGTTCTAACTATGTTCAAGACCAAGCATAAGCACCATCTCCTTGGAGACACTTCCCAGACCACCTAGCCTTTGGCCCAGTGAGGGTCAATCACGACCTTCTCTGGGTTATCCATGTACTCACCTCCGTCCCTGTGCTTGCCAAACCATGCTGCCTTATTTGCCCTTGTGGCTGCCTTTCCTACTGGATGGTGAGCTTCCGAAGAACAGAATATCTTACTGATTCCTCTATCCCATCCAGGGTATGGCCCAGAGTACACTCTCAGTAACTGGCAACATTTGCACAATGGTTAAGAACATGGGCTTCAGGTTACAGAGACATAGTTTCAAACCTCAACTCTGCCACTTAGCTAAGTGGGTGAAACTGAACTTCAGTTCCCTCATGTTCATCGGTACAGACCGGAAGAAAAGCCCTGAGACTGAAAATCTGCCACCGTAACTGATGGGCAGGGAAACACTAAAGAAAGAGGCTGGCCATTCCAGTCTGGCAATTAACAGAGTTTATTCAGGGAAGCGTCACACACAAGGTGCGTCTTTGGTGGCTGCAAGGCAAAGTGGATCTCCTCTGCACTGCTCGATAGGTGACAAAGAATTATATAGAACAAGGCAGGGTGGTACATGACCCATCCCAAATATAAGGGAAAATGCCTGACATGCTTGCCTGGGTCAGGACAACAGCCTGTTCCAGGAAACAGCATGCTGTGAGGCATAGGGGTGAGGTAGTTTTATGCCAGGAGGAAAGTGTCAATTACAGTCGAAGTCTCTGAGGGGATTTACGAGAAGCAATCTCTGTTATGGTCCGGGTCTTGCTCATGGGTCTGGTGGTGGTCGTGTCATGCAACAGTCTCTCCTTCACACCTCATCTATAAAGTGGGGATAATGAGTCTTACCTTATAGGTTGTTGTGAAGATTCAATGAGAATGCAAAGTACTATGTCTGGTACTTGGCACCAACTAAGTACTCAGTCAAGAATAGCTCAATATAGATATAGCGTTTATCAATTATACCTCCATAAAGCTGAAATATATACATAGATGTAGAGATAGATATAGAGATCTCAATCTGTGTGTATCTGTATACATAGGTAGCATATACAGTGTGTGACTTTGAACAAGTCCCTTAAACTCACATTGTTTCATCAATTATTAAAGGAAGAGATTGCCCTTAACTTCAAAGGGGTCTTCAACCTCTAAAAAGTCTATACTTTTAAGTGGAAATATACTTTTAAACATAAGCAGAAATATTTCATAGACACCAAACAAAAGGGGGACTTCAGATTCAACCAACACAGAATGAGGGTCTACAATGTGCTACTCATACTCACCATTCCAGCTAATGCAGTCAGCTGTTTGGGCTCCAGACAAGCTTTTGTGGTTAGAAATTAACAGCATATCCTCCATTTGGTACCTACCTCACATTCATGGTAGGTGCATTCTTACCAAAAATGTAAAAACTACTTTCCCCCCACTTAGAAATAAATTGTAATCAGAAAATGTCATTTTCATGCAAAAGAATGAATTTGATGTTAAAAGTTTTTACTTTTCTCATTGTCCTCATGACTATCCTTTCTTTAGATTTTTAAAAAACACAAAAGGGACGTGTGAACGCGTTCTCATATTTGAAGATTCAAATAATATAGGAAGTAAAAGAATATGATTTCCCCCTTTATCCTTTATTCTGTTCTAACCCCCTTCCCAGAGGTTGTTGTTAGGGGGGTTCTATTTGTTTTCGTTTTCCACTTAACAAGTACTAAAGGTTTTTCCATGTCTGTATTTCTACGCACATCTATTTTATTTTTAATTGCTGCATACTATTTCATACTGTTTCATATAGCTAACCAATGCTAGATCTAATGACCTCTCTACAGCATGGGACACAGCTGATCACTTCCTCCTGGAAGCATTCTTTCCCTTGCTTCCAGGATACTACTCTCCCTTGATTTTGCTTCCAACTTGGAGAGTGTTCCTTCTCATTTTTCTTTGATTTTCTTCACCTCTTTTTTTCTAAATATTGAGAGGCTCCAGGACTTGTCCTTTGGTTCATCTTTTCTCTATCTATACTTACTACCTAGGTGATTTCATTGAGTCTCCTGTCCTTAAATACTATCTACATGTGATAACCCTTTTGTTTTATCTCCAGGTGGATCTCCTATGAACTCTAGACTTGCAAATCTCTAATTCCATTCCTCCATCTACATTTGGGTGTCTAAGAAGCCATTAAAAACTTAACATAGCAAAAGTAAATTTGAAAGCTTGTTCCACCCTCAGTCTTCTCTATCTCAGAAAATGGCAACTGCATTCTTTCAGTCTCTCAGACCAAAAACTTTGAACTAGTTATCTTCCTCTCTGTTTCACATCCCCACATCTATTACCTGCAAGTTCTATAAACTCCCCCAACTCTAGGATTTCTCAAATCCTCCCGTACTATCACTCTTGTCTGTCTCTTGTTTAAATGATTACAGTAGCCTCCTATTGAGTCTCTCTGCTTCTGGTCTTCCTAAAACTATTCTAACACGATAGATAGTTGGAATGATACTTTGAAAACTTAAGTATGGTCAAAACCATGCATGCAGTGGCTTCTAATCTTAGAATAAAAGCCAAGATCCTTTAAAAGAGCTGCAATACTGTACCTGATCTGGATTTCCTTCTTTTAAAATATGCCCTCTGTAATATTCTTTTCTCACTCACCCTGCTCCAACCACACTGGCTTTTTTTTTTTTTTTGCTATTCCAAGAAAATACCAGGCATGTCCCTGCCATAGGGCTTTTGCACTTGCTGTTCCTTCAACCTAAGATGTTCCTCCCGCATTTAGTGCATAGCGACTGCCTCACTTCCTTCAGATTGCCACTCACATGGTCCTTTCCGGACCACCCCATCTAAACGAACAGCATCCCACCCTCACCTCCACCCTGGCACTCTGAGTGCCTCTCTGGTCTATGCTACAAGTTTTAATATGCAGTGTTCTCATTTTCTTTTCCCTGTAAATAATTTATGATTTCTATTTTGATTATTTCAACTCAATAGTTATTGAATTTTCAAACTGATTTAAAAAATTATTATCGCTTTCTTGTTAATTTCTAAATGGTCAGGAAATGTGGCTTACATTTTTTTTCCTGCTGTTTGAAATGTATTGATATTTTCTTTGTGTAGTTGAGTGCATGATTTTTATGACTGTTCCATGTATATTTGACCCTCCAAAAAGTACAGTTTGTTGGCACACAATTATATATGTCTAATCGTTCTAGCCACATTTCTCTATATCCTTTTCTTTTTATATTGTTGGTTTATTTCTGAGAAATGTATGAAAGTCTCCCAATATGACTAGGAGTCTGTCCATTTTCCTACTATGTCTATCAGGTTTTGCTTTATATAACTGGAAACACGGTGGTTAGGAAATTAAAGATGTTGACTATATTCCTGGTGAGTTGTATTTTTCACCCTGTGCCAGCTTCCACCTCACTTATTTGCTCTTCAGCTATGTCTATTATGTAACTCAGTGTATCTGTGAGGGTTTTGGATGGATTTTTTTTTTTGACAAAATTTTTTAATATCATCAGTGTATTATTTTTGATGGTCTTTGCCTTAAACACTATTCCATCTGGTGTTAAATTGCTACACCTGCTTTCTTTCAGTTAGCATTTGGTACATTTTTTTATTCTTAGATTTTCAACCTTTTAATCTAGTTTTGAGTTCAATGTGTTTTTTACAAACAGCATATAGTTGGCTTTGTTGCTTTCCTCAACCTAATAGATTCAATCTTTTAATACATTATATTTTAATGGTTACTCAAAAATCGTTAACTATCTTATTATTTTTTCTATGTATAGAGTTAACTTCCGAGTGCCCTAGTTATTTCTTTTCCTTGATAACAATGATTTTCTCAAATCTCTCAGAAAATAGTAACTATATATGTTCTAAAGTATTCATCTGGCTACTAGAATTAGTTTCCTTAAGAGTAAGTATCCCTATAGGTAAATCTGGTGCCTCTCTTTCATGGCCTCAAACTTCCTCAGATGTTCGGTGATTCTTGGTTGTGTCTTCACTTTTGTATTTGAGAATCCGTATTTTCCTGCATGGTTTGCTTACTGAAGTTTTCTTCTGACAACTGTGGAGGAGAAGTGGTATGTGCTGCTGAGGGGTAGAAGGCCAGCCCCAGTGCCAGGCTTTCAGCCCCAAGCAGGGCTCAACACAGGAACGGGGGAGGGGCTGCCTCCCAACTGATCATCCTAACGTTTACCTCAGGGGTCCTCCTGCTTCTCATTTCTGTTGAATTTGAGCTCCGAATGTGTGTATTTTGGGTTAGTGGTTTCATTTGGTCATTTATCACTCTAGATATGGTCACATCTTCTTTTTGATTTTTAGGAATTCCTTAAGATCATTTACGCTGATGAAAATTTCTACTAATTTCTGGAACCATTATTGATTTGGTCACATTAAAAGTTTCCTGTCATTTTATGGGTTTTGGAATTAAAAGGAGGTTACAATGCTGATCCATTCTTCATTATACATCCATCTCACACTCCTCTTCCTCCCTCCCTCTCTTTTTTCCTTCTTTCTCTCCTTCCTACTTTCCTACCTTCCTGCCTTTCTTCCTTTCTTCCCATGGGAGGAGAGATGAAAATGCAGAAAGATACTGTGAGTTCTTGTGTCTTTTGCAGGTAAGTGGTCACTCTGCTTGCAGAAAGCAGTGATTCAGCTTGCATGTAGCCTGCCCCACTGAGGCTAAATGCCCCTCCTGAGCTGGTCCTGAAGCCACAAACTACAAGCTCCTCAGACAAGACTGTCCTAGCAGACCCATTCACCTTCCTGCAGCTGCAGGGAGACAGCAGCCTGAGACACCAAAGGCTGTGAGGAAGGGGGAGAGCAGAGGCCAAGGAATGGTCAGAAGGGTTGTGGAGAGGTTACTGTGGAATGGCCTCTGGGAGGTAAGGGGCACCTTTAGGAGAAGGAAAGGAATTTTAATCATCCCAGTCCTTTTTGAAAACCCAGCTCAGGTGCTACCTTTTCTGAGGAAGGCTGCTTCCTCAGTGCCCTCCCAGCCTCCCCACCAGCACCTGCCGTACACTCCCCCACTAGGCATTTGCCAGGGAAGGTACTGTGTTTGCAGCATCTTTGTGCTCCCCTCAGTACTGGTTAAATTGTAAGCACTTGAAAGTATCCAAATTCTGTTTGCTCTGCCTGCTCTAGTCCCTCAAGTCTCCACAGCATTTCAGCTCATTCCTGGTTCAGATTAGAATAACACCACTGCCCCTCTTTGTAGATAATTTGACTAAGAAGGAATCCAGCCCCAAATTAGTGCTGCCTCCCCCACCTCCTTGGTTCCACAGGCACCATTTCTATAATTGGACCCTGAGTTTCCCTTCTTTTCTCTTTGCCGAAAAGCTACTGAATCCTGAGGAGATTCCAATTTTCCGATACGTGAATGGGGATGACCTGCTGCTGCTGGCCAGTTTAATAAAGATTCGACGCCTGTTTCATAAACTTGAAGGATGTGTGAATTTTCCCTCCAGCCAAGTTTGGGAAAAATTTAAGCAACCTTCCTACCTTTCTTCACTTTCTCTAAAACTAATTGCCCTTTGTCACAATTCTGGTATAAAGCAAGATACAAAAACAGCAATAGCAGCTATAATAAATGAAAAACTTTAAGATTGACGGTACTTTCATTTGTTTTGTTGTTTTTTGTTTTAAAAGGGGGTGTGTGTGGGAGAGTTCAAGAAATGTGTAAAATGACCAGGAAAGACCAAGAAATGCGCTTTATTACAAATTTAGAGAACATCCTGAGTCATCACTGGTTTACATTCTTGGTCAGAAAACTAAACAACTCACTTTCAGGACACCAGAGAATGAGCAAATCAGCAAAAGTAACCATATCAATTAGAGTTCTATCAGGAAAACAGAAAGCAGGAAGAGATTAGATGCTTCCACCATCCAAAAGGATGGGCAAGTGAAGGTCAAGAAAAACCCTGCTGGCTTTCAGAAAATCTACAAGTGAAGGAATCTAAGGAAGCCAGGGAGCCAACAGCACCAAAGTGAGGGAGTGGCAGGAACTTTTCTGGAAGAGCTGCAGCCTCACATAAGAGTAAAGGAATAACAAGAAACTATCATCTACCTGAATATCCACCCCTCCTGCCAAAGATGAATGATAGCTGCTGCTTCTCTCCCACCTTGCAAACCTCAGACAGGCAGGCACCTCTCACTGGACCGGCTGGCAAGAGATTATCTCCCTTTCCAAGGGGAGAAAGGAGGGATGTTGTTGAATCTTTAAGGACAGCCCAGCAGTTTCTTCTGCTCAGTGATAAAGTTACTTTAGAGAAGAAAGTAGAGTTGAGAGCTGGAAGTGGAGAACCCTAAAGATGTCCTTGGAGCACCTGAACACTGACTCTCTGAGCTTCCCTGGACTTCACAGTTCCCTTTTTTTTCTTTTTCTTTTTTTTAAATTTTGTAATAGTTTCATTGGAATGGAATGACCACATATAGCCTAAAGCTATCATTCACCTTTATTTTTATTTATTTTTAATTATAGTCGACATACATTATTATAAAAGTTTCAGTGTACAACATAGTGATTCAACATTAACACACATACCTTCCAAAATGATCACCACAATAAGTCTAGTAACCACTTGTCACCATGCATAGTCATGATATTATTGACTCTATTCCTTATGCTGTAAATTACATTCCTGTGACTCATTTTATAACTGCAAGTGTGTACCCCTTTTCTGCCCAACTGTTCTTTGGAAGAGGGAGAAATTTGGTGCTAATGCACAGCAAAAGAGATTAAGCCTATCAACCATTCACCACTTAGTGTGAAGTACTAAATCATATGATTTTCCTCCTAAGCGCCAACTAAGGAAGAAAAAGGAGGGAATGGAAGGGAAAGAAATGGAAGCATGGGGTATTCCAGGCAAGGCTGAGTGCTGTGCAGCAGGAAGTTGGAACTAACAAGGAAGTAGCTGAACATCTGGGAGAAGGGGGCCGATTCTTGTTATTAACCCATTCATCATCACCTTTTATGTTGTTGCCATTGGTTAGCTTGCTTTATAGGAACTGTGTTAACATCAAAGATTCATTTCTATTATTTTATTCATGTTCACTCTTGCTAATCAACACTGCTGTCTTTGTGTAAATAAGGTACTTAGACTCACATCTTAGTCAATGCTAACTCTCATTTTTATTTTTGCCTTTTGCTTCTTTTCACTGATGAGTGACCTTTTAGTTTCTATCAAGTGTGATAGGAATATTAAGTTAATTGAGTTAATACGTTCAGTATACCTCTCAAAAATAGCACATAACAGTACAAGTAAAAATCACAACAAAGCCTTAACTGAATGTTTTTGCACATCAGTAAAAACCATTTTTGGTGTGCTGAGCCCAAAGTAGATATAAGGTCTTGATTAATTGGAGATAGACAGGATAATGAGATGACATCTTATACCATTGTGTTTCTTGTTTAATGCCAGAATGTTTAGAATGATCTTTACTTTTAAAAATAATTATTGTTATAAATTTGTGTTTCTGCTCTTAAAATCGATTAAAAAGAAAATGTTTCCAAGTGAAAAATATTTATACCTATTTACTATCTATCTCTTAGGGTCATATTTCAAGGTAGTTTATTTAAGAGACTGAGTTGTTAAAAATAACAATAATGATAAATCTTATTATATGCCAAAAGTGGGTTGAGATATGCCATAGATTTTATTATCAATATCTGCTTTTCCATTCTATTTTAGGTTATCTCAGTTTTGAATAATCCAATCTGTTAATTCATGGGGTTTTTGTTTTGTTTTTTTTTTTTACTTTCCACAATTAAAATCTCTTCAAAAAATTAAACTATTCTAGTCATAAAGCTTTCTAATAGTAATATTGCATAAACTGAGAGAAAAGAAAATACTTTAAAAGCGTAGGGTTTTCAGATGTAAATATTAACAAAATTATTGATGCATAAAGCTTAAGGCAGTACAACAAATCCTTGTCTCCTTTTATCCCTGATCTCAGGAATATAACTTTTATTTTTATTTTGCTTGTGCATATTTTAGGTTTTATACATACATTTTTGGACAGATAAAATGGTCATCTTTTGAGAGGAAACACATATACACTTCAGTGTCACTGATGAGGAAAGAAATTAAAACTTTTTGCTCCAGGTAAAGTTAGCAGCAGAGCATCTTCAGCAAAGCCTCGCTGGGACTATGACGTAAAAGGCATGTCCTGTATATTAGCCTATGCAGGTCTCTTACAGTATATGAACAAAATATTTTGAAGTAAATTTCATTGGTAGCTTTTTCTGCTAACAAAAGTAATGCCAACTCATTATAAAATATCTGGGAATTACAGAAAAATATGAAGTACAAAGATTTCAAAAGCACTCATCATCCCACTACATGGAGATAGTCATCTCTAATATCGTGCTCTATTTCTTTCTGATCTTCTCTCAGTATTTACCTATGGGTGTTTTTTTTGGAAAAAAAAAAATTTCAAGCAAGAAATTAGTCATTGCTAATAAGAATTTTGCAAGATAGGAAGAAAACTGAATTTCTACTCCCCAAAGAAAGTCATTGAAAATTAAAACCTATTAGAGAACTACAAAATAAGCCAAATAAATTAAATGCATATTATTTCTTAGTAAACTGGAAAAATAAATATCTTGTGGAACTGTTAATATTTCCATTTTCACCAATAAATTTACTACTAGTTATAAAAAATGAATGAATAAATGAAGCAAAAGCTTTTAGAGTCTAAATTGTTTTAACAGATGTATTTAAATAAAATTGGTAACATTCGGGATGCCAATCACATATTTAGAAGCAAATGTTGTAATTTAATAATAATTTAAAAACACAAAAACATAATGTATCTTTGTCCAACTATGTTAGAAAATACACAAAGGGCAATTTAAAATAGATTTTACTTCAAGTAATTTATCATGATCATTCTATTATTTCATTTTCCTACAAGACAACAAATATTATATTTGTTTATGTTCTACCCTATTCCAGAAACAATATAAGGAATCTTTTAGGAATAGATTCAATATAGAAAAATAAAATAATTTTAAAATAGTGAAGATAATTGAGGTAATAGGAAAATAATATGAAATGAGGAGTAAAATTGTTTCCAAAATACATCCCACAGAGCCTAATCCCTTGGTGTAAAATTGGCACAAGATGATCTCTAATGAAAAGGTAAGCAATAAGCTAGTGGAGCCTCTCAAAAGACACAAGGGAGTGTCTGTATCAGTTTTTCTCTTATTGACACAGAGGTGAGTCCAGGATTTAGGAATACCTTGTGTGAGCCAAACTGGTAAAGTGAAAGCAGGTGATAAAAAGACTATGCGTGTCCACGGCCAAAAAAGAACCACTAAAGTTTCTCTCTCACACCTGTGGTGACCCAGCATTAGACAATGTGCAGAGGAGTCTGGGGAAAACAGTGCTGCTGCTCACACCCACATTTTACTTACTACTCTACAGGACTGGCACTGGGAAATGAAAATGACAGTGTAACACCCATCCAGACTTCAGAGATGATGCCCAAACGTGTCATTTTTCCCAAATAACACAGACACGTCCTCTGTGTTAAATTATTAAGCAAAATGACAACACACTGGAAACACAATCAGCCTCTTGCTCTCTTGTTCATGTAAAACACATTATCACCTGACAAAAAAAAATGAATGAATGAAGTGAAATTTCTACCAAGGATATATACATGGCCATGAAGGAAATTCTGGGTGTCTCTTTGCTGTATATTCGTGCTTAATTGTGTGAGCTGTGAAAAGACTAAAAGTGACATCTCAAAGCTGAGCTTCCACCTCAGTCTATCTGTGGTAAACCTGGTTTTCTCCGGAGATGAACTGCCACTGATTACAAATTTCTATCGAAAACATGGCTAGCATTCTACATAAATTGAGTATGTAATTGGATTTTCATTCTGGTCTAAAGTTCACTGCATTCATTTATTCATCTGTTTAATAAACACTAGTTCACTGCCTGCTTTATGCCAAGCACTACTGATGCAAAGCTAAAAATCTTAGTTCCCTCTTTTCAGGAAAAAAAGAGATACAAAAAAAGATCATGACAAAACAATGAGGCAAATGCAGTGATAGAAAGAAGCACAGGGAGCACAAAAAGAGAGCACCTATCCCAGCTGGCCACCAGAGGTCATGTGGGTGGAGGGAGGAGAACACAAATGCAGCAAGTGAATCAACAGACTAGTCTCAGAATAATCAGAGAATTTTCTCTCAAAACGAATAAATAATCTTTGAGTGGGCCAACTAGATGCAGGAATCACAAGTAACTCAAGTGATGCCCGCAAAGTCACAAATACCTAGACAATGAGCAAATGAACACATACACTCAGCCCTTTGAAATTTCCTACATCTTCAGGTTAGCAGAAGGCCGAAGATGACTCAGGCAAACCCCACCTTTGACCAAGGATTACAGAAGCCAAAAACCTCTAGAAAGATAGAGAGAGAAGGACAGGGGTCACAGGTTTCATTCTTGGCATGGAGGACAGAGGGGTATGACCTGGTTCAGTCCAAAGAGGAAGGTTCAACTATAGATAGAGTTAATGCATGATACTGGGACAGCTCAGGAAACAGGATGCTCAGGATCCTCTACATTCACTCTAATCTATATACCAGTGCTCAGCAAAATGCTGGGATGGTGAATGTAGGAGAAGTGATAGGAAAGGGTAACAAGCTTGCTGAGTGGAGAAGGCATCCATGTGCGCATTCATTTATCCAATAAAAACTTAACACTTGCAAGGCATTGTACATGGCCCTCATGGAGTTTACCTTCCAGTGAGAGAAACAACAAAGCAAGTAATTTCAGATTGTGATAAATGCAATGAAAAAGCCAAAGAGAATAATGTGAATGAGAGCTATGGGGTAAATAGGAAGATAAGTAGGGGACTACTTTACATTATGTGGTCAGAGAAAGCCTCTCAGAGGAGCCAATACATAAAGGTGAAAAGAAATAAGCCATACAATGGACTGGGAAAAGAGTATTCCAGGCGGAGAGAGCATCAAGTTCTGAGGAGAAAATGAGTTCCAGTGATAGAAGGCAGGCACCTGTGAGTGAGGGCAAGTGTGGTACCAGGAGAGGCTGCCCAGGTAGCCAGATAAGGTGAGCTGTGTGTGCCATGGTAAGGAGTTTGGATTTTATTCTACAGATGCTTATCCTTCTCTTCAAGGGGTGCCAATTTCCAAAGCCTGCAGAGTTGGTCACAGCTCATCACCCTATACTTTTCTCTATCCTACTCAATAATGAAAGCTGGGAGCAAGAGTGGAAAGCAATGGGAATATTCAAATACCTCTGGAGAAAATATAAATTGTTACCATCATTTGGAGATCAATTCACATTATCTAGTAAAGCTGAGAATGAACATACCCAACCAAGAAGTTCCATTCCAACATAAAGCCCAGAGAAACCCAGTTACACAGAGAGACAAAAGCAAGCTTGCTCATTGCAGCATTGTTTGTAATAGCAAAACAACAAAATGTCCATCAGCAGAAGAATAGGCAAATTGTGCTGTGATAGACTGAATATTTGTGTCCCTCCAAAACCTGCATATTGAAATCTAATCCCAAGCTGATGGTATTGGGCAGTGAGGGCTTTGGGAAATAATTAGGTCCTAAAGATTCCCTTAAGAATGTTATTCGCGCCCTTACAAGAGACAAGAAAGCTAGCTCACTCTCTTTCCTCCACATGAGGATACATGAAGTCAGCAACCTGCAACCTGGAAGAAGGTTCTTGCCAGGACCCAACCATGCTGGCACCCTGAACTCAGGCTTCCAGCCTCCACAACTGTGAGAAATACATTTTTGTTGTTGTTTATAAGCCACCCAGTCTGTGGTACTTTGTTATAACAAAGTGGCATATACATAAAGTGGAATTCCATACAGCAGTGAAAAGGAATAAACTTGAACTACCTGAATCGATGTGAACAACCCTCAAAACCATTTCACTTTGAATGAAAAAATCAAGAAAGTAGAGAAATATGTTCAGTATTATTCTTTTTCCCCCCCTCTTTAATCCCTCTTCCCCAGTTCTACCCCTGACCCATGGATGTTTCCACACCCGGGGCCTGGAGCACCCAGCACACTTGGGGGGCCTGGCACACCCGGGGTACGGTCCGTGGGTCCATCTGGGGTGCGACCCCAGGATCTTCTGCGTGCAAAGCAGACGTGCTAACCACTACACTATGGAGCCACCCCCCAGTGTTATTCTATGTATATAAAGTTTTTGAACATGCAAAACAATCCCATGTGTCAGTTACACATACCGATGCAGAAAAAGTAGAAAGACAGACATGGGAATGAGAGATGTCAAATTTCAGGCTCGTGCTCACCACCAGCGGTGTATGTGATGGGGAATGGTACACAGGGGCCTCTGACCATTTCTTAAGCAAAGTATAAGTTCATGGGCTTTCATTAATTATTTGTATATTTTTAATTGTTCTTTTTTTCCTTTTTTAAAAGAATAGCTAGAAGCAGGCAAGCAAACAGAAAGAGTATTTGAAGCAGTTATTGAAGAGAAGCAACAATCCCGTGAGTCGGCAGAGGCTTTGACTGAATCCTTGGAAGCAGAATAGGGAATCAGGCCATAAAGGTTGGAACTCACAAATTTCTTTTTCTACTGACCCAGAGATTTTCTCCTGATCCAAAATGTTCCTTTAACACGAACTGTATTCTTGGTTTTGACCTCTACATAATTCTCCAGAGATAGAGACCAGATTCAGAGTTTAACATGAACAACTCAGATGTTTTCTACTTTAATTCTGGATTATCTGGAATGCATATAGATAATATTTCACTGTCTAAAAAGATGTGCTACATCTTCCTGTGTCAACACTACCTGACTTCTTTCCTCAATGCCAAAATTAGGTGAGAATACTACATATTTCCACACACTTTCAAGCTTTGACAATCCATTCACTGTAGCATACAACAGATGGAAAAACACAACCTAATTCCAAATTCCACAAAATCAAATGATGTATTATGAACTCTGCTGTGACCAAAAGGTGATATGATAGCTTTACATTAATTCTATAATAAAATGAGACAGGGTAAAATAATCTTCCTTCATACTCGTATGCTGCTTATAGTTTAAGTCTCATATAACCTTGCAAATTCCCAACAACACAAACTGAAAGATGGTAAGTAGGTTCATAGGTCTCACAGCTACTACCCAGAGAGTAGAACTAGAAAGTGAGCCCAGGTCCTGGAACCCCACATCCAATGTTCTTCCTTTGTTCCTCACCTGTGCGCTCTTTGCCCAGAGCCAGCAAGCTAAAGTGGAAACCATCCGACAATCCTGGGGCAAGTCCCAACTCTCTACCTACTAGCTGTGTGTACTCAACCTCTGTGAGCCTCAGTTCTCTCAGCTGTAAACTGATAAAAGCTGAAAAAGATAAAATCATCTTCCTATGGTGGTAGTGACCATTAGACAGGATATATGTACAGCACCTGGCCTGTGGTAAGCTGTGCTCAGTGACGAAACGACCGTGTTTATGACAGAGCCTGGTAAAGCTTGTACAGAGATCCCCGCTTCTCACTTACACAGTCCTGACTGAACTAGGGATGAACTCTCCTTTCTTTTGAGGACAGAAATAGATCATAGAGTTAGGTTAGATAATTAGATTAAATAACCAACAGAAACTGAAAGCTGATGTCTAAATGAAAAGACTTATTACTATAAAATAAGCTATATTAGTATTAAAAATAGTAAAAGTAACTTTGTACCATACTAACACTTTGTTTCTCCTTTACCGACAGAGAATAGATAAAAAGTGCTGTATCAAACACATCCACACGATTTCTATAAGCACATATCTACGTTTTTGCAACATTTATTGTTTATCAATCCTAAAACAGATGAAGTTGTAAAGTATGGACCACTTTCTGCTTGATTAAATTGCAAAGACAAGGATTAAATAAATTATGTTCTAATGAATGGCCCTTGGCACTCCGAAGGAAACAAAGCAATCTATCCAGACCAGTGATCTTTAAACTTTCCCCTTCACATGCCCTTAAAATTTTTACAAATTTTTTGAATGCATTTTCTTCCTTGCACATTTTTCAGTTGACATTTATAGTGATTCACCATAAGTTTAAGCCACTGTGAAGAATGTAACTTCCAAAGTATTGTAATCTTGACATTTTGGAATAAAACATCATTTTCTAAAATGAATCCACTGCTATCTAAATACCATAGCAATGATACCTGCCAATATCCACTTAAAAAACATATAAACTAGTTCTTCTTTAACATTCTTTTTTTCTTTTTCAACTTACACTTTGATTTCTACTTCCTCCAAAGAAGATTATTGGGCTGTGGTATATTTTTATGCTTGAAGATGTTATTATCTAATCATACTTCTTGACCACAAAATTATATATTTATTTAAAAAATTTTAACCTTTACTTCCTATGACTTTAAGGTTCTGAGTGCTCAAAAAAATTATTCTGATTGAGCTAACATTACATTAGCAGCACATAATTAATCAAAACCAACATGACAAATTTTGGTAAATTAAAAGTAAAATTTTAGTAGAAATTTGACTTACCCTTTTAAAACTTGGTTGTAAGTAAAGAACTGCAAATTGCTTGACAGTCCTCTTCGAACTGGTGGTTGTCAATTAATTTGCAGGTCCCCAACCACTAGAATCTAAATTGGTAGAGGAAAAGTTTTCCTCACAACTGGTGTGTGTGTGTGTGTGTGTGTGTGTGTGTGTGTGTGTGTGTGTGTGTGTGCGCGCGCGCGCGCGCGCGTGCGCAATGGTATCTGCTTCAGAACCAAAACCACATTTATTTTGCGCCTCACATGGGTGGGGACACTGGACAAAGCATATTTGAGGTGTCAACTCTACCCTGGATATTCTGCTAAAGTTGATCCCTTGGAGAAACCTTCACCCCTTGGGGGTCATCACACCCCCAGTTAGAAGATCACTATTTTCTCCATTTTAGTATATATTTTTAAATTCCCACATAAGCAAAATAAAAAAACAACATACTTATATATTTTATAGTTATATACACACGTTTTTTATATTCACACACACACATACTCAAGTAGCCTGTTTCTACCACTGGATTCTAAATTCAAATTGGTCTGAGATGTAGATGGATTTCTGTAACATTTAAAAGCTCCTGCAGCTGATTCTAAAGTGCAGACAAGGTTGATAATGACTGGATTAGAGCTAAAATAAGGGAGAAAAAATAGTTCCCTGAAAGTATTATAATCAGCACAGACTCTTGCCTACACTGGGGTCAGCCCTGTGCGCAGTGTCAACAGGGACTGCTTTTTTTTTTTGGTTTGTTTTTTGCCTTTTGTGCTTGAAGGATAAATCATCACCTCTACCTTGAAAAACTCTGGGACATGGTAACTATCTGGGAATTTGAGGACAGGGAAAGTGTTCTTCCTGGTAAAGCAGAATGTCTCTTGCAGATATTAGACAGCCTCAGACTCAAAGAAAATGTGGGTTTTTTTTAAATCAAAATTTTTATAAAGCATCAGTGCATCCATTTTAAGTGTAACATCATTCCATTATCTTAGGTATTGCAGGGCTTCCTCTTCCTTTATAAGCAATGTGTCTTGTTTTCTTCTGGCTGTTTTAAAGATTTTTCTCTTTATTTTTGGTTTTCAGCTGATAGAAAAACAACAGGAAAAAAATCAACAAAACCAAAAGTTGTTTCCTTGAAAAGATCAACAAATTTGGCAATCCTTTCACTAGACTGGCAAAAGGAAAAAAGAGAGAAGACTTACATTATTTAAAACAATAATAAAAAAGGGGACGGCACTATCAAATTTAAAGAAATAAAAAGGATTATAAAGAAATACTATGAATGACTGTATGCTAGCAAATTAGATACTTTAAATGAAATGGGAAAATTCTTAGGAATACAAAGTAGTGAAACTGACATAGGAAGAAATGAAAAATGTGCTTCGGCCTATAATAAGAAGAAAGATCAAATTAGTGATTTGAAAACCTCCACAAAGAAGATCCCAGGCCTAGATGGCTTCACTGGTAAATTTAACCAAACATTCAGAGAAGAATTAATGTTAATTCTTCACAAATTGTTCCAAAAAATAGAATAAGAGTAGACACATCCCAACCCATTTTATGAGGTCAGTATTACCCTGATACCAAATCAAAGACAGCACAAGAAAAGAAACTAAAGATCTATATAGCTGATGAATATAAATGTAAAAGTTCTTGATCGCTGCTAGGAGACCAAATCCAGCAACATATAAAAACAATTATACACCATGACCAAGTGAAATTTATCCTAGAATAAAAGGTTGGTTTAACATCTCAAAATCAATTCATGTAATAGACAATAGTATTGAATGAAGGGTTGGGGGGTGGGTAGTATATGACCATTTCAATAAATGCAGAAAAAGCAGGGAACTTCCTCACCCTGAAAACTTTTCACTATGAAAACTTCACAGCTAACATACTGAACGATGAAAGACTGGATACTTTCCACAAAGATCGGGAACATGCAAGTATGTCTGCTCTGGCCATTTCTACTTATCATTGTACTGGAGGTTCTGATCAGGGCAAGAAAAAGAAATAAAAGGCATCCAGATCAGAAAAGAAGGAAGTAAAACTACATTTACAGATGGAATGATCTTATATATATATAGAAAAAACCCTAAGTAAGCTACATATACTCATGCAAATATTAGAACTAATAAATGAGTTCAACAAAGTTATAGAATACAAAATTAATACACAAAAATAAATTGTATTTCTACACACTAGCAATGACATTCTGAAATTAAATGAAGAAAACAATTCCATTTACAATAGCAAGCATCAAAAAATTAAATATCTAGGTACAATTTTAACACAAGAAGTCAAGACCGGTACACTGAAACCTACAAAACATAGTTAAAAGAAATTAAAGACCTAAATAAATGGAATGACACCCATGTTCATGGTTAAATATTGTTAAGATGGCAGTACTCTGATCTTGCAATTTAACATAATCTCTATCAAAATCTTTGCTGCTTTTTTTGCAGAAATTGACAAGATGATCCTAAAATTCATATGGAAATGCAAGGAACCCAGAATAGCTCAAACCCAGAATAGCTCTTAAAAAGGAAGAACAAATTTAGAAGACTCATACATCCCTATTTCAAAATGTACTGCAAAGCAACAGGGATCAAGACAGTGTCATACTGACAGAAGGTTAGACATGTAGATCAATGGAGAACTGAGAATACAAATATAAACCCTTACATTCATGGTCGATTGATTTTTGACAAGGTGACAACACAATTCAACAAGGAAACAATGGTCTTTTCAATAAATGGTGCTGGGACAATTGGATATCCACATGCAAAAAATGAAGTTGGACCCCTCCTCATACCATATGAAAAAAATCAGTGCAAATTGTGTCAAAGACCTAATCTTAAGAACTAAAACTATAAAACTATTAGAAGAAAACATAGGCTTAAATCTCGATGACTTTGAATTAGGCAATGGTTTCCCTGGTACAACATCAACAGCAAAAGTGACTGGAAAAAAAAAAGAAGAAAAAAAGAAAAATTGTCCTTCATCAATACTAAAAATTTTTGTGCTTCAAAGAACACCGTTACGAGAGTAAAAAGACAACTCACAGGAAAAAAAATTTGCATATCTGATATAAGTATGCAGATTTATATGAAGAATCTTTATAACTCAATAAAACAAGACAAATAACCCAGTTAAAAGTGAGCAAAAGATCTTGAATAGACATTCTCCAAGGAAGATATATAAACGGCCAATAAGCACATGAAAAGATGCTCAACACTATTAGCTATCAAAAAAATGCCAAAAAACCCCCAAAAACCCAAAATGAAATAATCACTTCACATCCACTAGGACAGCTCTAATCAAAAAGTCAGATAAATATAAAGATAGTAATAAACTTATTGAGCAAGCACCTAAAAAAAAAGTCAGATAACATAATGAGTGTTGATGAATATGTAGCAAAACTGAAACGTGTACACTGCTGGTAGAAATGTTAAATGGTGCAGCCACTTTGGAAAGCAGTTTGCCAGTTCCTCAAAATATTAAACATAAAGTTACCATATGACCTAGTAATTCCACTTCTAGGTACATACCCAAGAGAATTGAAAACACATTTCCATACAAAAATCTTGTACCTAAATGTTTATTATAATGGTTTTATTATCAATAGCCAAAAAGAAACCACCTAAATATCCATCTGCTGATGAAATACAATGTATCTATCCATACAGGGGACTATTATTCAGCAATAAAAAGAAATAAGGTGCTGACACAGATAAAGCTTAACAATATAGTGCTAAGTGAAAGAAACTAGTTACAAAATACCACATATTATATGATTTCATTTATATGAATTGTCCAGCATAGGCAAATATATAGAGACAGAAGTTAGTGGTTGCTTAGGGCTAGGGGATGACAAAAATGGAGGTGGGATGATAGCTAAAGGGCATAGGCTTTCTTTTTGGTGAAAATATTCTAAAATTGACTGTGGTGATAGGAGGGGTTGTTTTAGGGAGGACCAAAGTATTCTAATATTAGGTTGTGCGGATTGTTGCACAAGCCCGTGAATACTATTAAAAAACATCAAACTACACACTTTAAATGAGATTATATGGCATGTGAATTACATCTCAAAGCTTTTTTTAAAAATTGGAATAATTTTCGCCATTATTTTTCTAATATTTTCTTCTCCCTAGACCCTCTGAGCTTCGTTACTCAAAAATTATACCCCAGAATATTGTCCTACTGGTCATTGACGCTCTAGTGATTTTCTTCAGTCTTTTTCTCTTTCTTCAGTTTATTTCTTTTGCTATGCCTTCAAGTTCAGTGGCTAATCATCTTTTAAGCCTTCCGATAATTATGATACTGTATTATTTTATTGCTAAGTTCTATTTTTTTTTGTACCTTCAATTACTCTTATCATTGTTTTCTTTTAAAGGTCTGAGCATATTTATACAAATTTTTAAAATCTTTGCCTATTAATTTCATCATTTTAGTCATTTCTGGGTGGTTTCTATTTACTGGTTATTCTTCTAGCTATGGTTCACATTTTCCTGTTTCTTTCTATGTGTGGTAATTTTTTATTGGCTCTGCACTGAGGAGTGTTCAATTTTGCTGTTTCTTTCAAAGGATATAAAACTGTTCTGTGAGGCAGTTTGGTTACTTTTGGATCATGCTGAGCCTTTCAAGGCTTGTTATTAAGCTTGTAGGTGTCAGTTTAGGGCAGTCTTTACTCTGGGCTAGTTTAGCCTTACTGCCGAGGTGTGACCCTTCTGAGGTCTCTAATGAATGCCCTAAATATACGACTCTCCATTCTGTCAGCTGAGAACATGTATACTTCCTAGCCCTTTTGTGCTCTGGGAATTGTTCTGCTTACAACTCCACATTTTGTGCCAGCCTCATGGGGTTTCAACAAATACTCAAGGTAATTCCTATGGAGACTTCTGGAGATCTTTCTTTGTATAGCTCCCTCCTTTATGGTTGTTTGCCCGATAAATTCTAGCTGCCTCCTTGAACTCCAATCTGTCACCTCAACTTAGTAAGATGACTGTGCTCTGCTTGGGATGCCTCTCTCAGCACCTTAGTCTGAAAAGTGCCTGTAATGGACTGAACTGTGTTCTCCCAAAACTCATATGTTGAAGTTCTAACCCTCCATGTAACTGCATTTAGAGATAGGGCCTTTAGGAAGGTAATTAAAGTTAAATAAGGTCATAAAGGTGGGACCCTAATCACATAGGACTGGTGTGCAGCTCTCTCTTTCCCTCTGTCCCACCATGTGGGCACAGAACAAAGTTCACATGTGGACACAGGCCATCCATAAGCCAGTAAGGGAGACCTCACCAGAAGCCAATCTTGAGAGCACCCCAAGCCGACTAATACAGCCTCGGATGAGGAACCCTGGACCACTGTATGTAGTTCTTTGCTATTTCCCTTTCTTCTGGGGATTAAGGTCCCAAAATTTCTGAAAGTAATGTTTCACATGTTTCATCTACTTCTAGTCATCTATTCAGGAAAGTAAACTGGGTCCCAGTTACTCCATCATGGCCAAAAGCATGGGTCCCATTGCAAACATGTTTTTTTTCTTTTAACTGAATAATTTTCAGATATTTCTGAGAATGGGAAAAGATGAAGTTGGAACCCCATCATGAGGTACCCTTGAGAAATCTTCACTGCCCACTCTTCTCCAGAGAAAACCAAGTTCATTATTTCATCTTGACTATGGCAGGAGTGAGGGTCCTATACATATCAGGCAGTCCAGTGCAGGCCTAACAAGATTTCAGATTTCAGCAAAATAAGACTTCTAAGTCCTACTCATACTTGTATTGACATGGAGTTCTCATTCAGTCCAAGAGGGTAATCAGTTTAATTTCTATCATACAATTTTCCTAGGAATTAATAAGAAAAACTAATCCCCTAAGTGAAGTGTCCTTCCTGAAATCAGTACTCATACAGAGTTCTTACTCCTGGAAATTGAAGCCAAGATTTTATCTTAGACTGGGCCACAAAGGGCAAGAATGACTTCTCAGAGAAACAAGAAAGAATAATCACACTAAACCACGAGGCACTTTAATTACAGTGAATTTCATGTTCTCAGGGCAAGAAGGGAGGCTCCTTAGCCAATGAGCAGAAAACAGATACCAAGAATTTAAACGATACCCAAGGGTTTAAAAGCTCAACTATAAACATGAGACTTTATATTTAAGGAGGATAAGTCTAAGAGTATAAGTTTCAGCATGACACTGAACTCTAGAGTAAAAACAAACAAACAAAAAACCCAAAAAACAAAAAACTCCAAGAGAATACAAAGGGACTGTGACCAAAAAAGCTGACACTGATACTTTTTCAAACTGAATTACTGTATATCCAAGGTCAAAGATGTCTACAGAGTGAAATGCTATGTGGACCCCAGAACAATGTTTTTCTTAGAGCTTCTGGCCACCTCTTCTTGCTCCTATGCCTCCCCTCTACTCCCACCCACCCTCAATATCCTCACTACAGCCAGAATCACCTCTTAAAACTCAGACCTGATCCTACTGTCTAATATTTTTGTGTGGTTGCCTCTTCTGCTATACTATAAGCTCCTGAATACAGGAACTGTATTACACACTTTCATAATCACTGTCTTCCACATTACCTAGGACATAGAAAGCTTTCAAAAAATGCTTTTAAGATGTTAAATGGAAACATTACTCTGAAACTGTAAAATTCCGAGAATAGGTTTGACTTTCAAGTTGTGGATTTGCTTGCCTCCCAGTGCAGACACCAAAGCTATTTTTCTTCCTTTAGTCAACCTAAGAGGGAAAGCCCAGAGGATGAAAACATGTTACTTTAACTGCTGGAAGACATTTCTGAACTCTGCTGATCTAAAATGTTAATCACCTCTTATCGTCCAACTCATTAATATAAATGTCCCAGTGAGTGGGGTGGGGGGCGTGTAGGAAGCTCCTACACCACTGTAAAGCCTCTTGTCCTCTGGGGTGACCCACTACCAACTTCAAGCCCTCCAAGTTCTTTTTCCCTAATCAAAAAGAGAAAGGATTTAACAAGAGCCATTTCTCTGTTGGATTGTTACATCTGACAGTCTCTCCCATGAAAATGTCATCTTCAATTTAGTCTTTTATTTCAATAATTAAACTAAAACGCAACCTGTTAACTTAAAATTTTCAGTTTAAATAATACGGAAAAACTACCCAGGAAGGCCCTTTGAAACCACACTAGGCCTCTTTATAGCAAATCCTTTTCAGACTTGGCTAGAAGAGTAGAGCTGCCCTCTCATCCACAGGGGCTGAGCAGGCTAAGGCTCTTCTCTCCCAGGCCTGAGCCAAAGGCTGCAATTATGAGGCTCCATTCTGGAACCCTGAGAGGCCCCTCTACATAAGCATGTATCTGTCATCTTTTTCTTCACCTTTCCAAGCACCCTCCTCCAACTCTCCTAGCCAGGGTTTTCAACAGCAGCTCTACTGACATATTGGAGCAGATCATTCTTTGTTGTGGTTAGCTGTCTTGGACATTGTAGGATATTTCACAGCATCTCTAATTCTACCCACTAGATGCCAAGAGCAATGAACCCCTCCCTCCCAGTCACGACAACCAAAACTGTCTCATCACCAGTGTCCACTAGATAGTGAAACCCCAGCTGAGAATTGCTGCCTTAATCAAACCCATTCATCCATCCATTCATTCATAAGCAATATATACATGACCACCATTTTAGCCTTCCTCAAAACTTTCAAAGGCTTTTATTTTCAGCATGTTTGTCATTACTGTGTACAGTATTTAACTAGATTTTTGGTATTGTAACTTTATATAACATTTTAAAACTCATAATTATGCCTCTCATATTATTTTTCCAAATGTATCTTCTGGACACAAATTTCCTGGAACACTGCCTCTTCAGTTACTGTGTTTTACTATGGGTTATATAGAAAGTTTACATAAGTTTAAAGGAAATGACTCTATAATGCACTGTTTCCTAAGATGGTATATGCACAGACACACACACACACCCCACCCCAAGAGGAATAAGATATAATACAGCAGGAGTTACACACAGCCTCAGGAGAAACACAACTTCCTGGAATGTAAATTTTTCTGGAAGATGAAGAGAGTTATTAAGAACAAAACAAACTTTTTAATGTTAAAATCAACATGAACAATTTGGAGTAAAATGAATTTTTTTTTGCATGAATTTTAAAATAAGATGTCGACAAAGTTGTGTTTTGCAATGGGTCACATCATGCCACAGTCCCAGGCAGACCTGGTCTTCAACAGAAATGTTGAGAAGCCCTAGTTTAATGGAATGGAACATCTTCATTCACTGAGTTCAAACCCAAGAACTTTAAGAGACCATGTATGATAAAAAACTCCAGCTCAGAGGCAGGTGTGGTATTTTTAAACCACCTTATGGATGTTACAAGTAACTGCCTTGTCTGGGATATGTAACTGGTACTCTCTATATGCTTTGCAATTCTCATAATGTAAACAGTAAGGATAAGTGGTCAGGAAAACTGCAATTTGTAAATCCACTTTTGGGAAAAGAAATAGGCTGTCAATCAGTACCCTGAAATTAGATATATAAGGACAAGAATTTGTCATGTAAACTTTCATTCTCTCCTGGTGTTCCCTGAACTCACAAGCCTTTTTTCAGTTTAGCTTATTTGAAAAATTCCAGTCCATGTTAGCAAAAGTAAGAGTAAACAAACAGTTATGAAACAAAATTGATTAAATTTTTGTTTACTTTGTTATTGTCTCTTCATATCTGGAGTAATTTCTGACAAAGCCGTTTGCTTTTACTCCTCTTCCCCAAACCCCACCAAAGGTGTAGATTTGTTTTGTTTTTTTTTTTTTGGCACTGTAGAATCAGAGCAAGATATTCTCTCCCTTCCTCCCCCCTGCCTCAATCTTTAGTAGATATTAATATCTTTCACAACACCAAATTACCATGTTTCTGTACATTATAGAATTTTACTGGGAGAATCACATTTTTAAGTAACCTACTGTTTAAATACATTATGTACATGGTATATACATAATGTATTTAAACAGGTTATACATATATACATATCTGTATACAGATATATATATATAATGTCCACAGTATTTAACTTATTGAACAAGAGAGATTATTTTACAGCCCAAATATTCATGTTTCATAGTTCAGTAACACAGGTCAGTGGCAAACTTCCATGGAATGCAATCCAAAGAAATTCTTTACATTCCAAAATCACTTTGCATTCTGAAAGATACCAGCCTTCCTCATCTCCTCAAAACCATTCATGGAATCAGAATTCCTGTAGAAATCTACATGTGCCTTTCTTGGTTCAGCCACAGTAAACTTATAGAAAGCTACAACCCCTAGGGATACATGATCACGCCAATACAAAATCACAGTCTCTGGGCAAGAGGCTATGCACCTGAAGTTTCCTCCAAGCACTGGAAAGCATGGTAGTTATATTCTCCTCAACACCACTGTCCTTCCTGGTGGAGAAATGGACTGCGCTCCAATAGCAGGCAGGAGTATTTTAAAAAATCTATACTTTAACACCTTAAAAATAATGTCTCATCTCTTGATCTTCTGGCCTATTAAAATAAGAAATCCAGCAGCATTTTCGAATAAATTTTTTAAAAATGTTTAGGGGAAAATATCATTGGAACAATTCCCTGGAAACACATCTGCTCTTAGCAACTCAAGAGTAATAATAAACAAAGGAGCAGTAATTGCTTTCTCTTGGCAAGAGTTGCCAGTACACAAACTAAATGTGTATAGCCAGGTGGCCTAAGGGAGTGTTGGTAGCAACCTGCTGGCCAGGTTCTAACACTTTTCTTGTTAACCAAGCCAAGCAACCCAATGCTAGCTCCTACCATTCCAGATAATTCCCAAATAGCTAAACACTTGATCTGAGCAGCTTATAGCCACAAAGCCATAAACTCGTCTTAACTCATAATGATCCTGGATAGGAAAGAGGTTGAGTGGAGGGAGTAACATAATTAGATGAAAGGAAGAGTAATAGATGACAAAATCATTAGAGTGAATATCAAGTGAGAAACAGAATCCAAAGATAGGAATGTGACCCAAGTTGCACCAGAGTACATTTTTGGGATTTTTACCCATGCTCATTCCTCCCATCTTCTCCAGCCCCACACCATCTTCTCCCCAGTTGTGGTGCAGGCTCATGGAGACATGAGGCCCATACAGATGAAGAGTTCTGATAATTACATTTAAATACCTGAGGGCAACTCTACATTGGGTTTTTCAGTTACATGAGCCAATAAATCCTTTACTTTTAGGGGGCCTTCATTAAGTTTTGATTGGGTTTCCCTTGAAGAGTTCTATTATGATTACTACTAAAATAAAACTGAAAGTATTCATTTTCTCTAGTTAGAACTATAAAAATTTAAATAGGTTTTGTGTAAATATCAGGATCAGTTGTCACTAGAAAATATAAGCATAATGCAGGCATGTTGCCTGCCTTACTGAGAAAATCTAACAACTCAAACCAGTTATCATATACTGAAGACTTAACATTTTCCTTTAAAATATCCATCCAAAGGTTAAAATACTAAATCACCAATGGATAACAAATACATTGCATCATTAAATTGGGACAATTACGTCAATATTTTTCCTTAGAAACATAATTTCCCTCTCACCTCATTCTGTTTCTTTGAGTTCCCATTTTACCGAATTCTTGTTCTTATCAAGTCACTGAAAACATGAAGCAGATGTGTAAAATCTCCTTCTGTCCCATGAGCTACATTTTCTTCCAGGTTAAGTCATAAGCCTTGCAATTCTGCTCTGTGGTACAGTGCTCCTCAATGTGAACCACAGACAGACAGCATTGGCCTTATCTGGAGGCTTGGCTGAAATGCAAATTATTGGGACCCATTTCAGACCAACTGAATCAGAATCTCTAAGGATGGGATCCAGAGATTTGTCCCAATGCTTTTTAGGGACACTAAAGTTTTATAATCATTGCTTTAGTATGTTTAGTTATCATGCTGTTTCTTTTGGTTTGCTCATGCTTAACCTAGACAACGGAAGACATTCTATAAGCCTTGAGAGTGGGTGACTTAACATTCATCCTATTGTAGCTGAGACCACTTTGTATTTTTCTTCAGGATACAGTTCAAGGCTAAGTCTATTTCTATTTGCTTTTCTGTGACCTAGGGAAAAGGAGACATGGACTGTGAAGAAAAAGGTTCAGCTGGATTTTTAAAAAATACCTGATTTGTTCTTCCTGAGATTGTTAAATTGTCTGTATCAGTCAATCGTCTATACCAGTCAATGCCCTCAAGTTTTTTCTCTCCAGATTTGGAGATGTTAACATGACTTTCTCAGGAATTGTAGAGTGTAGGGTAAAGATGGACAAAAATGTAAACTGTTTCATTCTGTTCCACCCCAGCACAGACTTCGTCATAGAGCTGTTTACAGTGCAGCAACACTGAAGCACAAAGGGACCATAAAACTCAAGAAGTAGTTTAAGTTCCACCAGAGTGGTAAGACTTGACTGCCAGACTTTGGGTTAGCCCTGGTTGGTTGAAGAAGCCATTAGAAAGTAAACATTATTTGATGACATCAATTTTTACAGTGTAAAATTTTCCAAATACAGTTTATATCATATAAAGTGCTCTAGCACTGATTTAATTCCACAATGGATGGATTCCTTTCAGAATCAGCTTAATAAAAATTTATTTTCATGATGCTAAAGGTAAGCCCCCAAACTTTATAATCCCTAACATTTTCTCTCAAAAGATTTTAAAAAAGGCTTTCATATTAAATATCATTATCATGCTTAAAAAAACTTTAAGGCTTTAAAAAAAAAAACTAAATTATTTAAAATTTTGACAATGTTAAAATGCGAACAAAGTTCCAAACTAAAAACATTCAAAGTAAGAAAGAATCATCACTGGGATCTTATTATATTTTCATAGTGCTAAAGGATGATCAACTGCTGTTGTTAATGTTAGTGCCAAAAAATGCATTTATATTCTGAAAGCATATTTGTCTTGCAGATCTTGAGGTATAAAGCCATGTTTTGCTAACATTTTTTTTTATTAATCTAACAAATAATTTCTTCAATAACAACTGTGGTAAAAACCTAAATAACATTAGCCAACCTGCTGTCATGTTCTATGGTCTTCTAATTAATATAGTACATAGACATTTTTACACAGCACAGTCAAGACAAATTTGTAGGCAACTAATAAATTCTGAAATGTTGGAAATATTATAAAACTACAGTCTAAATAGTTTCATTTTAACTTTCTCTTTTTCCTTAAATTTTTTTATATTCACACTTCCTACTAATTTTTTCACAGACCCCATAAAATACTAGATTTAAATATGGCCAAAGATAAAACAATATTGAGATATGGGTGTCAACAAAATAGCTGAGCTTAATCAGTATCTAAGCCACCTAGAGCTATTCTCTAAAAGATAATTTATTCATCCAAGGCGAACATGGAAAATGTTAGAACTGGATCTTAGGTTCTTCATGGTTG
Organism: Eidolon dupreanum; assembly: GCA_028627145.1. Lineage (NCBI taxonomy): Eukaryota > Metazoa > Chordata > Mammalia > Chiroptera > Pteropodidae > Eidolon > Eidolon dupreanum. The sequence continues at coordinate 73,683,066 of CM053507.1, read as the reverse complement.
ACCTGTCAGATACATGGGAACACCCAAGGCTTGAGTTTGAAAAGTCTAAATGCCAAAAGAGTAACTATGTTACTAGTGGAATATCCATCAGCTGAAGAAAGTCCCTAGACACATTCAGCAGTGTGTTCAATTTGTAGAAGATAGGAAGTCTGAGCTGGTACAAATCATGGTGTTAAGCCCTAGTCAAAGATAAAATGTTATTACACCTGAATAATAATAACCTGTAACTTCGCAGCTTAAATAGTACTTACTCTTGCCACTATATGACCTTAGGTTACAGGTTCTGTAGCCTTAATTAAAAGGGTAAGCCATTTAATCAATTTTCTGCAGACTAACTTCTTGTCAGCTAGATTACAGTATGTTCCATCTGAGGCTATAATAATCATGATCACTACCAGCCATTCATCCAACAAATACTCAGTAACAAAGTATATGGTTGTACTAGGTTGTACCAAGTGGCATACCCAATGTTGAATTACCTCATAACTTTTCCATAAATCTCTTTACTTCCACTAACAAATATAGACCTACCACTTGTATTCCTGTATGGAAGCTGAAGTATATTATGACTTGCTATATGACTATTTTTCTACATTATGTTCCTATTTCTGCTAAATTACTCTTATAGTCTTTTTAGAACTCTGGAAAGATATTAAATTCACTGAATAAAAAAAATTTCAAGTTTGTTCCTCAAATATAATAAAATTCTGACATATGTTAGGCAAGTTAAATCATTAGACAAGTGATCTCTACTCACCATTATTAATGCTGAAAAGAGATTCAACTAAGCTTTCTTTTGTGAGACAAATTTCAATTATCCTAACAATGGTAAATAATCTATAATTTCTGTGTGAATCTCAAGTGTGTCCCTTATGAAGTTATCTGTAAGTCAAAAATAAAAATTTAAGCAGACGACTGTTAAATATTATAATGTTAACAGGTACACTGGGCAATAAATTCAAAGTTTTTATTTAACTTATATCTGCTTAGTTTTTTATTGATAAGTATAAAGGCCCAGTTAATCAACTCATTGACTGGTCAAGGCAAGACACTTGAACTATAACAGGGTTTAAAAAGTAGTTGGTCTTTTAGTAGTTCTCTGGTAATCACTCATGCGTACACACACACACACATAAATTGGTAGAGTACTCTGCGTATAGGATTTCCCCCCATAAACCTGTATAATGCACTATTCACAATCTGCAGTATTTTGAAAACTATACAAATTGGACATGACCAAATTAGAGATGTCTGATAATGTACTGGAGAACTTTAACTGTATTCCCAAAAAGATCAATTTTAAACTATAAAAAGGAAAAGTCATATAAAATCACAACAGATTTAACAGAAATCTTTGAAAAAAAAATCTAACTCATCTTTCTACTTTTTCAAATATGACTAAGGGGAAAAATGGTACAAGTTGTAATGTCCACATTTTTTAAAAACTATTAACTGAGTAGATTTGGGGAAGGAAAAAAAAACTATACAGTATTATTGCACTCTGTGAATGTGCAGAATTCCAAAATGTGCCAGCACTGAAAAACTGTCTTGCATTGAGGTTTTCCAAGAGGTACAACGAGCCTGCCAAGAAAGCATCTGGTCTGTACTAACAGCTTGCTGTCTTCAGTACAGGCCTTCATAATGTCAGTCACGCTGCTCTTGTAAAAATCCCTTAATGTCTGAAAGACACAGGAAAAGAGAATATTTTATTTCAAACCTCACTCTTATAAAATCAACTCTTTGATCAGAAAAGAATTGAGAACATCTCTGCTAAGCAAAAGTTAAGTAACACCTCTCTCTGTTCACATACATTTGCTTATAAATTCTCTATCTTGAATGTTAGGAGAATTTGCATACTCTTAGGAACTAGCTATTTGAACGTAATAAGAGACTCTGTATATAAACATCCTAGTATATCAATTCTGGCCACTAAGGGTTCACAATAAAAAAAAAAAAATGATGTTACAAGCCCAATTATTAAGCCTTGAAGATAAATTAGCACAATCTTACTTTATTTTGGCAAGCCCAAACTTACTTATCTTTTATAAATTTTAATGAAGAAAACATCCATCTGTTAAATCCTAAGTTGGAAACCCAAGTGAAAATATATGTAATATCTGGCATCTTGCTGATTCATGATGAGAATTAACTGATATATATACATAGTTCTTATATTTTTAAACTACTTACAAAAGAGTTTTCAGTGCTGATAGGTGGGGCTATGATCGATGATGTGGGATTGAATCCATATGCACATTGAGCTTCATTTCATTGTCAAGAATTTGAACAAGCTGTTGCATGGATGGAAGGTGACCAGATTCCAGCTTAGACCACACAGGCACATCTATAAAAATAAATGGTACCAGCACCCAAAATTAAAGATGATTCTGTAATAAACATTCATTTCACAGATATTTATTTTCTGTGTACACGGCTGGGGATACAAAAGTAAGTAAAAGAATTAAGCTTCCTGCTCGTATATTCTAGTAGGCGAAATACAAAAATAACTATACAAACAGCTATAGAATCACAATTGTGTACTAAGAATTAAAACTAGAAGATGCTATGAGAGAAACATATAAGAGGATGGACAGAAGCCTTTTGTACTATTAAAAGTGAGATATTATAGTTAAAAGTGAGAGATAGCTGAAATATAGAAAGGTGGTACAAGGAGGCTAGAGATGTAGGCAGGGACTAGATCAGGAGTCACCAAACTATAAAAAGCCAGATAGTAAGCATTTGCAGCTTGAAAAGATACACAATCTGTCACAAATACTTAACTCTCATGGTAGCCTGAAATGAGCAACAGGGAATACATAAACGAATGGGAATGGCTGTGTTCCAATAAAACTTTATTTACAAACTAGGCAGCAGGTGATATGATCCACAAGGTCATGGTTTGCCAATCCCAAAGATACATAATGCAGGGCCTTTTGGCTACATTACATGTTCTGGTCTTTATCGTGAAAACAAAGTAAAGACATTTAATGAATTTGAAGCAGTGAAGCAACAAGATAAAATATGCATTTAAAAAAAAAATCACTGTTTGGAGCAGGTGTCAGCAAATTTTTCTGTAAGAAGTCAGATAGTAAATATGTTAAGTTTTATGGACCAAGAAGGAAAATCAAGGATATTATATAGATACTTATATAACTAGAGAGATAAATTTCCAAAAATTTTTCGTTGAGGAAATTCGAAACCTTAGGTATAGACACTGAAATTTGAATTTCATATAACTTCCATGTGTCACAAATTATTCTTTTAATATTTTTAAACCATTAAAAATGTAAAAACCATTGTTAGCTCATAAACCATATTTGCCAACCTCTGATTTAGACAATGTATTACAGCAGCAGTCCCCAACCTTTCTGGCACCAGGGACTGGTGTTCCTATGAGAATCTAATGCTTGATGATCTGCGATGGAGCTGAGGTAGTGATGTTAGCGCTGGGGTGCGGCTCCAAATACAGTTGAAGCTTTGCTCACTCACCTGCTGCTCACCTCCTGCTATGTGGCCCAGTTCATAACAGGCCACAGACCAGTATTAGTCCATGCCCCGAGAGTTGAGGTCCCCCGTATTAGAGGGTAACAAGATAATTGTGGTCTGGACTAGGGTGGTGCCAATGAAGATAAAGTAGATTTTTGAGAAATGTAAAAGGTGGACCTGAGAATACTAGTAATCCACTAGATATGAAAAGTAAGGGAGAAGGTGACGTTATCCTAGGTTTCTGACATGGGAAACTGGGTACGATGATAATAGTGTCATTAAATAACTAAGAAATGTCAAGGAAGAAAAAAAAAGGAATATACAAGAACTACCGGAAGCAGAAGTAATCAACAGTTTGGGCATAGTAGTTTAAGATTCCTGGGTATAGTAAAAGGGACAAAAGCCTACTTTTTTTCTTTTCTATATCCTACTGCTCTAATCCTCTCTCTTTGCTGAGCTTGTATTAACAGGACAGAAATTTACAGCAGCCCAATGCCTACATTCACTGTAAAGCTGTCACCCATCTCAGATATCTGCAAACACTCCTGTCCTGGCATTTTAAGATAAACTGAGGTTTCCTGCCATCTCTGCTAAAAAGACCGTAACTGGCGCCAGTTGTCACACAGGCCATTACTCAACCCCCCCATCCCACACTCCTTTTAACTGAATAAAAGCTCCACTCCCCAACTCCTCCAAGCTAGTGCATCTTCTTTAGCATCTGTCCCCTTTCCTCTCTTAGAAAGTGAATAAAACTTTTTCTATCACTCTGATCTCGACTCTGTGAATTCTTTCAGAGCCTGTGTTACTGGCCCACGTTAACATGGCATAGTAGTCCTCAACCTCTTCGGCACCAGGGACCAGTGCTCTTATGAGGATATAATGGCTGATAATCTGAGGTGGAGCTGAATCACTGATGCTAGCACTGGGGAGCGGCTGCAAATAAGATGAAATTTTGCTCGCCCACAGCTCACCTCCTGCTGTACAGCCTGGTTCCCAACAGGCCATGGACAGGTACTAGTACGCGGCCCAGGGATTGAGGACCCCTGATACAGCACATAGAAGAGAGGTCTATAGCCCTCTAGAGCTATATATTCAGGAGTCATCATACAAATGTTATTTTAAAGCCATGAGAGTATACCAGGACCATATAGAGATAATATAGCATACTATGAAAACAGAAAAGCCTAATGTTCATTATAAATCACTTAAAATGTATCACAGAATTTAGACTATTCAGAACCCACCATTTAAAGTTATCTCAAATGCACCTGTTGACATACACTGGTTCTCAATCATGTTGCTCAAGAAGAAAACCATCATACATGCATAGACCTAAAAGAAAATATAATTAAGTACAACAGGCAAAGTCATTTTGAAATCAAAACAATATGACAACTTAAGACACAGTAACCTTTAAATAAGTCTCATTTTCATTTGATAATTGCTCTTCTTTAATCTACCTTAAAAGTTTCCAAACAAATTATTACTGCCATTTCATATGTTCAGATGATGTACACGGAAAAAGAAAACTGTAATATTAATTCACAGTTCTATACATGCTGAAGAACTTATATGATATTCATAATGTAGAGATAGAATCTTTAGATATCTCTTAAGCTATTAGGCTTAATGAGTTAAACAAAAGAATACCAGCATAAAAAGGGTCTATTTTACCACTTTTATAATATAATGTATGAATTCACAAGAGACTACTGATGCAACAATCAGCAACTTCATGTATTCAATACAATCTGTTCATGTTCTCAATAAATCATTTTAAGTCAAAAATATTTATTTGGTCTTCTTCCCAGTTTCTGGCACAGGGCACCCCAAACCCTTGGACTCTCCTAGGTGATAGTAGGAAAAAAAGGTGTCTTGTTATGTTAATGAAGTGGCTGTTGAACCTCACCTAAAGGGGAAATGGGGGGACACTGGTTGCCAGGAAAACCAATTATATGATTACAGGGTTGGAATTTCCAGTTTCAGGGAAGAAGGGCTGGAGGTCGAATTAGTTACCAATGGCCAAATTATTTAATCAATCATGCCTATGTAATGAAGTCTCCATAAAAACCCAGAGGGATTGGGATTGGAGAGCTTCCAAGCTGGTGAACATGTAAAGATGTTAGGAGAATGATGAGCCTGAAGGGAGCATGGAAGCTCTAAGTCTCTTCCCACATAACCTGCCCTATGCACCTCTACCATTTGACTGTTTCTGAGTTATATTCTTTTACAATAAACCGATAATCTAGTAAATAAAATGTTTCTGAGTTCTGAGTCACTCTAGCAAATTAAACAAACCCATTGAGGAGGTTTGTGGGAACCGCTGATCTGTAGCCAGTTGGTCAGAAACACAAGTAACAACCTGGACTTGCAACTGGAGTCTCCGGGTGGAGGTGGGGGGGGGGCGGGAAGGGGGCTGGGCAGGAAGAAGGAGGTTGTCTTATAGGACTGAACCTTTAACCTGTGGAATCTGAATCTGATGCTACCTCTGGGTAGATAGGTGTCAGAATTAGTCAAGTTCTTAGACACCTGCTGATGTATGATAATTGTCAGTGTGATGGAAACCATCCTCCATCCACACACAGGTTTAAATTGGATCCAGGGACCCAAAAGACAAACTAAGAACAAAAGTAGGTTAGAAAGCACTGGCATATTAAATTATTTCATTCACTTTAGAATGCAAACCTATACCCTCCACCAAAAAACTGGAAGCTCCTTGGTGGACAGGTTTCAATTTAACAAAGTCACCTGACTACAAGTAGAATGTAGTGAGGATGTCAAGTCACAACAAGCTGTTTCAGAAAAAATTAATCAAAATGCCCACAGCAGATGAGAAAGAGCTTTGCCTGCCCACCTCCCCCGTGAGCTAAGTGAACTTTGATTTCATACAGGTTACCTTAGCATTTGGGAATAGAAGTCATCTTCAGTGGGAACAGTACACAAGGGAGTGTCATGTAACCTAGTTTTCAAGGACATTTCCCTTCTACAGTAGATCAACAATTTATATGTTTATACAAGTAAAATGCACTAAAGGTATTTTTAAATCAATAAGATTAATAAAAATAACAAAACATTATCAATCAGTACTTCACTCTCAATTCTTAATTCTATGCAAATCAATGTTCTGTTAACAGAGTAGATACACTTTAATTAGCAGTAGCACCTGAGGATGTTTATGTTAAGTAGTCTTGCCTGTTATTGGAAATAAGCGGTTCCCTAAGAAAAAGAAGTACAAATTATGTTGGAGCCAGCTAAAAAGGTAGTCTTAGACTATAAGGAAAGGACAAGACCAGACAGAGGACTCCAAAAGTAAATGCTTCTTAGGAAACTTAAGCAATCTAATCCGAGAAATAAAAATTAGTCCCATTCCTCACAGCAGAAAGGTAGACCTTCCAGAAAAGATGATTTTAAGTAAAACATTAAAAAAAATCTAGAAAGAATGTGTGCTGCAGCAGGATCCTATAAAGAAAATAATAGCACAGGATTCTTATGTATATTTATATTGATCATTTCAGGTAATTGCTAAACAGATTCCCTATGAACAGCAGAGTTAAAGGACAAATAATAAAAACAGAGTGAGAGAGAAAAAAAAGTGTGTGTGTGTGTGTGTTTGGTAAGAACAAGTCAGTGGAAATCTCATTTTTAATATGAAGAAACCCATTAATTCCCATATCAGTTGGTATAAAAGGCCTACGTTATGTATATATTATATTTTGCTGGATATCATTAGGCCTATATAATCAAAATCAGATATTAACTTATTTTGTGCCCAGGTTCTACTAATGTGACGCCTACTATCCTTCAAATAATACAAAAGTAAGACCTAATAATTCTTACAAAAGTATGAAAACAAACCAAAGGAGGTTAAGTGCCTTGCCCAGGGATAAAAAAGTGATTTAAGTTGAAAAAATTATGTAAACATGTGAATCAGCAACAAGTACTCAAAAAGAAAAGAGAATTCACTAAAATATATTCACTGACAACCTAAAAACTTACAGTTACCAAAGCTATTAAATTACATACCTTGTTTTCTTGGCCCCATTGCCAGATGCTAGGAGCTTGCATGCCAAAGAAAGCAAAAGGATCCTTGCCAACAATTATTAAGCCTATTAATACTAGTTTGAAGACTGACAGGAAAGATGCTATGTGTCTATCAAAAGAAAAGAAACAAATTCAGAAGCCACAATTTCTCATTTACTTCAAAATTTCATAACTCAAGTATATGTGTACATTTTCTAGAACAAATTTAACTTATTAATTTTAACTAGTGAAAAAGACAGTAACTAGTTCATTGTACAGTTTTAAAATAAAACAAAATGTGTTACATTAAGTTAATTAAAAATTAACTTATAAGATCATACTGCATCAGCCTTTAAAAAATATTATTTTAACAGTATAGAATTTTATACCATTGACTATAAATATCTGAGTGTTCGTGGTATAGTTCCACAATAAAAATTACATAACAAAACACGTCTTTAGAAAGGGTGTCACCTAAAAAATGATCCTCTTTTCATTTTTACAGAAAAATTCTGTATTTCCTATTTATGAAATACTGTTCTCCATATATTATTACAACCAGCTAAGAAATTTTAATAACCAAGGAAAGTTAACTGAACCAATTCACAAAAGTTTACAAAATCAAATTCTTTCCCTTTTAAGTTACTGAAATTTACTTACCTATATATTGGTTGAGGGAGGTAATTCTCTCCTTCAATGCGGATGTCTGGGTACCGCTGTCTAATAACTCGCATGTACTCCTCAAACACCCGCCTATAACCTCAGGAAACACTGGAGAAAAACAAAAGCACTTCCATTAAGTGGTTTAAAATATGCCTAGATTTATTATTCGGTTAGACAAAGCCTAAATATTATTACCAAAATTAAAAGTGCTTCTCAAGAACAATCACAAATTAATAATGATTAATGCTGGATGATGGGTATATGGAGGTTTTTAAACAGATTTTACATATTTAAGTAACCTCACCTCAAGTAAATCCTTCTTTTAGAATACTAATCTTTGCAAATGTGAGTTATTATTGGACAACAGCAAATACCTACTCACATATATCAGTATATTTTGAGCTCTCAAGTCAGTGTGCCTTAAAAAAAAATGACTATATAAACACTGAAATGAAAACAACTCTTATTCATCTGAAATAGAGACTTTCAAAACTGAGGCACAAGAAGCTTTAAAAAATGCCAAGGCATGAGACATAAAACTCTGGTTCTTATTCCCACTCGTCCCCTAACTGGGAACATGTGGCTGCTCAATCATAGTTAAAGGAGCTTAAATAATTCTTAGGTACCTTCTGACTCTAAAATTTGATTCTACTTTGCAAAGGAAAACAAAGATTGGGAAGAATCTTTAGCAATATGACAGTAATCCATACCATTGCTCTAGAAATTAAGTCAACAGCATCTAATTACCTTCATAAAAATCTCTGAATGACTACACTATGGATATATAATATATGTTGCCCCAGCAAGAAAAGGGCATATACCACCAGAGTGCATATACATGAGAAAAAAAGTATACTGATCAAAGCAATTGAAGACGACATAAGTATATGAAAAGATATCTCATGTTCATTAATTGAAAGAATGAAAATTGTTAAAATGTCCATACTACTCAAAGCAATCTACAGATTCAATGCAATCCCTATCAAAATTTCAATAGCTTTTTTCACAGAAAGAGAATGAACAATGCTAAATTTTTATGGAATGACAAAAAAGAAAAAAAAAGAAAAACAAAAAACAAATAGCCAAAGCAATCTTAAGAACAAAGCTGAAGGCATCACACTTTCTGGTTTCAAACTATATTACAAACTATAGTAATCGAAACAGTATGACATTTGCATATAAACAGACACACAGATCAATGAGACAGAATAGAGAGCCCAGAAATAAGTCTACACATATATGGTCAATTAATTGAAAACAAAAGAGCCAAGATTAACAATGCGGAAAGGACAGTCTCTTCAATAAATAGTGTTAAGAAAACAGGACCACTATCTTACACTTTACACAAAAATTAACTCAAAACGATTAAAGACTTGAATGCAAGACCTGAAACCATAAAATTCCTAAAAGAAAACATAGGACGTAAGTTCCTTGACAATGGTCCTGGTGACCATTTCTTAGATTTGACACCAAAAGCAAAGGCATCAATAGCAAAAATAAGCAAGAGGGACTATATAAAACTAAAAAGCTTCTGCACAGCAAAGGAAGCCATCAACAAAATGAAAAGACAACCTACAGAATGGGAGAAAATACTTCCAAATCATCTGACAAGGGGTTAATATGCAATATATATAAAAGGATTGTACAACTCAATAACCAAAAAATTAACAATCCATTTAAAAACTGGGCAAAGCATAAGAAGAGATGAAATACTGCCATTTGCGACAACATGGATGGACCTCGAGATAATCATGGTAAATGAAATAAGCCAAACAGGAAAAGTTGAAAATCACATGATATCACATATGTGGGATATAAAACTAAAAGCAACAAATGAATAGGACAAATAAACAGAAAGACATGGACTATAGACTTGTGGTTACCAGAGGGTAGGGGATGGGGAGGACGGGGGAGGTAGAAGGGGCAAAGGGAGTCAAGTATAGGGTGGTGGGGGAAGGTGAAGTGGGTAAAGGGGATCAAATATGCGGTAGCTCAAGAAAACTTGACTTTGGGTGGTAAACACACAATAGAATATATAGATGTCAAATTATAATGTACACCTGAAAATTATTATAATTGTATTAACCAATGTTACCCCAATAAACTTAATAAAAATATATATAAAAAAAATAAAATAAAAACTGGTCAAAGGAGCTCAAAAAGACATTTTTCCAAAGATGATATGCAGATGATCAATGTGTACATGAAAAGATGCTCAACATCACTCACTAATCATGAAGAAAATGCAAATCAAAACCACAATAAGATATCACCTCACAACTGTTAGGATGTCTCTAATCAAAAAGACAAGAGATGACAAGTTTGGCGAGGATGTGGAGAACAGGGAACCCTTGTACACTGTTGGTGGGAATGTAAATTGGTACAGCTGCTATGAAAAACAGTACAGAGGTTCCCTAAAATATTAAAAATAGAATGACTATTTAATCTAAAAATCCCACTTCTGGGCATATATATGAAGGAAGTGAAACCATTATCTTAAAGAGATAGCTGCACCCCATGTTTACTGAAGCATTATTTACAATAGTCAAGACATAAAATAAATCATGCATCATTTATCGATAGATGAATAAATAAAGGAAAGGTGGTATATATAATACAATGGAATATTATTCAGCCAAAAAAAGGAAATCTTGCCTTTTGGAACAACATGAATGGACCTTAACTATATTATGCTAAGTGAGATAACTCAGAGAAACATCATTATTGTTAAGATCTCACTTATATATGGAATCTAAAAAAGCCAAACTCATAGACACAGATAGTAGGTGGTGACTAGTGGTGGGGAAAAACAGGGAGACATTGGTCTAAGGACACAAATTTCTAGTATCAAAATAAGTTCTGGGGATGTAATGCGAGCATGATGACTAACATTAACAATGCTGCACTGTATACTGGAAAGTTGCTAAGAGAGTACGTATGTTAAATGTTCTCATCACAAAAGAGGTGATTATGTGAGCTGATGGATGTGTTAACTAACTTAATTGTGGTAATTATTTCACAATATATATCACATCAAATCACTGCCTTAAATATATACAATTTCTATGTGTCAATCATACTTCAATAAAATGGGCGGTGGGTGGGGATAAAGTAGTACCACCATATCTACAGGAGTTTACAAATTTAGGTATGATTAAGCACTAAATTTACAGATTCAGGTATTATTAATACACTAAATTCTAAGTTAAGGAACACAGTAATATAAAGTCATGAAAGTACCACTTGATTTAGAGAAGGCAGGATCAGTAATTAAGTTTTAATACAGTAAAACCTGAGGTGCCAGCTTTGTCAATTACACTGCCATCAGGAAAAAAATAACAACCATCAGCATCAACCAAAGGGAACAGCATCAAGTTTATATCTGATGGAGAAATAGTCCAAATACTCATAGATCTCAATTTAAGAAAACTCACTTTTCAAAAAAAAAAAAAAGTGAGAAACTCACCAGTGTTTCCTTAAATTAATACTTTCTCTATATTTAGAATAAAGTATGAATTTTTTTCAAAGGGATACAAATCTCTAGAGCTGCATACTTAAAAGAACTCATGAATCTCTAGATACCTCACCTTTACTAAACATTCATCTTATCCAATATTTTATGATTACTGTTGTTACATTCATCAAGTATTAGTACTTTGCCGCAATTGCTTTTTCTATAAGAAATTTTGAATGACACTTGTGCTTTAAAGATATAAAGCTGAAACTTCTTTTTTTATAAATGAAGAGAAAAACATGAAATCCAAAGAAATCAAGTGACTTTTCCATCATTAAATATCCATGTATTATTAATTCACTCACTCACATATTTATTGAATTCCTACTATGTGTCAAGCATTATATTAGCAGGCATGTAGTGGTGACAGATATGGTCCCCGCCCTTAGGGCTGACACTAGAACACAGATATGAGATCCTAGGTTTCTTCCACTAGACCCCAATAGAATAGTTAGATAATGCAAGAGTTATCCTTCCCTGTGTCCAGGAAGTAAGTTCTCTTTGTCACAATGCCACTATCAAGTACCCATATAGTTGGCCTCCTGGTGGCAGAGATCTCTGAAGTTCTTCCAAGATGAAGATACAGATTCTCTCTCTAGGAGTTCTAACTGTGGGTCCAAAGGAATCCCTCATTTTGCTCTAGGAGTTCCAATCCTTCACCAAGGAAAGCCCTAAGAGGCCCAGCTAGAGAGGTGTGTCTATGTACAGGCAATACTATTGGTCAGATTCCTCCCAGTCACTCATTTCTTTGGCTGCTGTGTTCTATCCTAACTCTATCTTCAGTTCTTCCAGTCCCAACTCTAATTCAGTTTAGTCTCAGATCCTTGCACCAAACTCCAAATAGAATAGGTCCATAATCTTGGAAAAAACAAAACATTTAAACCACACCTTTCTTATTTCTGAAAAATGAAGCAGTTTACAACACATTTTTAGACAAGTTTATGTGTAAACTTGCTTCTCTGTATCTGCCTCCAGACTTGTAAGGAAAAACAAGGAACTTCTTTTCCTATATAATTTGTTTTCCCCCAAACAATTTTTGTTTTGAAACAGCAATCAATACTGCTGACAGAAAATAAAACATACTTAGTGTTAATCGAGGTGAGCAAAATGTTAAATTAAAGGCATACATGGTAATGAGCCAGTAATCATTCAACCTGTAATCACCACACACAGCTCTTTCAACTTATTTCATTCTTTCTGGGGGCCTTAAGAAGTAAATTTAAACTTTGAAAAGAAATTTCAAATTTAAGTCCTAATCACTTTACAAATCTCTTTCTAGTAATACAGAACTATCTTAATTACAGAGTCAACTTTTGCACCTGCTCAACTTAAAGTATTTTTTTTCACACAATTTTCTAAAAGGAAGAAGTTGCATACAAATTAGATGATCTATGTGTAATGACTGGAAAGGAAATTTAGGTAATACAGAAAAATCCCTTGTCCATGCTAACTATTGCAAATAGAATCTGTGCTTTTTAAAAGTCCATGTTTTCAGTTTCCGAATTCATGGTGCCAACCATCACACTTTTCCCTTTTCTAAACTACATCTTCACCTAATTGTATGCTAACTTATATCAAACCTGAGCCCTTCACAAGTTTATTAAAAGAGAGCAAAATCAGATATTATTAATAAATACTTGTAATTTCTATTTTTACCATCTCTTGAAATCATCTTCTGCTTTCATTTATAGTAACTACTCCCCTCCAACTGTCTTCTTACCCACACAAAGGATTAGAACCTGTTACAGTAAGACCCAACCCCTTGCCATAGCTGATGTTCCAGAAATGCAAATCTGTCACAGGAAGGCTCAAGTTCCCCATGTAAAAATGAAGAACTGGGATTTTAAAGTGACTTCCTCCACACAGGTGAACACATAACACCAGAGCTGTTGTGGCTAGAAGAGAATGATGATCTTTCAAAAGGACCAAGAGGAAATCATCTTTCCCCCTTCTCTTAAGATTGACTTACGAACATTTTATGAAGAAAAGTACAGATATGAACCAGAGGAAGAGTGAATTAAGTCTTCTCAGACTTTTAGTTTTCTATTTCAGCCTGTCTTCAGGCCCTGCTGCAATTCTGCCTTTGGATTCTAAAAACTATTCTTAGGTAATTTTAAAATGCATTTCTAAATGTGTTGTTCAAACCAGTTCAGAAAGGTTTCTGTTACTTGTATCCCAAGAATTTCAACTAATATTTCCCCCACACTGTACCAAAAAAATCAGGAAGATATTTTCTAAATACTATGGTTTCTAGTTGTCTACAACACTGATTAGTCCAACACCTCACCAATCATTGAAAACTGAATTTTTAGATGCAATCTTTGTTTCTCCTTGTTCCCTTTAATAGATGAAGTAGTAACAGCCATTTGTCTGGTACATCATCTGCTCTAAGTGTTTTAAGCAATGAATTCTGAACAAGGTGCTCTATATACCACACAAGAACCAGATATTAAGGCTGTAAATAATAAACTAATCTGATAAATGTTTTTTATAAAAATTACAAACAGGAGTGCTCACATACTTTGAATGAAGATCAAAATATGGACCAGAACTTGCTTTTTTTAAAAAAAGCTGCAAAAACAGCAATAAAAAAGTATCAGCTTATCAGGTTAAAGAATTGAATTATGTGAAATCATGTGATTTCCCTCCCAGTTACCACACTCTTGCAGCACTACAGTGGCCATCACAATGTAACACATATAAAAATATGCCTCAAGTGGCTTCTCAGATTCCTGGCTTCTTTACTGAATTTATTCCAAAGACTTGATAAACCTAAAATTTGATTATCTGTTTTTACTCTCTTCATTCTTAAGGTCACTAGCTTCTAGTTTCCCTTGGCATGACATCTGAAAAAATCTTTTGCTGCAGATTATTTTTCCCAAAATTTATAAATTACTTAATTTCCTCATCTTTTCCTGATGAAGGAATTTTATTTCTTTACTCTAGAAAGAATTTTTTATTAAGAAATTAATAAGCCACTCACTCAAAGGTGACTTGATAAAGGCATTCAATAAATGGTGGCTTATCTGCATTTTGTAGGAAAATTCTTTTTCTCATCTTAAAATACTTCATATGAGCTCATGCTTTTATTTTTTTCAATACATTTTTAAAAACTGAGGTACAATTCACATGCCATCGGTATATTTTTATAAGTTTTTAGAGAGACTGATAAAAGATAAAGTATATTGTGTTCTATGTTAATTCACTGGCCACACTAGAGCAGACTCTTGGCTATTTTGTTATTGCTTTCCTGTTTGTCTTATACTTTTACCTGTTGGTTGTGGGCTTATTTCATGTGACATTAGAATAAGCTCAATAAAAAAGCCAGGAATCTTAGAAAGAAAACCAGCAACAGGCTAAGTAGAAAGGGTGTACTGGGAAATCAGAGCAGCAGAAAGAGAACAGTAGCATAATAAATTCTAGAAGTTTAGCCCCACCAGTAAGAGTATGGGGGCCAGTCCAAGAAGGTTACTGCTAGCAGAGTATGTTAAAAACTGAAGTTTTACATGTATCACGTACAATGCCTTACAGCAACCAAACTGAAGCAGAGGCAAGCCAAGTAAAAACCTACCAGCAGAAAGGAACAGTTTCAGGAACTATCGACCTATCCTCCAGTTAGGAATTTTAAGAGGAAGAGAGAAAGGTTATCTTGGGGCCAACCACAGTGAACTACAACAGGCTGTACTCCATTTTCCAATAAATACTGACTGATGACAGGTACTGTTCTAGGCTCCAGAGATACAGCATCAAGCAAAACAAAAACCTGGTACTGGCAAAGTTCTAACGAAGAGACAGTGAGGTAGTGACAGTCTAATGGAGAGAATACAGTTCATCAATTGATAAAATCTGAAGTTGTTTCTCGTCTTGCTTGAGAAATGGAGGAGAAACACGCAAGGGTCCATGGAAAAAATGTCACAAATCAAAAGAGCAGAAACAGCAAACAAAAGATTCAAAATAAGAGCCTACATTCAAAAACATTCTACAAGAAGCAGGATGATAAAAGAGATATGGACTGCATAAAGTCATAAAACAAAAAAGTAGAATTTAAAAAAAAATTTGAGGCCCTACAGAAAATTGATGGGTGGAAAATGGAATTGGTGAGAAAATATGAATAAATAAAAATTACAGAATAAATTTCATAAATACATCAGTTTTTTTTTCCTATGGAAAATACCCTTTGAAAGCCCACAGAACATTTACAACAATTGACCACCTATATTTAGGCCATAAAGTAAGCTCAATAAGTAAAAACAGCAAATGTCACAGTCTCTGATTACAATGAAATAAACTAAAAATTTAAATAACCCAATCCACTTTAAGATCTTCTAGAAGTATTAACTACATCAAAATTTAAAATGTAATACCCTCTGACATAATAATATTTTACTTCTATGGATTTAGTTTCTGGGAATAATTGGACAAGTACATGAGATATCTGAGAATATTCATTTTAGCAAAGTAATTTTATGAAAAATTAGAACCTAAATGTTAAATAAACAAAAGATTCACTGGTTAAATAAAGTATACCGATCACATACAATACTATATTGATGCAGAACTGTATTTACTGACTTAAAAGGTAAGTAATGGAGAGGGAGCCAATTTCAAAAAAGCATACAACTTATGAACTCATTTATATAAAATTACATGATATAGAATGTGTCATTGTAAAGTATCAGCTTGAAAGCGGTTCAAAATGCTAATAAAGTGGTTACAAAGATTTTACTTTTTCCGTAAACTTTTTAAAATTATTTTTACAATACACATGTATTATTTTCACAGCCAGAAAGCTATTTTCATTTTTTAAGCTGAAAGTCAAAGAGTAAAGTTCCAAAGGTTTATTTACCAAAGTTCTCATCACAGCATTAAAGACAATATAAATAATAAATTACAATAATGAGCACTTGATAAATGATAGCATGTACACAGTGCTAGGTGCTTTTAACTGATTATATGACTCCAGATTTCCTCATTTCCTGTCCCCTCCCATCCTTTATGCTGCAGGTAAAGCTTCATTTGCATATGTTCTTCCCTTAGTTTGTAAAGCTCTTTACATCCCTCAGTGGATAGTTCCCTGTACCTTTCAAGATTTCATTTCCTCCTCTTCAAAGCCTTCCAACTCCCCCTGAATAGGTAATCTTTCTTTCCTCTGGATTTTTAAAGCCCTCCATTATGCCCTCTTTAGAACACTCAGAATAGAATGTTTTACTGTCTATCTCTCCCACAAAACAACTGATTTTCAAAGGTCACTGTAAAAGACAAATTCATACCTTCCTAAAAATTGGACAAAAGAGGAAAACAAGTGGCATAAAAAAGGGGACACAAAAAACGAGGACTTGATTATAAGTAGTTCTTGCTAAAACATATGTAGCAAGATTTCTTCCTCACCAATTCCAGACTGCACTCCAAAATTAAGGTAAGCTATGTAAAAGTATGATTTCCCTTTTTGGAAAGCAGGGAAGGTGACTATTAGAGGAACCAGAGGGCTCTAACAACAATCTTAAATGACAAAAACAAAAATGAAACACATATGCATGCTTTCATTTTTTTCCTTTAGGCTTCCTAACAGTACAAAACAGAACAGGATATTAGAAGTAATGGAATGCAACCAACATCCTCATTTTACAGATGAACAAACAGAGCTAGAGAGGTTAAACTATTTCCAGAAGTAATTCAAAAGGTAAGAGGCATACAGAATAGAACTTGAGGCTTCAAACTGGTAGTCCAATAAACGTGCAGTTTCCCATAACTATCCTAATTCAAAATTTATGAGTTTAGGTTATCTTGGTATTTCTTGATATATTCAATTTGATTTCTACCACTTACCATAATGGTAAACTACTCTAAGGAAAAGTTTTAATTTTCTGTGAGCGAAGATAAAACCTTTAAAACCATTCATATTTTACATACATCTAAAAGCTCTGAACTAAAGTACTTCTTTCGTTAAGGAGAAAATTATGTGCAGAGTATTCAGTTAATATTGCAGTTGTTTGTTTAAAGTGGTAAAAAAAAAAAAAAGGATTAAATTCCATGTAAACATTATGGAATTTTTTTAAAAATCTAACATAGTAATAGGTGTAGTAGCCACTATTTTATTTTTTTTTCTATTAATACCCTACTATTACTCTACTATCTGGATCAATTTATTACTCCTTTATTTCACTGATTTCAAAAAGTACCTTTTTCTCTATTGAGCATCTTTTTAAAAATCAGAATTTATCTTATATAATCATTAGTGTGTCACAATTTAAATGGCACTATTTTTTTTCTTCTGAGTGGTATATAAAATAATAGTGTATTTTACAATCTATCACATCTTAGGTTTAGTGAAACACAGTATCTGTTATTTAAGTTTGTAGTTTCAGTTACTGTGGCTATTCGGAAGGAAATGAACATTTCTTTGCAGAATTTTCCCCTGGCTACTGTGTATTAGTTTTAAAAATCCAGGGTTTCTCTCCTTCCCTCCCACCAAAAAATAATTAAATCAAATCTGCCTCCTTTATCATTCCAGTGAATGACAGAGCACTGCTCTAGAACTGAGGAGTTATCTTTGACATTTCTCCCCTTCCTCTCAAATATGTACATAATCTATCACAAATTTATCTCCTAAGAATCTCTCAGACCTGTCCCTTTAGTCTCTACTTCTACTACCACCTTTCTGTTCCAGGCTCCATCATCTCTTGCCTGGGCAACTCCAACAGTCGCTCAAATGGTTTCCCCACATCTATTCTTTGTCCTCTGTAATGTCTTTTCCACAGTGATCCTATCTGATCTTTCCTTAATATGGCCCGCCAGACACTCCAGGGTCCATGCTACCTTTTCTGTGGTAAGAAGCATTGGCCTTCTTAAGAAATTATGTTCTCTCCCACTTTCAAGGCCACTGAACATGTTATTCTCATGCTGGAAAGTTCTCTCTAAATAAATCCTATCCTTCAAGTGTCAGTTCAAAGTTTATTTGTTCATGGAACACTTCCCTGATCTCCTGACAGGGCCTCTCTCATACTATGTAACTTTCCTTCACAGCATTTAACCTAATTGTAACTTTATATGTGCTGTCCACAGATTAATGACTGCCTTCTGCTCTTACTTGTAACATCTATGAGAACAATGAATTAAACGGTCAGCACCAAAGTGCCTGCACAGAGTACATGCTCAAATATTTGTTGAATATGCAACTATTAAATCCACAGTAACTAATGGGATCTCTATAAATCGCAATTTCTTAGATTTATTCAATTTGGCATTTTACTATCTTGACCAGTATCAACATCGAAACCTGTCCCAGGTCTTTATTTTCTTGCCTCTGAATCATGAAAGCAAAGGCTGAGCTGGTATAAATTTAAATGAAATTCTGTTCTTGTAGTCACTGTTTCATTTACTTCTTAAAACTCCATTTACAATTTGGTTGTCCTAAAATTATAGCAGTGAATTCTTAAATTAACAAAAATTGGAAAATTCTGCTATATTCTACTTATGTTTTGGAATCTTAACTTTAATCTACTATTTTTTGGGAAACTAATTGTTACACGTTCAAATAAGTATTGTGAAGAGTTGTAGGCAGTAATCTCTTTAAACTGTAACAACTAATTAAATGCTGTAAATCTGATTACCTGTTAAACCATCTACATGGTAAAAACAAAGCATGCATATAAATATCATGCCAAACTACTTGTGAGGATACATTTACACATAAAAATCACAAGAAAGGAAAATATTACAAGGGAGCTTTATTTTAAGTTCTGATTAGAGAACTTCCTTTTTTATATTCCATATTTAAATGTCCAAATAAGGATAATTTTTTTCCTAAATACAAACGAATGTCATCATACTTACCCAATTTTACTGCTCAATCAATTGACATAATAAACCAAACACTCAGGTATGTAAAGTAATACTGCGCCATTTTTGTAGGCTTCATAGGGAGCCATACCTGTCTTATTCACAATAGCACTTTAGTCTCTGGCACAAACAAGTACTGAATGAATATTTATTGGAAAAAAAAAAACATGAACACAGAATCAGAAAGTTTATTTTAAGCTATTTTGCATGCTTAATCTTCCTCGCTTCAATTCCATTTGTGGGTTGTGTTGCTATTCTCTTAGCAATTACAAAAGTGGCACAATTAAGATGGTATATTGAGCGAAAGTTAAAGAGTATTCATAATAAGGGACAAAAGCAATCAAAAGGAAGGTAAAAATAGTTTCTTCCTTTGTTAACAGTAATTAATGAAAAACTGTATTTTACAGCACTAAGATTTCAAATAGGATTAAAGAATTTTCATATATTTATACTCAATCGTCTTAGCTTCCCCTCCTTTCCCAAACGTGCAAATGAATGTCCAACAGATTCTAACAAAACCAGAAACCCCATATTCATTTTACTATAGACAGATTAATCTCTGCTGGGACAAGTAACAAGCTAACTTTACCTGCATTTGGTAAAGGCATATTAAAACTGTTTCTCTTCTATAGACTTGAAAAAAAAAAAAAAAAGCACTTTTGTGTGTAACATGCTCAGAGGGTGACTCAAAGGAAAACTCTTACTAGACTTTTGGGACAAGTTTGTACTTAAATTTTAAAAAATTACCAAAAGTGCAATGAAGTACTTAAGACTTTTTTAAAGTTTAATTTGAAAGACTCAATGCTCTTCCCTACATCTGTTATACACATTTTGAAAATGTTATAAATATCCTCAGTGGATGGTACACTTGTTATTGTGACAAGTATTCCAATACAAGCGACTGTAAAATAAGAGTAGTTTGTAAAAAGCACAAGTGAAACTCAGATATACAAAAGTAGAAAACAGAAAAATTACATAAAGTGGACACTGCAGTCTTTTTTCTAAACTACTTAAATCCGAAAGTGTCATATGTAAACCTTTCAACCTAATATTACAATATTTATAGGTTAGTAAAATGCCAGTTTCTAATTTTAAAGAAAGCATGAGAAAAAATCAGAATGGTCAAGCCCAAACTCTCACTTACAGTATATATGAAAGATGGTATATGCTGAGCACACAGTAAACAGTACAGAGAGCGTTTTTAAAAATAAATAAATAAAAAATGTGACAAGGTTTTTAGTTTTCGCTCCAAAAATAAAGTCTCGCCATCGTATTTTCTGACTCTTAACGGGCACTGATTTTTTTAAAAAGATTTACTTCGTCTTTAAAGATTAAGCAAAAAGCCAGCTGGATAAGCAGAAAAATCTAAACTTCAGTACACATGTTAATACAATAAGTTTGAAAAAAACGGATTTTAAATGCATTATGGCCGACACTAGTATTCCAAAGTATCATGACTCTGAAAATTTACTAATCTGACCACCCAATCCTGAAAAACACCCGTCATCTTTTGCGATACAAAATTCTAATTTCTTCTGCAATTTTACAATTTTTTTTTCATTTGAGATTTTCAAACCTTCCCCAACCCCCTTAACTCTACTACATTCATTACTGCTCTGCTTCCAATAATTAACTAGGTAACAACAAAATCACTTAAAGTACAATATCAAAAATTATTATTATTATTATTTTTGGTTTTGGTTTGTTTTTTTCCCCTTTCTCTTTCTCTGAATGCACAAAAAGAGATCCGAAAGGTAGAAAGAGATGCCAGGGCAGGCAACTAACTCCTGGGAGGCGGGAATGGGGGAGAAGATGCAGTTGTCCAGGAGCGAACGGTTGTGAGAAAAGCAACGTACTTCTTTTCAAAGACCTCTGGAAATTGCAAACAGAATTGGCCTCCCCAGGCTTCTCCACGCCCTCTCGCTGTCAAAAGCCCTACTTCCTCACTCCATAGTCATTCCAGCATTCCTGGAGAAAAAGGCGTCTACCACTCTCGAGTCCCCTCCAAAGACCCGAATTAACCTTCACCAGTGTAGCAGGGAGACTGCCTGGCATAACCCCGGGATAGGGGAGAGGAAAAGTGAACTGGGGGAGCAACGCTAGGAGCTGTTCCGCCAACACTGCGCCGACTCATGCCTACCTCCACAGGCAGCCGGGGTAGCCATGGCGTGACACCGCCGACCAGTCTTCGGTACTGACAAGTGTCCCCGCGTTTTCGCCTTTCGGTATATAAACTCGTGCCCTCTTTCCCCATTCCCAATACTCTAGGAACCAAAAATGAAGTGAGACGTTGTGCATGGAGAAACATAGGGAGGCCTGGCCGTCCCGAGGAAGGACCCCGGAGAAGGCAGACTGCGGAAGGCTCCTGGCACCGTTCCGCAGGGCCAAGGGAGGTTCAGCCCGCTAGGCCGCAAAGCCGGGACCTCGAGTAGGGAGAAACATTGAGCGGAGGCGCTGCGGAGCGACCGGGGAGCGGCGCATGTACTCACCAAATCTGGAACTTGAGCAGCGGCCCCGTGGCGTACTGCATCTTTAATCGCTTGCTAGGCACGCCACCCAGGTTGGCCGAGGCATCGCTCCGGACCGCGGCCAACGCCGCCACTAGGAGCAGTAGCAAAACCCTCATCTTAATCCTGCCACTTCAGCCGCTCTCACTGAAACTGCAGACAACCCAAGACCGAGCCTGAGCCGCGAGCCTCGAGCCGCTTCCCACCGCGCAGGCGCGATCCGTCAAGGTCGGGGAGGGAGGCAGGAATGCGCCTGCGCAGCCCGCCGCCTGCGCATGTTCTGGGAGGGAGAGGACCTTGTTTCACCGTCCTAACCCACCATCTTGAATGTGTGCGGGGGCTCTAGGCTGAAGTGAGATATGCGGGGAGGGACAGAAGCAGGTGGGGGAATGTCAGAGTAGCTTGTTAATTGTAGGTCCCGGCACACCTAGGTTCTTCATAGAATTTTGTTAATTCAGACATTTATCTGCCTGAGGCACTTAGGACAATCTATTTAACAACCGTGGTTCAAAAAAACACTTAGGCTCTCATAACTGTAATACATAACTATCTTGGGGTTCCTTGCTATGGACTTTTATTTGATCTTGTATTATTGCTCTCTCATAAAAGAATTAAAAAAAATTAAAAGACCTTTGGAAAATTTCAATCATATACAAGAACAGAATAATTTACTTATTAACAACCTTTTATAATTATTAGCATCTGGACGATCTTGATCGTATATAGCTCTGACCACTTCTTCCCCCGGGGAAGCAAGAATCAGACATCGTATTATTTCCTCTATAGATATTTAAGCATGTACTTCTAAAAAATATTCTTTAAGAACCGAAACCTGACCACAGTACCGTTATCCCACCTTTAAAAATATTGCTTAATATTTTAAATATAGTTAGTGTTCAAATTTCTCCTGTTTTAATAAATATTTATTTTTCTATTCATTTATTTATATCAAGACGAAAACAAAATTAACTTATTGCCATTAGGTCTTTTGGTCCTGTCAATGCTTTTAAGGCCAAGAATACACCAGGAATTGAAAAAGTCTTAATTATTATTCATTGCAGTAAAGGGGAACACACCTTGGGCTTTGATTGGATGATTTAGGGAAGAGTATTGGGGCGGCAAAGAAAAAGTTGGTCATACCTTTAAAACAAAGTCTCAGTATTAATAATTATCAGTCATTCTGTATCATCTAGCCCCGGTATTGCAATCATGAAATATATCAGATATGAGTCAGAGAAACAGTTGAATAGGAAATTCTCAATAAATATATGCCCATAGCTCCTCATATCCAATAGCTCAAATGCAGTACATGATTAAAATTTTTTTCCTAATTTAAAGATGTACTGAAAACTTTTCATAAGTTAATTTCAGCTCACTTAAACTTTAATTGACTAAAACAAATCTTATGTATCTTAGTACAATAGGAATTGCAAAGCCAAACCTGTTTTCAGTAATCACATTGATGGTGATATTATTTTGTTTGTATTATTATTCTAAGGCCATTGCATGTAATGTGGAATAAAGTGAATGAGGGACTATATTGGTGCCGATGGGAATAGAACTTTTGGAGTAGGAGGAAGGAAACAGACTTTAGTTAATGAATTAAAAAAATACATCATGAAAAAGTGGAGATAATTTCAGGTCATAAGAATTTTTAAATTAAAAAACCTAGTGAAAATTCTTTCCAATAATGAATTAGAGGAGAAATATATTTCAATAGAATTAGATATAATTCAACTTATTAATTATAAAATTTCTCAACAAACTTAGAAGGAAATTTCTTTAACCTGGTAAAATGTATCAAACAAAAAATATAAACCTCATGCTTACTTTGAAACATTAGAATACCAGGAAATTCCCATTTCAGAAACAAGTTAAGTATACCTACTCTAGCCACTCCTATTCAGCAGCACCATGCTGAACTGTACGATTGTTCACTGTACCTAGCAAATTTAGTAAGACAGGAAAAAGGATCAAAATGTGTAAGAACTGCAAAGAAAGAAACAAAACTGCTATTGTTTACAAACATGATTATTAATATACAAAAAAAAGAGTCTACAGATAAACTTTAGTACAGCAAGTTTGCTAGATACATGCTCAATTTACAAAAGTCAATAGTTATCTTTCATCAATAATTAGAAAATGTAATTTTAAAAAGGTATCTCTTAAAGATTTTTCCTAAAATAAATCTAAAATTAAATGTGCAAAACCTTTACATATATATACACTTTTCTAATCCCTCTTCAAGGCCAATTCACTGTTTCTTCAGTGAAGTCTATCCTTCCTGTTCTGTGCCCCTGAAGCGCTCAGCACTGACCTCCCTATTTAGTTATCATATTTCATTGTAATCAGTTATTACTATCTCAGTCTCTTCTGCTCTTAGTTGAACTTGGTAAGGGCAGGGACTGTCATTCATCCTTGAAGCCAGGTGATCATGGAGTTTTTGCAATAATAACAGAATAAAATGAGAACCAATAATATCAGCTACTATTTATCGAGTGCCTACTATATACAAGGTACTGATAAGGTCTTTACATATATTGTTTTATACATTTATTAATTTCTGACACAGAGAAAATGTTTTAATGTATGCATGTCATGGATAGTTAAAATTTTAACCAGTGAAGAGGAAAGGAGAGAACATAAGCAAAGACCAGGAGAGGGGTGCTGCAAGACTGTGCGTCTTCAAGTGGAAGTATGGGAAACCAGATTGGGGATGTATGTAGGGCAGATTGTGGATGCTAGGCTAAGCAGTTTGAATTTTTTTTCTATAGAAATGGGAGCCACTGAATATTAGTGACATTATTGAATCACTGTTTTAGTAACTCTATGCATAAAGATTGAAGTAAAGAGTGTGTAAAGGTAGAAAGTTATATATAACAGGGGAACAGTTACCACAGAACAGTCTTTGTAAACCACCTGGCATAGTGCAAAAAAACCAGGACACAAGGAATAATTAGATTTGGTAAGTTCTTGAGGAAAGACTTCTTAAAGAAGATCACTATAGGGTAAAAAAAAGTATTTCAAGTGGGACAAATAGATGTGCAAAAGTAGGCAAGTGGAGAATCTAAGCCTAGAAGGTTTCTATTCCTGGGGATCAGATGTGTGGGGTGTGGCTAGCAGTTAGACGATGTGTATTTGGGTGGGGGTGGGGGGAACATGGAATGAATTCTTCTGGGAAATAATGCATTTAACTAGAAAAGGGGCCAAACAATGAGAACCCAAGCAACAACCGAGCACAGGTCTCTGGGGAAAAGATGACTCCAACCCCAGCATAGTGACTGGCATTCAGATTGCATCTCCATCCCAGCCTAACTAACTCAAGGAAGGGTGGCACAACATTGGAACTCCATAAGCACAATTTTCAACAGCCCTCCTCCCAACAAAAGAATATAATGCAAAGGGAAGATAGACATTCTCCATTATATTCAGAGACACAAACTATGGCATAATGAAGGCTATAGCATATCAGGGTTGTGATATGCAAAATGTACTAAGATATTAAAAAAGAGACCCCAGTGCTTAGTGGAACAGCCCTAGGTACCCACAAAGGGTGAGGTATCCAGCAGAGCAGAGGTAGCATTCATCAGAAGGTCTGTGGTACAAGTGGGGCAAAAAGATTCAGAGCAAGCTTGCCTAAGATATGCCACTTTGGCATATGAATTATTTTGAGTTAAAGGCACTTGAGACTCTGCAGACATGAAGGAAACTCTTACTTCTCTCTTAAAAAATTTAAATTTGGGGCTTCGCCCATAATATGAGTTATCACCAGAAATAACTTCTTATGAACTATCTATAGACCAGGGAAAAGTTCTAATTACTGAACATCTGCTCTTCTTACATCCTGTGAATGATCTTCCTTCTGAAGCCCCAAGGTTCTTTACTTCATTCTTAGCTCAGAATGTCACATATATGTCATTTTTTCTTTCTGTTTATGAACCTCTGATATATGTGGGCTCTCTGACTCTCTCACGTATGTAGGGTTCCCATACACATGTACATGTAATTAAATTTGGTTATTTTCTCATGTTCATCTAATCTGTCTAATGTAGATTTAATTATTAGACCAGCCAAAAAAAACCTAGAAGGGTAGAGGAGGTTTCTTTGGGCCCCATAGGGGGCAAGACCTGATAAGAGTGAATTCATTTACCGAATATAAGTCAGACATTCCTTGGAGCCTACTAGATATTCTTGGAAGTGGCAGGGGGCATGGCGAGGAGGGGATTAAATTAATAGGTATGTAGGACAAATGAGTCAGTGACATATGAGTTGGCATATTAATGTTACTCCATTTATCCTCAGAGGCTGGTAGTTTGGTGCAAAAATCTGGTTATGGAGAAGTAACACACGTCCGTAAAAGATCGACAGAACTGGTCTGGAGGAGTTTCCTTGGAGAATACAATTAGTGTGAGAAAGGATCAGAAGATAAGATGACCTTGACATCAATACTGAAAAATAAAAGAATAAATTCAGCAGACAGTGGCAGATACTATGAGTTCTTGAGCAGAGAAAGAAGTGCTACACATTTATGAGGAAAGTCATTTTGGGGACTGAGTACAGGATAGACTAGAAAAAAAGAGAAAATGGAGACAGTAGAGCATAGGGGTGATGATCACTGGTTTTGAAGTTTGATCTTTCTCTCTTGCTAGCTTTGTAACTATGAGTTTCCTCGCAGTTTTAAAAAGGATTAGAACAAATAAAATATGGAAAAAATTTAGCCTGGTACCTCAATAAGTGATAGAGACAGTACTAACTTAAAGTAGAAAGAGTTTTGAATATAGGATGATAAATGTAGAGAAAAAGGAAGAGACACAGCTAAGAGATATTTACTGAAGAAATATTGGCTAATTTGGTGATTGCGATGGGTGAGCTAGAAAGTAAATGTTATGAGCTGAATGTTCATGCCTCCCCCACCAATTTATATATTGAAGCTGTCGATGTAAGAAATGTCCAAACGTGTAGATAGTTTTCATAAGAGTTTATTTGAGCTAAACTGATGACATATACCAGGTAGCAAGATCTCAGAAGCTCTGGAGAGTAACAGTTTTGCAGTTTCTTGTAAGCAAAGCATTGGACTACAGGATAGTTAAGATTATTTACTCTCTTGAAGATGGTTAAATCTTAGAAGGAGGGGTCTGAAAAGAGGCAGTTCAAAGCTGTGTTAACTGAGATGCATAGAACAATGAACAGGGCTTGCTTATGGGGAAGAAGATAAACCTTTTATGAAAAAGTTATATGTTTGGGGTATGACTACCCTCCATGAACTGCCTGGTTAGGAATTTGGGATTTATTACAGCACCCTTTTTTGTTCAGTTTCCCCTTTATGTCATAAATCAGTCTGAAGCATGCATTGATGACCAACCTTTTGGTCAAACAGTGTGGTCTCACAGCACTAGGAAGGCTCATTCCTAGGAAGTCTCAATATCAACATCGTCTTGTGGAAATGGTGGACCATTGGAGAATGGAGCAACACTGTAACTATGGGATGTGAGCTAAGTTTCCCCAAAAGGGAAAGGTAGGTCAATGAAGGTCACTCAGGTCTGTGGCCTTCATCGAGAAAAAAACACTCTGGATCATTTCTATCCTTTGAACTATCATGATTCAGGTTTTGCCATTGGTCTCATTTTTTCTATATTTGGCATCTAGTATTGAGTTAGGACCTGATAGAAGGACCCCTGTATTATTGGCCTCACGGAGTTCCTGGCCTCACCTCTTCTTACCCTATAGTTTGTAACCATACACTAACTTCATTTTTTTAACATAGTTTGTGCCCAATTCAAGCTGGTTTTGTCCAAATAATGGCTTTGTGACTCATTTGCTTTTTCCCACCTATCTTTATCCTCTGTATGCCTTCTCCTTTAATCATTAAGCCTTAGGATATAAGATGAACCAAGCCTCAGGTCTATAATCATGAGGACAATAGGTTTCAATTGGATGTTTAACTCAGGGTAACATCTTGGCTGCAGATGTGTTTCAGCCCCAGACCTGTCAAGGCAAAACCATAACCCCACCAGCTACAGAACCAGATGAGGTGGCGCCATGATTGATTCCAGAACTGGACACAATGATCACTTACCTCATCTTTTTTGATTGTCCAATCAGTAGCACCCATGACATCAACTCTTAGTTTCCATGACAACTGATTTTTTCCCTATGTAATCTGTACATCCAAGATACCCAGGGAGCCAGGCCTTTGAGCGGTAGCTCACCTATGTCTCTAGGAGTTTCAATTCTCTAATAAACACTTATTCTAAATTGCCCAACTCCTGTGTGGGTCTATTGGCTGAAAGCTGCAAGCAGCACCAGACTCATTTGCCCTTCAGTTTTAGTATAACATTTATGTAAGTCATGAAAAGAGTATTGATATTAACAGTTATATGTGTTTAGTAATCATAAACAGTTGGACTATATAGGAAAACCCAAAGGACAAGCATAACTACTACTATGACTAATATCATTAGTGGATAGTTAAAGACAATTGAACAATATGGATTCTGAGTTCAGTATCAATCCATAGTTAGGTATGCAGGCCTTGTTGATCTCTTGGATAACTGTCTACCTCTGGTGTCAGTGGATTTTCATCCGAGAGGAGCCTTGGTGAACATTATATGTAAAGGCAAGTGTCAGTGAGGGGGTAGATGTTCCTTCAGCGTTAGGCACGTGATAAGGTCCCTCCTACAAGGTTGAACAATGTTTTTTATTTAATTTCTTTTCCAAACAAAACAAAACAAAACAATCTTCAGTGGCAGCCAATGATCATTCAAGTCTTTGTCTCCTGGAAGTTCTCTGTGAAAGGAAGCAGTTATCTATTTGGCATTTTCTTGAAGTGACTTTATCCAACTTTGGCCATAGTCTCCTTCCAATGTTAGTTCATGAGTTTCTTCATCTAATTCAGCTTCAATGCACTATGATGATGCCAGGGAGCTGGGAAGAACAAAGGGGCTGTCCTGGGTTCCCCATAGTCCCAACTATTTGTTTAATTTATAACTATTATTTACCCATACAATATACCCTAGAAGTTTTTTTTATCACTCATTTTACAATGGTTTCCATGAAATTTTCATTTTATAACCTCTAGAAATAAATTTCATAGACATCAAAGTTAATTATTAATATGAACTTATTTTTTATAAAACTCAGGTAAAAATAAATGTTATATTCAATATCAATATCAAAAGACATGTCTGTTCTACTTAAACCAACAAACATAATTTAGCTTTTAT
Organism: Eidolon dupreanum; assembly: GCA_028627145.1. NCBI lineage: Eukaryota > Metazoa > Chordata > Mammalia > Chiroptera > Pteropodidae > Eidolon > Eidolon dupreanum. Next base: position 73,653,814 of record CM053507.1, on the reverse strand, counting down.
TTATAAATGGTTAACCTTAGATCACATGAACTTCAAAGGCATTTGAGTTAGTTTCCATATTTCTGAGAATTTTAGAATACCCAATCTTTGTAAGGGCTTGCCTTTAAATTAATTTTAATAATACCATGATGAGGTAGAAAATTATCTCACATTTACAACAAGCATATATAGATACACATAGACAGACGCAGAGACCTTTTAACCATGAGAAAAACTCAATAGTTCATAAAAGAAGAGTTGGATCCAAATTTTGTTTTGAAAGCATTCACAATTTATATCTGTCCTTGACAAGTCAAGTTCCAAATGACCTTCGCACTTCTAAAATAAGGACAGCCATTTTTAATACCTTAAAGAATTAGATTGACACCTAAATGACATTATACGTTGACCTTTTTATCTAAATCCTCTTTTTGAATCTCTAAGAGACCAATTAAATACATTTGCTATTCATTCTGTCTAATTTTACAGCTGGCTTTTTCTAATTGTTGTGTAGAAGATTAATTTAAAAGTATCAAAAAAAGTCCTCATCTCGACCATCTAGTATTAATGGGAGACCGATTGGGCTTGCTGCCTCAAAAGCCCAATTTCTCATGTTAATTTTGAGATGTGTAGAGTCTAAACAAACTTCTAGGGAAAACCAATCTTTACGTACATGTCTCCAGATGAGCCAAATGTGGTAGATAGCCTTATAGGACCACTTTACACTCTAGAGGAAAATTTTCCCTCAGGCATCCCCTAAAGATTCTTAGTAACCTAAGAATACCTGAGCAAGGGCCAGTGAGAGTTTACCAAACACCATTGGAACTGTGATGCTTTCCATAGCACAGGCCCCTCTCTCGGGGCTCCCTGCGCTTCTCCCAGGGACTCTTGCTGACTTATCTGGGACTGGCTGCATTATGGCACTGGATGCTTCGTGGCACCCATCTCCTCCACTCTGGATTCGGGGATCTGAAACTGTTGGCAAGATCTCAAATGCTCTGGAGAATTACAGGTTTGCAGCTTCTTTTAAGCAAGCTGGGGATTGGATTATAAAATAGTTAAGATTATCTGCTCTCTTGAGGTGGTTAAGTCTTAGAAGGCGGTTCTAATTAAAACCTCTTGTCTCTTCCTTCCACCATCCAGCCTCCTCTAATTAATTTAGGACATCGCAGAATTTTCTCCTTGTCAGCCAAAAGAACCTAGAAAGGCAGATAAAAAATTTTACTCCTCCACAAGTTTGTATGAATACATAGTGAGATGGCAAGCCATCTGCTAGCCAGGGAGAGGGTCCTCAATGAGACTCAAGTTAGTCAGACCTTGCTCTTGTACTCTCAAGCATCCAGAACTGTGAAAAATAAATGTCTGTTGTTTAATCCACTCAGCCTATGTATGGTTGTTTTGGTATAGTAGCCTGAACTAAGACAGTGAAGAATCAATAATCATGTCCCTGGCTCAGGTGTTCTTCTGATTTAATTGTCTAGGATGGGACCTGGGCATCCATATAAGTTTGCTCAGGTAATTTACTTTGCAGCCAAGTCTAGTGCACTAGACCTGAGTTCTCTTAGGGAAGAGACTGATGTCTTATTTGTCTTCAAATCCCCAGAGAACCAGCAAATTGCTGAAAACATGGAAGTTACTTAAACTTTTATTGCAATGAATGGTAATGGAAAAATTGGCAAGTGATAAAAGAAGGTATTTTAATTGTCAACATGTTAAACTTTAATTTTTAACTGGATAGTCAGGTAAACTCATGCTGGAGATAACTGGTAACATGAAAGTAGAAAGATACATAGAATGTACACATATGTATTTGATAATCATGTAAGTGCATGTGGTAACTAAAATCATGAAAAAGCATTCATCTATATGTAGTGTCGATGGATGAAACATCCAAACATATAGAGAATTTTTATAAGCGTTCACTTGAGCCAAAAACTGACAACATATCCTGTTGTTGTTGTCAAGAATCAAGATCTAAAATGCTTTGGAGAATAACTTGCAGTTTCTTTTATGCATTTGAAATTAAGGAGGGATCGTAGGAAAAGCATGATAGTTAAGATTATGTGCTCTCTTGAGGATGGCCACTCTTTAGAAGGAGGGATCTGAAAAGGGGCATTTCAAAGCTATGTTAACTTAGATGCACAGAAACAATGGACAGGGATCAGTTAAGGCAAAGAGAAGCCATTTACTAAAAAAGTTATATGCCAGGGGTGTGACCACCCACCATGACCTGCCCACTTATGAATTTCTGATCAGATCACCCTGTGAGGTTACTTTTCATGGAACTCTTTTTTTTTGTCCACAATAGTTAACACATAGTTTTCTTGAGGTGCCAATTAATTTACAAGGTAAATTAATATAACTAGCTAAAACTGAATTTAAATACAATATCTAAAGAACATAGTCTGTATGGAAAAACAATATTTGAACCAAATGTGTCCATTTCAAGGTCATAGGTTAGTAAGAAATAAAATACTCTGCATAAAATTTGATTGGAAAATTATCTTGTGGGGTCTTCTTCATAATGTTAATAAAGTAGATATATGTTGTTGAAATGTTCCTATTATTGACTCCTCTTCCTCTGGTAATAGCACCTAAGTTTCTCTTCAGAGAACAGGCAAGACCCTGTTATACATAGTCTTAGAGGTGTCCTGAAGCTGTCCCAGCCTGAGTTCTGCCTATGTTCAAAGCCAAAACCTTTGGAGTTGATTAATTCTGGTAGAAGAACCCCGAGGAGAGTTCTATAACTCAGATTACTGGTTCCAGTCATCTCCACAGTCTCATGCTTTATTTTTCATTTGAATCTGTGAACTATTACATTTGACACTACTTTTTCCCCCTTAAGCTAGAGAGTCCATTTCTGTTGCTCACAAACCAAGAACCCTAACTTAGAGCCACATATCTTCTTTCTTTCCTAAGGCTGGCTTAGGTTTTTGACCTGTTGCCACTCCCATCCCTAACTCTTAAACATAGAATTATAGACAGACAATAATTGGAAGTTCAGATAGTAAACTACCAGTGTCTGGGAGGCCATTATATACACGAGAAACCTGGCTAGCCAGCTGTTCAAGCCAGCAAGCTCAGAATCAAGGCCAGAATCAAGAAAGATCTTGGAGCAAGAGACCAAGGATAAAAGGCTGGGGAAGTTAAAAATAATTTTGCTTCTATCCTTCCAAGTTCTTCTGGCTGGACTAATAATCAAATTAACCTGAGACACGTTAACATGAATGAGAAAATTACCAAATTTATTATGTATGTACACACAAGGGTTCCATAAGAATATGAGCTCAGAGGACAGATGGGGCAGTTAAGATTTCTATGCCAACTTGAGCTAAGGAGAAGGGGATAGAGGGATGGTTGTGGTTTTGGATTCAAAAGGCATTCTCATGGAGATAGAAAAGCAAATGTTGGGTAAACAAATGTTTGTTGGGCCATCTTTAACAGTGGGACACAGAAAGAACTTTGATCAAATGGGCTTTGTTAGATTCCTCTCTATTAGAGCTAGTTCATATTAAATTATAGTTATCTATGATATCTAAGGTCACTTCTTAGAGCAGTTCCTCTAAGTTCTTTTAGGCAAATAGGAGAAGGTTCAAAGTTTCTTTCTGAGTCTTTTGTTTCTTAAAAATAACTAGCTTAAAATAATAAATATCCCAAAAGGTATATAAACTCTTCTTCCCCTCAGGGCCTAAAATAAAAATCATGTTCACAGAAAAACCTGGATGTTTATTACAGCAGCTTTATTCACAATTGCTAAAACTTGAAAGCAACCAAGATGTCCTTCAGTAAGTTTTTTATCCATAAACCACGGTTTACTTATCCATTCAATGATAATGGAATATTATTCAGCACTAAAAAGAAATGTTATCAAAGCCATGAAAAGACATGGAGGAAACTTGAATGCATACTAAGTGAAATAAGCCAATCTGAAGAGCCTACATACTGTATAATTCATTCTGAAAAAGGCGAAAGTATGGAAACAGTAAGACCAGTGGTTGCCAGGGGTTAGGGGTATGGATGGGGAGATAAACAGGTGGGGCATAAAGGATTTTTAAGATGGCAAAACTACTCTGTATGATAATAATGAATACATGTTATTATGCAAACCCATGGAATGTGAGACACCAAGAGTGAACCCTAATGTAAACTACAGACTTAGGGTGATAAAAACGTGACAAAATAGGTTCATTAATTGTGTTAGAAAACCACAGGGCCAAAATGGCATCATCCATGTGAAAAGCCTATGATACCAAACCTAGATTTAATACCTGATCAAACTGTAGTTTCAACCTCTCCCAGAAACATAATCATAATCAACCAGTGTCTAGAGTTTTCTGGTCAAGGAACAGCAAGGTAATCTGTTACCTGGGCCCTCTCCATATCTTCCACCCCCAAGGAAAGAGGCAGTCTGCAAGATAAAAACCCTTCCCTTTCTCATCACTTAAAAAAAGATATCCAGGCCCCCCAAATAATTCTTTCTTTTCTTTTGTTAATAGCTCCCTTATCTCACATTCTTCCTATAAAAACCTTCCCTTTTTATAGCGCCTCCTGCCCCCCACCCTTGTGCCCTTCTAGTCATTTGATGAGATGCTGTCTGATTCATGAATCATTTAATAAAGCCAATTAGATCTTTAAACTTATTTGGTTGAGTTTTGTTTTTTAATAATTGTAACAGATGTACCACTCTGTTAATGGAGGAGGCCATGTATGTGCGGGGACAAGCGGTATATGGGAAATCTCTGTACCTTCAGCTCAATTTTGCTGTGAAACCTAAAATTCTGAAAAAAATAAAAATAAAAATAAAAATAAATCTTCCCTTTCCTCAACAGTTGCAAACCCAGATATGGCAGTGGTCTTGCTAGGGTCAGCCATTACTTCTTTCTCTTCCAGGGAGCAGGGAGATGCCTGCAAAGACTCTTTGAGATCAGAGGGAATTGTAATTTCAATAGCTTCTATCCAAGTTTGGCTTCATGTGGGCAACCTGTGTAGTTGCACCATACAAATGCACTTAGAAGGACCCTGTACTTGGTTTAATGCTTTGCTGTCACCGACTTGAAATTCTTAATTTTTGAGCAAAGAACTATGCATTTTCATTTTGCACTGGGCCAGACAACTGGGCCCCATGGCTGATCACTTTTCTACCAGTCAGTATTACCAAACTCTCTAAATTCCTTGAGAAAGTCTTTACTGCCAGTGTTTAAAATGCAAATATCTGCTTGAATTTTGTGGTCCAAATCTATTATTTTGATCATTAAGTATGAATGAATCATCTCCATTACACAATTGAGGCTTGAGGGATAGATACAAGTCAGAGACTTCAGACTTCTTAAGTGGATGCCAGATGTCCTTGCTGGGAAGAAGAGGGAGCAATGATGCAAAATGAAACAAAGTGGACACAATAAAAGATTCTCTCTGATGATACCACAATTCTAGGATTTGACCTGCAATTGAACATAGACAAATAAACAAAACTGTGCCTAGAATAAATTTTGCCTGAGAGTGTAAATGCAAGAAATCTGCTTTGCCAGACTTTGAAGACTTTAAAAATACAGCTGACTTTGAAAAGAAACTTAATTCGTAAGAGATCTGTGGAGGTATTCCCAAGTGCCTGATCTGCAATTATCCTTGCATTACATAGTTCTTTCGTCTTCCAAGAGTGCTGACCATCTCTCTCCATGCTTCCCCGGCTCAAACAGGAAACTGAGATGGTGTCCTGAGTGTGATGGTTCTGACCCAATTCCAGCATCTCTTTTCTTCACTTCTCCCTTGCTTTCCCTCTTTCTCTGTCCATCTCATGTATTATCTTTTTCCTCTGTGAGGCCTTTTTCTCTTTTCAGTACACTTCCATATTTTGTTTAGTGATCTTAGGAAAACCTCTCTTCTTTCCCTCTGTTCATTTCCTTTATAAACATCGAATGACCTCAATTGTGGTTAAGGTTAAGAATAGTAAAAATTACTACTCTAGTCTATTGTCCTTGTCCGTGAGTTACCAGAAGGGAGGAAAGAGGGGTGAGGAGGGAGGTAGACAGGGTAGAGGGGGTCATTTATGTGGTAACAGAAAGAAATCTAACTATGAGAGATGAACACAAGTATATATATATATATATATATATATATATATATATATATGCCTTACTGTTAAAATGTACAGCTGAAACTTATTGGATTTCATTAAGTAATGTCACCATAAAAAAATTAATTAAAAAATTATTATTACTAAAAGAACAGTAAAAATTTCTATCAAGCAAAAGAAAAGTTTATATGCATGTAGTCAAGAACCATTATCTAAAGCACACAAAATGACCCCATTTTTAGGAATCTCCTAAAAATTATTTTGTCTATTTTCTTCACTCAAATCTGCTTAAAAAAAAAAGTTGGCTTTCAAACTTTCAAAAAGAATTACCATTCTATTTTCTTACATTTCTTATTCTGTCATTAATTTTTAAAAATTAATTTTTAAACTGCTTTTTTAAAAAAGTCAATTTATACCGAGCTTTTCCATTTAAGGTTTTCAGAGGCTCACCACAGCACCAACAACCATTTGTATTATTACCTCTATGCAAAAGCACATTCCATTTTGTAAATAGTCCTCAAACTTTTCGGACATAGTTCATTTGGAGCCAATAAAAGATCACTGACTGAATTCAGGGGAAGTTTGGTGGTTAAGGGGCTAAAGAGGGTTAATTCAAGAAGTTTGACAATGCAAAAAGGAAAAGCAGCAACCCAAGCTATTAAATTGGCGAGTTTTAAGTGTATGAACGTATTTTCCAGTTATATTTTAAAATTTCTAATTCCTTATTAATTTTTGTATACTTTGGTCTTTGGGGCCATCTAATGGCCATTTCAGTAATTGTATTTTGGGTGAACCAATTAAACAATTTTCATATTCATTTAAAATATAGATATTGTGTATTATAAAATATAAAAATACATTTGGAAGTGTGCTTTTCTGACTTTCAATTTAAGATAGCAAAATAAGTACCTGAATTTGCCTCTCTTTTCTCAGGATCTCATTTGCTGAACCTTGGTCTAGAGTATTATTTTTTAAAAGGCTACATAGTATGCAAAATTCTAAGCAACCCTATCCCTCTTTTTGTTATCTTCCTTTGACTTTTCTTGTCTCCCTCGTCTTTTCTTCACCTCTTCCACTTTTTTCCTTGATATCAATCTTTATTTTTTTATGCCAGTTTATTTTTTTAATACTATATATACATAATTTAAAAAAATATTTTATTTTTCCTCTCCTTCCTCCCCTCTGGTAACCACTAGTCCATTGTCTCTGTCCATGAGTCTCTGTTTGTTTGTCCTGTTCATTTGTTGCTTTTAGGTTTATATCCCACATATATGATATCATGTGATTTTCAACCTTTTCTGTCTGGCTTATTTCATTTAGTGTGATTATTTCAAGGTCCATCCATGTTGCTGCAAATGGCAGTATTTCATCTCTTCTTATGGCTGAGTAATATTCCATTGTATATATGTACCATAGCTTCTTTAGCCAATCATCTATCGTAGGACACTTTGGTTGCTCTCATGTCTTGGCCACTGTGAATAATGCTGCTATGAACATTGGTGTGCGAGTATCTTTTGAATATGAGTTGTCAAGTCTTTGGGGTAAATACTCGGTAAAGGGATTGCTGGATCATATGGTAGGTTAATTCTTAGTTTTTTGAGGAACCTCCATACTGTTTTCCATAGTGGCTGTACCAATTTGCAGTCCCCTTCCACTTTTTATTTTATCCTCTTACAGTTCTAGTTCTTTGATTTACCTCTCTTAGGTTCCCTTTTTTATAGACAAGAACAGTGGAAGTGTCACTGACTTAAATGATTTTGTCCCAGCTATGTAGATGAAGCTGAAAAAGGCTGTAAAGTTGATGATGTTGCTCCCTTACTTTCACTGAGTTTACAATGGGAGATGAATTACTTTACTCAATATGAGTGCATTGGACTAGCAGAACAAAAATGTTGTAATGACATACACTGAAAGAGAAAAAAACAGGATTGTAAATATTTCCATCACTGTTTATGTAGAAAGAAAATCCAAATGTTAGATTCTGTCTGGACTAGGCCTGTCCACTACTTAGGTTCCAAACATGATAAACCATAAACAAAGCAAGTTTTCCTATATAGAGCACTCCAAACAGATATCCATTAAATCTTAGTTTTTTTTTTTTTTTTCCCATGAAGTCTTCCCTGATTAATTGGCTGTCCTTGAATACAACCTGAAATATACCCAACCCATATTAGTCTGCTTAGGCTGCCATAACAAAATACTATAGGCCGAGCATTTTAAACAACAGAAATTTCTTTTCTCACAGTTCTGAAGGCTAGAAGTGTAAGGTCAGGGTGCCAGCACTGTGAGGTTCTGGTGAGACATCTCTTCCTGGCTTGCAGACAACAGCCTTCTCACTGAGTCCTCACATGGCAGATAAATACAGAGAGAAAGTTTTCTGTTGCCTCCACTTATAAGGCACTAATCTCATGATGGGGGCCCCAAACTCATGATCTCATCTAACCCTAATTACCTCTCAAAGGCTCTATTTCTGAATACCATCTCATTGGGGTTTAGGGCTTCAACATGAATCTTTTGGAGACACAAACATTCAATTCATAATGTGCCCCAACCTACCTTTCTTATGCCAATTTCATATTTAAGTACCTGATGGACAAATAAACATTTTGAGCAATCACGTGGTGCTGCTCCCCGACAACCAATATTTTTTGTCTTCTCAGTCTATTAACTAGTATGTGTGCAATTATCTATTATTTATATCTAAAATTTCACTATATTTTATTCAAATGATTTGAAAATGAAAAAAGAAAGTAGTCTTTATAAGAACCTGTAGTCTTATAAACTTAATATTGAAGACATCAGCACCAGGGCAGAGTGAGAAGACTCCTTTGTTTCTGTCTTTAAATTTACCAAACAACTATAACTCAACAAAGGATTCTCTGCTCAACACACAAACACACCTGAAAGATCCACACATAACATTTGAATGTAGGGAGATAGTAATGAGTAGGGGAGGATGGACAGGGGAAAGACAGGGGCGGTGGCCACAGATGCAGTTCAGTGCCCACCATAGCTCCAGCGAGTGTGGTAGCAGTGGAGAAGTGGGGCTACAGCCCTCATATTATGGCCTGGAATTTAAGAAGGGCAGAAGCAGTTTTCCCCTTCCCCACTCTGCATTGCGGCAGACCCTGACAGAGGTAGCTGGAAAGCCTTAAACAGTACAGCACTGCCAACAGCCATAGCTGGTGGAGGGTGGAGCCAGGAGATGGTAAGCTTGTTTTCACTGCCTCTTGGTAGAGTCTGGTAAAGAAAGCTGAGAAGCCCCAAACAACACAGTGATGTGGTCAGCCATTGCTGACAGCAGGGCAGAGCTGCGAGATCATGAAATTATCTTCCTTGCCAAACACGTCTGACAGAGCCAGGTACAGAAAGATCGGATTCCTTAAACAGCTATGGCTGGCAGGGGGTGGAATCACAAAGTTATTAAGAACCCCCCCGCCCGCATCTATTATGGAAGAGCCCTGTAGAACAGTGGGGACACCTCCAAAAACACAGTGGGGCCAGTGACCATTAGTAAATGGAGGTAGCGCTGGGAACTCACAAAACTGGTGTTCCACCACTTACCACAGGAGTGGTGCCTCAAAACTGAATCAAGCTAGTCACAGAAGGGACACCCACCATCCCAGTCAGTACATGGAATTTTCCTTAACTGAAGCAATGGCACTATGTCATGATCTCAGAGGCGTAAATAGTTCAGGTAAGAGAATACAAAAACTTGCCCTATAATACCATCTATAGGAAAACAAAACAAAAAAGTACCCTACCTATCAATCTGCTGAATTGTTGAGAACAAAACAGTATCTAAACAAGAAAAGAGTTCACTACCTCAAATGTACAGGCAGAGAAACAGTCCATCAAAAACCATAAACAATCAAGGTAATGAGAACACAGAAAGTCTCTAGAAACCAAACTCAAAGTCATGGAAGGCTGTGACTTAAAGGACAGAGAAGATGATTGCAGTTATGAAGAAGTTCAACAGAATTCAAGAGTACTCAGAAAGGCAGTTCAATGAGCTCAGGAATAAAATCAATGAACAAAAGGAATATTTTATCAATGAGATCAAAATTTGACAAAAGCACCAAACATATTCTGCAGCTGAAGATCTCAATGAATGAGATGAAGAATGCATTAGCAAGCACGGGAAATGGAGCAGGCCAGATGGAAGAGAAAATTAACAAGCTTAAAGACAGAAACCTAGCGATAACCCAGGAGGAAAAAGAGATTTGCGTTAAACAAACAAAAACACAACAAAACAAATAAACAAACAAATATCAACCCTACAAAAACTGTCAGACTCCATTAGAACATGTGAATAATGGATATATCAGAAGGAGAAGAGAGGGAGACGGGAACAGAGAGACTACTGAAAGAAATAATTAACGAGAACTTCCCAACCCTATGGAAAGAACTAAACTTTAGAATAAAGAAAGCTAACAGAACACCTAATTATATCAACACAAAAATCTTCTCCAAGATGTATTTCATTCAAACTTAAAAATCAATGACAGAATTCTCAAGGCAGCCAGGGAAAAAAAAGAGACTATAACATACAAAGGAAACCCCATTAGATTATCATCAGTTTTTTTCAGTAGAAACATTATAAGCCAGGAGAGAGTGAAAGGAAATATTAAAAATATTGAAAGAGAAGAACCATCAACCCAGGATAATATATCCAACAAAGTTATCCTTTAGGTATGAAGAAATAAAGGCTTTCCCAAACAAAAGCTGAGAGAATTTGCTGCCATAAGATGTACACTGTAAGAGATGTTAAAAGGAGCTCTTCTACTAGAAACAGACAAAAGAATATAAAACTTTGAGTAAGACAATTAACAGACAAGCAAGAAATCGCAACTTTACACTTAATTATAAATAAAGGTTAAAGGGGGGAGGGAATTAACATAACTATAACTACTGCAATTTGGTAATGAACACACAACATTCAAAGAGATATTTTGTGACAACAAAATCATAAAAGGGGAAGAGGAAAAGGGCTGAACCATGTACAGGTGAATGAACATACAAGGCAATCAGAAGAAAAAGGACTACTGTATGTATGAGACATTTTATACAAACCTAATGGTAACCACAAAACAAAAATCTAAAAAAAGAGAAAAAAAAAAAAAAAAAGAAGAAAATCATCAAACCAAAATAGCAGATGGAAACACAAGGCAGGGGGGTGGGGACCAACAAACAATGGAGATACAGAAAAACCAGAAAACAAAAGAGAAAATGGCTGTGATAGGTATTCATATATCAATCATCACCCTAAATGTAAACAGACTGAACTCACTAATCAAAAGGCACAGAGTGAGATGGATTAAAAAACAAGATCCAACTATATGTTGCCTGCAGGAGACTCATCCCAGCTCAAAAGACAAACAAATCCTCAAAGTATTTGCATGCTCTGCCATACAAATGGCATCCCAAGAAAAGCAGGTGTAGCAGTACTTATATCAGACAAAATAGATTTCAAGGTAAGAAAAAGTAATAAGAGACAATGGTGGACATTTTATAATGACAGAGAGGATAATTCATCAAGAAAAGAGAGCGTTTGTCAACATATATGTAATATATGTACCCAACCTGGGAGCACCAAAATATATAAAGCAATTACTAATAGACTTAAAGGGAGAAACTAATAAAAATACAATTATAGTATAGTATAGTCTCTAGTATACAATTAGAGACTGGAATGCACCACTCATAGCAATGGATAGATCATCCAGACTGAAAACCAATAAGGCAATATAGGCTTTAAATGACACATTAGATCAAATTAACGTAATTGATATTTACAGAACTTTCCATCTCAAAACAATAGAATGTACATTCTTCATAAGTGCACATGGAACATTTTCAAGGACAGACCATATGTTGAAGCACAAAACTATTCTCAGTAACTTAATGAAATCATACCAAGCATATTTTCCAACCACAATGGTTTGAAAGTGAAAATTAACTACAAGAAGAAAGCTAGATAAATCAAATATGTGGAGATTAAATAACATGCTACTAAACACTTATTGGGTCAAAGAAAAAATAAAAAAAGATGTCAAAAGATACATAGAAACAAATGAAAATAAAATATGACATACCGAAATTTGAGGGATGAAACAAAAGCGGTACTAAGAGGGAAGTGTATAGCATTATAAGCCTATATTAAGAAACAAGAAAAATCCCAAATAAACAATCTAACATTACAACTTAAAAAACTAGAAAAGAGCAAATGAAGCTCAAAGTCAGCAGAAGAAAATAAAAATGAGAAGAAATACATGAATACAGAACAAAAAGACAATAGAAAAAAATTAATGAAAAAAAGAGCTGGTGCTTCAAAAAGATAAACAAAATTAACATACTTCTGACTAGACTCATTAAGGGGAGAAAAGAGAAGACTCAAATAAATAAGATCAGAAATAAAAGTGGAGAAGTAACAATGGACACCACAAAATGCAAAGGACTATACGAAAATACTATGAAAGGTATATGCCATCAAATCCAATAATCTAGGAGAAATGGACAAATTCTTAGAAGTATACAACCTTCCTAGACTGAATCACGAAGAAGTGGAAAACCTAAATAGACTGACCACTAGCATGGAAATTGGAATAGTAATTAAAAACCTCCCCCAAAATAAAAGTTCAAGACCAGATGGCTTTATTGGTGAATTCTACCAAACATTTCAAGAAGATTTAATACCAACCCTTCTCAACCTCTTCCAAAAAATTGAAGAGGCAATATACAACCTAACTCATTTTATGAGGCCACATTACCTGATACCAAATCCTGACAAGAATAACACAAAAAAAGAAAATTACAAGCCTATCTATCCAACGAACATAGATGTAAAAATCCTAAACAAAATACTAGCAAATCAAATACAATAATACATTAAAAGGATCGTACATCACAATCAAGTAGGGTTCATCCCAGTGATGCAAGGATGGTTCAACATTTGTAAATCAATCAATGTTGTACACACTACATTAACAAAATAAAAGATAAAAATCATATGATCTTATTAATAGATGCAGAAAAAGCATTCAGCAAGATACAACATTCATTTATGATGAAAATACTCAATAAAATGGAAATAGAAGGAAAGTATCTCAACATAATAAACACCATATATGACAAATCCTCAGCTATGATCATACTCGATGGTGAAAAACTGAAGCTTTTCCTCTAAGATCAGAAACAAAGATGCCCACTCTCACCACTGTTAGTCAACATAGCACAGGAAGTCTTAGAGCACTTAGACAAGAAAAAGAAATAAAAGGTATCCAAATTGGAAACAAAGAAGTAAAACCATCACTATTTACAGATGTCATGGTTCTCTATATAGAAAACCCTAAAAACATCCCCCCCAAAAAAAAATTAGAAAAAAAACCAAATACAGTAAAATTGAAGGATACAAAACCAATGTACAAAAATCTGTTATGTTACTATATATTAACAACAAAATATCAGAAAAAGAACTGAAGTAAACAATCCCATTTACAATTGTAATAAAAATAAAATATCAAGGAATAAATTTAACAAAGGAGGTGAAAGACCTGTACACTGAAAACTACAAGACATTGTTGAAAGAAATTGAAGACATAAAGAAACAGAAAGATATTCTGTGTTCGCAGATTGGAGAGTTAATATTGTTGAGGTGGTCATGTTACCTAAAGTAACAGACTCAATGCAATCCTTATTAAGATCCCAATGGCATGTTTTACAGAAATAGAACAAAAAATCCTCATATTTGTATGGAAAAGCCAAAGCAATCCTGAGAGAAAAGAATAAGACTTGAGGTATCATACTCTCTGCCTTGAAACTATACTACAAAGCTGCAATAATCAAAGCAATATGGTACTGGCAGAAAAGCACACACAAACCAATGGAACAGAATTTAGAGACCAGAAATAAACACACACATATGTGCAACTAATTTTTGACAGAAGAGCTAAAACATATACAATGAAGAAAGGAAATCTTCTTCAACAAATGGTGCTGGAAAAACTGGAAAGCTATATGCTAATTAATGAAACTAGACTGCTATCTGACACCATATACAAAAATTAACTCATAATGGCTTTGACTTGAATATAAGACTTGCAACAATAAAATACATAGAAAGAAAAATAGACACTAAACTTATGGACCTTGGTCTCAGAGGGGTTTTTGTGAACTTGACTCCTAAAGCAAGGGAACTAAAAGCAAAATAAATGAATGGGACTATATCAAACTAAGAAGCTTCTGTGTATTAAAAAAACGGCATCAACAACAAAAAAGCAATTAATCAAATGAGAGAAGATATTTGCAAACAATACCTCTGATAAGGGGCCAATATCCAAAATATATAAAGAACTCATATGATTCAACAAAAAAAATAAACAATCTGATTAAAAAATGAAAGGACCTGAATAGACATTTTTTTCTAAGGAAGACACACAGTTGACCAACAAATACATGAAAGATACTCAACGTTACTACTTATAAGGGAAATGCAAATCTAAATCACAGTGAGATACCACCTATTACTAATAAGACAAAAATAACAAGTGTTGGATTGGATATGGAGAAAAGGGAACTCTTATACACAGCTAGTAGAAATGTAAATTGTTGCATTCACTATGGAAAACAGTATGGAGATACCACAAAAAATCAAGAATAGTGCTACTATATGACCCAGCAATCAGTCTTCTGGTTATCTACCCCAAAAATTTGAAAACACTTATTCATAAAGATATATTTACCAGTATGTTCACTTATTTATAAAGAGATATTTACCCCTCTATTCACTGCAGCATTATTCACAACAGCCAAGACATGGCAACACCTAAGTGGTTTTCGACAGACGACTGGATAAAGATGTAGTACATATGTGCAATGGAATATTACTTGACCATAAAAAAGATAAAACACTGCCATTTGTGACAACATAGATGGAACTTGAGAGTATGCTAAGTGAAGTAAACCAGATGGAAAATGCCAAGAACCATATCATTTCACTCATATGTGGGATATAACACAAAGTAGAAAATGAACAAACAAAACACAAATTGATTGTAATACACCACACAACTTAAAAAATAAGAATCATATGATCATATTAATAGATGCAGAAAAAGCCTTCGACAAGATACAGCATCCATTTATGATCAAAACACTTCACAAAATCTGTACAGAAGGAAAGTACCTTAACATAATAAAGGCCATATATGACAAACCCTCAGCCAATATTATACTTAATAGTGAAAAACTAAAAATCTTCCAAGATCAGAAACAAGGCAAGGCTGTCCACTATCTCCACTGTTATTCACTATAACACTGGAAGTCCTAAAGAGTGCAATCAGGCAAGGGAAAGATATAAAAGGCATCTAAATAGGAAATGAAGAAGTCAAACTATCGCTATTTGAGAATGACGATTCTTTATATAGAAAACCTTAAAGACTATACTAAAAAACTATTAGAAATAATAAACAAATACAGTAAAGTTTCTGGATACAAAATTAATGTTCAAAAATCTATAATATTCCTATACTCCAATAATGAGGTATCAGAAAAAGAAGTGGAAAAAATAATTCCTTTTGCAATTGCAACAAAAAGATAAAATACACAGAAATAAATTTAAAGAAACATGTGAAGGACCTATACAGTGAAAACTATAAGACCCTATTAAAAGAAATGAAGAAGATACAACGAAATGGAAAGATATTCTCTATTCTTGGATTGGAAGAATCAACATAGTTAAAATGACCTTATTACCTAAAGCATTATACAGATTTAATGCAATCCCCATCAAAATACCTTCGGCATTTTTAAAAGAAATAGAATAAAAAAATCATCAGATTTGTATGGAAGCACTAAAGATCCAGAATCGCCAAAGCCATCCTGAGAAGAAAGAATAAGGCTGGAAGCATCACTCTGCCTGACATCAAATTATACTACAAAGCGACTATAATAAAAATAGTATGGTCTCGGTAGAAAAAGACAGACAGATCAGTGGAACAGAATTGAGTCCAGAAGTAAACCCATGTTTATCTGGGCAGATAATTTTTGACAAAAGAGCCAAAAACATATAGTGGAGAGAGGAAACACTCTTCAATAAATGGGAAAACTGGGAAGCCACCTGCAAAAGAATGAAACTAGACTGGTGTCTATTACTACACACCAAAATTAACTCAAAATGGATTAAAGATCTGAACATAAGACCTGAAACAATAAATTGCATAAAAGAAAACATAGGAACTAAACTCATGGACCTCTGACTTAAAGAGGATTTTATGAATTTGACCTCAAAGGCAAGGGAAGTAAAAGCAAAAATAAATGAATGGGCCTACATCAAACTCAAAAGCTTCTGCTCAGCAAATGAAATCATCAAAGAGGTAAAGAGACAACCATCCGAATGGGAAAATATATTTGCAAGCAACACCTCTGATAAGGGCCTAATATCCAAAATATACAAAGAACTCATACGACTCAATAACACCAAAAAAACAAATAATCCAGTCAAAAAATAGGAAGAAGACCCGAACAGACACTTTTCCCAAGAGGAAAAACAAATGGCCAACAAACATATGAAAAGTTGTTCAACTAGCTATTAGGGAAACGCAAATCAAACCACAATGAGATAACATCTCACACCTGTTAGAATGGCTATAATCAACAGGACAAATAATAACAAATGTTGGATAGGATGTGGAGGAAAAGGGACCCCGATACACTGCTGGTGGGACTGCAAATTGGTACAACCACTATGGAAAACAGTATGAGGTTCCTGAAAAACTAAGAATTGATCTACCATATGATCCAGCAATCCCTCTGAGTATTTACCCCAAAGCCTTTAAAACCCATATCTGAAAAGATAAATTTACACAACGATGTTCACAGCAGCATTATTCATGGTGGCCAGGATATGGAAGCAACTAAAGTGTCCTACAACACGATTGGCTAAAGAAGCTGTGGTACATATATACAATGGAATAAGAAGAGATGAAATACTGCCATTTGTGACAACCTGGATGGACCTTGAGATAATCATGCTAAGTGAAATAAGCCAGACTGAAAAAGTTGAAAACCACATGATATCACTTATATGTGGGATATAAACCTAAAAGCAACAAAACAGGACAAACAAGCAGAGACTCATGGACATGGAGAATAGACTAGTGGTTAACAGAGGTAGCGGTGAAGGAGGGAGGTAGATGGGTAAAATGGGTCAAATATGTGGCGACAGAAAGAAATCTAACTATGGGTGGTGAACATACAATGCAATGTACATATATGCCTTACTATTATACACCTGAAACTTACTGGATTTCGTTAATCAATGTCACTATAATAAAACAAATAAACAAACAAGTCATAAATACAAACAGAATGATGGTTACCAAAGGGAAAGGGGGAGTAAAGCGGGTAAATGGGGTCTGATATATGGTGACAGAAGGAAACTAGACTTTGGGTGGTGAGCACACAATAGAGTATACAGATGTCATATTATAGTTGTATGCCTGAAATTTATATGATTATAATGTTATTAGCCAATGTTATCCCAACAAATTAAAAGCAAAACAACTTAATACCAAGAAAAGATGAAATTAAGTGTATCCAAACTGGAAAATATTTAGCACCAGATGCCTACAGGTTTCTTGATGTGTTCGGATATAAATAAAAAAGTATGTTAAAAATCATATGAAATATTATATTATTAGTGTCCATAATGCAAAGTGTAAAACAATATTTTAAGCTCTGTAGAGATAAAAAGATCTTACAACAAAAAGTCACTTGAATTTCACATATATTTTCATGAATATATTAATAATGTAGGAGACTGAATAGCATTGGCTAGGTCCATGGTTCCCAAACTTAGTTAATACACTGGACTCACCTAGGGAATCTTTAAAGAATACCGACACCTGATTTCCATAACCGGACATTTTTATTTAATTGACACGAAAAAGGATTTGGTCATTTGGTGTTGTAAAAGCTCCCCAGATGATTCTATTGTGCAACAAAATTTGGGAATTACTGGATTAAGTTGTGCTGGAGATAAAAAAACAAACAAACAAACAAAAAAAACTCCAAACTCTCACTACTTAAAAACAAAAGTTTATTTCTCATTCATGTTACAAGTCCAACATGAAGAGATCTACCTGAAGACACAGTGCTATCTCAACCCCAGGCCTCAGGGTCCACCACAGCAAGGGTAGGCATGAAGAATCATGCATTAGCTCTTAAGTGCTTTTGCTCAAATATGACACACTTCACTTCTCCCTAACATTTCATTGGCTAAAGCAAGTCACTTACCTACTTTCTCCTTCAAGAGAATGAGGAAATATAATTCACCTACATGCCCAGGAGATGGGAACAAGAAATAGCAGAGTAATATAGCCCATCATTTTTTCTAATCAATATATATTGAATGCTTGTTTTAATGACTTTTCTTGGTGCTAAAAACTTAAATGTTTTTGTCCCCCCAAATTCATATTAAAACTTAATCCCCAAGGTGATGGCATTTGGAGGTGGGGCCTCTAGGCGGTGATTTGGTTATCAGGGCAGAGCTACTTCCCCCTTCTTGCCTGCACAGAAAAATGTCTGTCAGGAAGCAAAACCTCAAACAAATTGGAAGGTATCTTGAATCTGGATTTCCTAGTCTTCAGAACTATGAGAAATAAATGTGTTTATAAGCCAACCAATCTATAGTATTGTTACAGTAGCCTAAATGAACTGAGACACCTCACCACATCTTTTGGTAGCAAGTCTTGAATCTTTGATTTTCTTCTCCTTCATTCACGAACCAATCTTATATCTACAGATAACTACACATTACTAGATGATATATATATTTCTTTGTAACCTGCACTGTACCCAGTAAATACTTGATGAATTGATCTATGTAGTTTTTTAAAAAGTGTGAAGGTTATTCCTTCTAAATCTGGTTTGACTTCATGGTCTTGGTAGCTGAGGATCACCCTAAAAATAGGCACCTGCTGTGGGCTTATTCCACTATTGCTCTTTCCTTCCAGAATAAAATGCTTAATTTTGGCATTACTAAAACAGCAAGTTTGTCATACTTTTTCCTGTCATTTCACTACTTATAAATTCTTGCCAGTTTGCTCTGCTCTGAATATTAATGTATTTATACAAGTGGATGAACCTTGAAACTGCTTTGAAACCTCACTTAAAGAAGAATTCTTAATATTCCTAGCTGTCTTTCTAGTATCTCACTAACTCAAAGAAATGCAGTAGTCCCCCCTTATCCACAGTTTTGCTTTCCATGGTTTCAGTTACCTGTGGTAAATTGCGGTCTGAAAATATTAAATGAAAATTCCAGAAATAAACAATGCGTAAATTTTCATTTGCACAGCATTTTGAGTAGTGTGATGAAATCTTATACCATCCCGCCTAGGATGTGAATCATTTGTCCAGCATATCCACGCTACATATGCTACCACCCACCTGTGAGCCACTCGATAGCTGTCTCAGTTATTTGATTGGTTTTAAGAGAGAGAGGAGGGGGAAACGGAGGGAGGGAGAGAGAGAGAAACAGCCAGCTAGCCAGCCAGCCAGCCAGATACACCACATTCACATAACTTTTATTACAATATAGTTATAATTGTTCCATTTTATTATTGTTAATCATTTATTGTGCCTAATTTATAAATTAAAGTTTATCATAGGTATGTGTGTTTGGGAAAAAAAACAGTAATATACAGTTTTCAGTACTATCTGTAGTTTTAGGCATCCACTGGGGGTCTTGGAACTTATCCTCCTCACATAAGAAGGGACTATTGTAATTTAAATTTCATTTTCAAGCAGATTTTCATCACCAACCACTCTTTTTTATTTCTATCATCTTACTCTTACTCCCAGAGGATAATATATTTAAAATAAAAAACAAATAAAATGGGTTATCAAAGAACACTTCAGTGTGCTCAGAAATTTATAGAGAATTAAATAGATTAAATTGTTACAGAAACAAAAAAAATTCTAAAACAAAAAAGTCTAAGAATTTTGGTAGGAACAGTCATCCTTGAACAATTATAAGCATCTCACTAAAACAAAAGGTTCAATGATACCGCCTCTAATAAACATTTTTAAATGATTAATGTCTATTGTAAACTGTTATAAATAGTAATTAATTCAAAAAATTGTTAGACTGCTAAGCCAAAAAAAAAAATTACACTGTCTCAGGATGTATTATTTAACAGTTTATTAGAAAAACAATTTAAAAAAGTAATTTCTCTGCATCAGTTTCTATTAGCAGAAATAAATTAACGTTGAAAGCAATTATATGGACATGAGTATGCATGCACACACAATCCACACGCAAAACATTTAAAATACCACTCAATTTTAATGCATTAGGTCTTTACCAAATCTTATAGATACTTTGAGGCATCAGTAAACTCAGTTATCTGTTTATATGTCTCTCTCAAAGTGTTTCTAGATTATTTTCTTTTTCCTATCAGTTTAAATGTTAGCTCTGGGAAATAAAAACCTGTATCAATACAAATGAAATAATAATTTCAAATGTAAACCTGATGAAAAAAATTAATCGTTAACAGACTCCAAAACCAAATATAAATTACTTTTGATAGTCAAATATCTTGGATTATCATTACATCTTTTTTGGTCATATGAAAAGACAACCAAAACAATCATAGTTTACGTTTAGAAACTATTTACCTCATCCTTAGATTACTACGTTTATTTCACTACAATCTGATTTTTAAGGATTTCTTGAGAGTTTTGATATTTTAGGATCAAGAAAGCCATATTATATATTCAAAGGACAATTTTCCCAAATTTGCTTTGTAAATTAATAAAGGACTTTTTGAGAAACTTATAACAAAGTCAAAATTGATTAAATTTAAAAGGTCTTTATTTATATGGTAAATACTGTCTCCTACTAAAAAAAAACGATGACATTTGTCTTTTGATCAGTCAAGCTTAGCTAGAAAATTCACTTTTTTATATCATATGTTGACATGATAGAGGATGCAGGATGCAAAAATCAATTTAATAGGCATTATTAAATAATTTTGAACATATGTAGCATTTTGACTAAATGATTAAAATTATAGATGAACATTTAATGTGGGCATATAATATTCTGTATATATCAATGACTTTAACAGAAGATGTGTTTGCACTAATTTCTGGTAACCAACTTGCTTTCTGTGAACCTTTAAATACCCAATTCCAAATCTTCCAGCTCCTGGAGGAGGGCTTTCTCTTTTTGAATTTTCTCCAACTAGAAAAGTTAAAAACAAGAGTTATTAAATAGGAAATAAAATGATTTTTGGATCTATAGCCAAAATAGCAAAGAAGAAAAATTTAGAGAGAGTATTTCTGACACTTTATCAGATCCACTGGTAAACAGATAAAATGGTAAAAATGTAGACTAAAAACAAGTTCTAATTTGTCATCTGGTATGAATGAAGGGGCAAAGGACAGAAGCTGTCTTACTGCATTCCTTTAAGTCCAGTAAATTTTCCATTCTATACTTGGGCTTAAAAGTATTGAGGAAAGGAGGAAGGAAAGGGCAGTGCAACCTGAGATATAGGAAGAAAGTAAATCTTACATTTGTCTAACATAATAAATTGCCTTTATTTTCAGGAGCAATAGCCTTAATATGCCTGTTAGAAATAGTAACTTTCTCATTCACCATGATCTACATTATGTCTCCCCCATCCTTTTGAAAACCATATATCATATATTTAAAAATATATTAAAAAATATATGGCTTATGGTTTTCAAAAGAAGTTTTAATTCTATGTGCTCTTTTACCCAATTAAACAATTGCTTATAATAAAAAGAGGAAGGATAGTAGTGACTATGAGCCCAAATCAAAAATGCAGAAAAGACCTGATTTTTTTCTAGTTGTTTTCCAGCTGCTGCTTGTTCTTTCAATTGTTCAATTGCTTTCAGTTTCTGCAAACATTAAACACATGAGAAAAAAAAAGAGGAAGAAAGAATAAGTTATTTTAGAGTGAAAATTTTCTTATTAACGACATTATATTAATGTAAAACCTGAATAAGGAGAATCAATTATCTAACATTTATATCAGGAATAGTCTGTTAAAATGCTAAGGGAAACTACTTTTTAAAAGTAAATGTAAAATTAGACGTGAAGAGTATGGGTGGATGTAAAGCACAGCATAGGGAACATAGTCAACAATACCATGATAACTGTGTATGGTGCCAGGTGGGTAACAGACTTATTGGGGGGATCACTTTGTAAGTTATATAAATGTCTAATCACTATGCTGTACACCCTAAACTATAATATTGAATGTCAACTGTAACTGAAAAATTAAAAATAAATATGCTCTGATTCTGAAAAAAAAAAAAACAAACCAATATGTGATTTAGTGAAATATTTTCCAAGCTTTTAATGTATGTATGTAAATATATCACCAATTTCACCATTTATTTTAACACCTTACTGTACTGATATCTTTGGCTTTAAAAGAAACTTCACAGTGCAGCCTGGGAAGGGCTCTGGAGACCTAGTATTACCTTCACAAACTTGTTGTAATGTGACAAGTCAATAAACTTCTTTTGTCTATGTTTCCTCATCTTTGAAACTAGGATAAAGATCTGTTCTTATCTATCACACAAGTGTCTAATTAAATACGGAGTATAAAAGTGTTCAGCATGTTTCTGTACAAATGTATATTATTTCTTACTAGTCCAAAAATCAATAATAAAAAGACTAGTAGCTTGTGAATAGAATTTAAATCAGCGCCATCCCTAAGTTACAACATTTCAGAGTGAGAAAGCAACGAGAAATGTGACAAACTTTTTAAGATGTCTGTTTTTGAACATCTAAATATTACTTTCTTTATATAAATCCCATGTAGTTCTTTCAATAATACATCTGATTTTCATTTAAATTTCTCACCTTCTTTAGGTTCTTGATTTTTTTGTCCACCTCAGGGTTTCCAGAAGTTGACTGAGAGATAGTATTTCGCGCTGAGCTCTGGGTGGCAGGAGTAGGTGCCAAATCTGGTGGGCTCTTGTCACTTTTTGCTTCCTACAGGAAATATTTTCAAAAATTCAATTTTCTAAAAGGAAAACACTAAAGTATTTCAACCAAAATGGCCTGGGTTTATAAAATGCAGAAACCAAAATGTGAGTCTATCTTTTCTATTACATTTTATATAAAGAAAGGATCTGAACTGAAGGTCTCACAATGTATGCTACGTTGTCCCATAATAAGTACAATGCAGCTTAAAAAAATCACAGTATGATACACCCAAAAGGTTTTTACTATGTAATTGTCATAGGGAACACTGTAGTAGACTTAGAATTTAAAGTAACATAACAATAAGATTTTAAAAATATATAGTATGTTAGTAGCACAATGAAATAAAATAACCTTAGTAGAGAAAACTAGGTTTCTGTATCAGCCAACAAGCATTCAAAATTTCTGGATATTTTGTGAGATGCCATTATATGGATGTTTTGGAAATGTAAGAGGGCTTTTCTTATTAAGGTATTTGAAGTTTACTCTTGTGATGTCCTCTAAAACTATAATGAGTATGTATGATCAAGTATGTATAATAGATAATGCTAGAGGATAAATCCTATAGAGCTTTATTTATAATCAGATCAATTCAGTACTGCAACAAAGTGCCACAGAAAACTTTTTCCCCTTGAAAGAGATACAATATTAATAACTCCCAATGTGATCTGACCTCTGATGACCTTTCAAGGCTCATCCCTCCTAAGGGAGGAACCACTGATTCTGAACCATTTTTATTTCCCCTAAGGTGATGGGAACTCTTGTTTTCCAGCCTTTGCATTTCCTTCTCTTGTTTACTGTTCCTTTTGCCTAGAGCACCTTCAGGTCACCTCATCAGGCTGACCCTACTTATTTATCCTTAGGCCTCCTAGCAAATTCCCCACCTCCCAAGAGACCAGATTAGTCGCACATGTGGTATGTATCCCTATTGCAACTATTCCCCATTAGACTGTACCTGAGGTTTCCTTGTTCACTCTTCTACTTGTGCCCCTAGCATAATATGTGCTTTACTGCACATGCTAAATAAATTAAAGAGCAAAAAAAAAAACAAAAACAAAAACAAAAAAAGACTCTCCTTTTGTAACTATGACAAGATGTATGTTTTGACAAGAGGGGGGAAAATTATTTAAGTCTTTATTGGCTTCAAGGCAGGGTTTCTACTTCTTCATAGAGTTCCCAGTGCAATACACAGAACCCCAAGAATTCAAAACCTCTTACTCAGAGTTCTGCATGGAATATTCTGAATTCCCAAAGCATCCCAGAGGGGAAATGGAAAAGATATCACTTCTAGATCTCTAAATCTAAAAATGTCTGCCTGAGAGTTTTCAGGCAAAATTAAGAGCCACTTTTAATTTTTAAAGTCATGTTGGTTGTACTTTTGTTGTACACTCCAACACAACAAATGTAAATTTCTTACTATCTATGTGCAAATACAATACTAAGCACTTTAACAGAGTATTCAGAAAGAAACTATTTTGTTTCTACTCTTAGGGAGACTGTAAGTTCTAATAACATGCAGTTTGATATTTTTCATAATAAAAAAATTAAAGGAGAAGAGTGGATAAAAGAAGAGATAGTTTGCCTATCAAAATTCACTTCTGACATCAGAGAAAAAATTTTTTAATTTAATTGTAAGGAGTTGAGAATATTTTTCTACTAGGAAGAAAGGTTAATGTTATAAATGTAAAAAACTGATAAAGTTAAGTAAAATATGAAATTTAATTTTCTATTACACTTTAGATAGCCAAGAATAAGTTAAAATATCTGCATTATTATACTTAAATTCTGATCATTCTCTGGAAAGGATACATACATTGTAAGATTGAATTTTTAGTTTCAATTCTTTTTGGTACAGTTGACAAGCTTATAAGACAAACTTATAAAACCATCACCAGTACTTGGTTAGATTACATACCTCTGACTCCTTTGGTCACTTAATTAGGAGTCAGGGCTGAGAAGGTGTGGTCAGGGAGAGATACTGTCACGGACCATTTACTGTTTTTCTACAGCACAGCCATATTTTTCACTAACTCCAGCTCATCATCTCAAAATGAATAGTGAAAGGATTCTCTTTCAAGTAGAAAACCTTTGCCATCACTGAGAAAACATGCAAAGCGCAACTCCATAAACGATAAATTAGTAGTGTCACCTTTAGTAAATAATCATGTGGGTGATTTCTTGGTTGTATGGGGTGGGTGGGGTGGGGTGGGGGTTGTTTTTGTAATTATTATGTTTTACATTAATAGTACTGATTGTTTTTTCAAAAGAGGAATAAGGGCTCTCTTTAAGAAAGTCTAAATTTTTTTATCCCTGATTTAGATTTTATTTTATTTAATTTTTGAATTAAAAATTATTGGGTGACATTAATAAAATCAAATAAATTTCATGTGCACAATTCAACAGTATGTTGTCTATATATTGCATTGTGTGTTCACCACCAAAAGTTAGATTTCATTCCGCCAAATATTTGATCCCTTTTACCCCTATCTACCTTCCCACTGGTAACCACTAATCCACAGTCCGTGTCCATGAGTCTCTGTCATGTTTGTTTGTTGCTTTCAGTTTTATATCCCACATGAGTGAAATCGCATGGTTTTCAACTTTTTCTGTTTGCCTTATTTTGCTTGTAGCATGATTACCTCAAGATCCATCGATGTCGCAAACGACAGTATTTTATCTTTTCTTATGGCTAATATTCCATTGCATATATGTACCACATCTTCTTTATCCCATCATCTATCATAGGACACTTTGGTTGTTTCCATGTCCTGACCACCATGCATAATGCTGCTATGAACATCGGTGTGCAAATAACTTTTCAGACATGGGTTTTCAAGTCTTTGGGGTGAATATCCAGTAGATAGATTGCTGGATCACATGGTAGATCAATTCTTAGTTTTTCAGGAACCTCTATACTGTTTTCCATAGTGGCTGTACCAATTTGCAGTCCCACCAGCTGTGCATTAGGATTCATTTTGGTCCACAACCTCTCCAACACTTTTTATTACTTGTCCTGTTGATGAAGGCAATTCTAACAGGTGTGAGGTGGTATCTCTTTGTAGTCTTGATTTGCACTTCCCTAATAGCAGGTGAAGCTGAGCAGTCTTTCATATATCTGTTGGCCACTTTATTGTCTTCTTGGGAGAAGTGATTGTTTAGGCCCTCTGTCCATTTTTTAATTGGATTTTTTTTTTTTTATTGTTGAGTTGTATCAGTTCTTTATATATTTTGGATAGCAGGCCCTATCAGAGGTGTTGTTTGCAAATATATTCTCCCATTTGGATGGTTCCCTCTTTCCCTTGTTGATAGTATCTTTTATTGTGCAGAAGCTTTTTAGTTTGGGTAGTCCCATTCTTTTATTTTTGCTTTTACTTCCCTTGACTTTGAGGTCAAATTCATAAAATGCTCTTTAAGTCAGAGGTCCATGAACTTAGTTCCTATGTTTTCTTTTATGCAATTTATTGTTTCAGGTCTTGTTCAGATCCTTAATCCATTTTGAGTTAATTTTGGTGTGTAGTGATAGACACCAGTCTAGTTTTGTTCTTTTGCAGGTGGCTTCCCAGTTTTCCCATTTATTGAAGAGGGTTTCCTTTCTCCACTGTATGTTTTCGGCTCTTTTGTCAAAAATTATTTGCCCATATAAACATGGGTTTACTTCTAGACCCTCAATTCTGTTCCATTGGTTTGTGTTTCTGTTTTTCTGCCTATACCAAGCTGTTTCAATTATTGTCGCCTTGTAGTATAGTTGAAATCAGGCAGTGATACCTCTGGCCTTGTTCTTTTTTCTCAGGATGGCTTTGGCTATTCGGGGTCTTTTGTGCTTCTACACAAATTTGATTGCTTCTTATTCTACTTCTTTAAAAAATGCCAGTGGGATTTTGATGGGGATTGTATTAAATCTGTATAATGCTTTAAGTAATAAGGTCATAAACTCAGTTGATTCTTCCAATACAAGAACATGGAATATCTTCCCATTTCTTTGTGTATCTTCAATTTCTTTTAAAAATGTCTTATAGTTTTCACTGTATAGGTCCTTCACATATTTCATTAGGTTTATTCCTAGGTATTTTATTCCTTTTGCAGCAATTGCAAAAGGAATTTTTTTTCATTTCTTTTTCTGAAAATTCATAGATTTTTGAATGTTGATTTTGTATCTTGAAACTTTATCGTATTTATTATTTCTAATAATTTTTTAGTACAGTCTTTAGGGTTTTCTATACAGAGAATCATGTTATCTGCAAAAACTAACAATTCATTCCCTATTTGACTGCCTTTCATTTATTTCTCTTGCGTCACTGGTCTAGCTAGGACTTTCAATACTGTATTGAATAATAGAGGTGGTAGCCAACAGCCTTGTCCAGTTTCTGATCTTAGAGGGAAGGTTTTTGTTTTTCACCATTAAGTATATTAGCTCAGGATTTGTCATATGTGGCCTTTACTATATTGAGGTACTTTCCTTCTATACCCATTTTATTAAGTGTTTTAATCATAAATGGATATTGTATCTTGTCGAATGTTTTTTTTTTTTGCATCTATTGATATGATCCTATTTTTATTCTTTATTTTGTTTATATGGTGTATCATATTAATTTATTTGCATATGTTGAACCATCCCTGTGCCCCTGGAAGGAAGCTGACTTGACCATGTATATAATCTTTTTAATGTGTTGTTGTATTCAATTTGTTATTATTTTATTTAGGATTTTTGCATCTGTGTTCATGAGATATTGGTCTACAGTTTTCTTTTTTCGTATTATCTTTACCAGGTTTTGGTATCAGAGTCATACTGGCCTTGTAAAATGAGTTAGGAAGTATTGCTTTTTCTTGGATTTTTTTTGGAAGAGTTTGAGGGGAATAGGTAATTAAATTTTCTTTGAATGTGTAGTAGAATTCACTGCTGAAGCCATCTGGTCCTGGACTTTTACTTTTTTGTCGGTTTTTGATGATTGTTTCCATTTCCATACTACTGATCGGTCTATTTAGATTTTCCAGTTCTTCTTGATTCAGTCTAAGAAGACTGTATGTTTCTAAGAACTTGTCCATTTTTTCCAAGGTTATTAAATTTGGCGTTGTATAATTTCTCATAGTATTCTTGTATCATCCTTTGTATTTCAGTGATATTTAAAGCTATTTAAAAATATTTCTGGAGATAAACTATATTAACTACAAAAGATTACACTGATATTTTAAGCCCAGATTTTTAGTAGAATTATGTTTGCATATGCAATTCTACACCTTAAAACAATTACTTGCTTACCGAAACACATAAGCAAGCTAGAACAGTCAAAATTCAAGCATAACCAGCAAGATTGCATTGCTTGGCTCTCAAATATGTAGTCACCATGGCTTCACTAACCAGATAGTCTCAGTCCAGCTAATCTTACTATCACTATATAAGCCATACAATTTGTCACTTATAATGATGTAGTTTGTCAACTACAAAAATCATATAAAATACCGATTTAGATCAACTACATTGTTGGGTACTTCTGGTGTTTAGATTCCAAATTGAATAATTTCCTATAGAACATAATATTAATTGATAAAATGACTTTATAGTCATGTAGTTTCTGATCTCTCTTAACAAACACAAGTTTTCTATAAAGCAAACTATACCACTTCACAAAGGTTCCATTAAAAATGTCTATAGCAAGTAAGACACATCATAATCCCATTAGGGTTTCAGGTTTTAAGGTCAGATCCAGTTTCCTTGATTCCCTATGATACACACAGGAAATACTTAAAAATCCACAAGCAAACACAAAACAAAGATATTCTGACAAAGTCTAACTCCAACTACATTTTATAATATTATCAGTCAAGTCTTCAGAACTACAAAACTATAAGGCTTAACGCTAATTTAACAGCTTTTGTTTGTTTTGTTTTGAAGAGATTAGTGCCCCAAATACCTGCTTTGCAGCTTTCTTAGCCTCATGTTTCCTTTGATTTTTAAGGGCTGTTTTTGATAACGGCTTATCATTTCCTGGTTGTGGTTTCATATTCTGAGGTGGTTCTTCCTCATGCTATGGAAAATGCAAAATAAACAATTTTGAAATAGAGTCCATGTTTATAAAAACATACACAACAAATTATACAAGTTTGCTATTATAGGATAAACTTATTTTAAACCAAATTTATTTTAAGATCACTGGCAAAGAATATTTCAAAACTCAGATTAGTAGTAGACACACTCCAACTGCCAGGATAGATTTAATGAGGATCTTCCTATTAGCTAATGGGAGATGTCAAATAAAAGCTGGCAAAATTTACTTTAGTTTTGTTTAGCCAATACTTTTCTTAGTACTACTACTGACATATGAGTCTTAGACACCAAAAAAGCTTTTTCTGCAACCTTTTTGGATCTGACTACTGCCAACCGAAATCTTGTTCCCTCATTTGTTTTCTTTGCACAAAGGATTATTTACTAGATCTTGACTTGCAAAATTGGAGGTTAAAAAATTAAAAATAAAAGCGAATAGAAAAACTAAAACAGACGGTAAGAAAACAGATCAATTAGGAAGGGGTAACTGCATAATTATAAATCCAGGATTAACACAATAAAGAGGCCTACAAACGACTAACTTGTCAGACTATTCAACGAAAATAGACAATCATTTCCATCATTGGATAACTATCAATTTTCTACAACAGAAAGAGGGTGAATTAAATACAGAATCAATGAGGATCTACTGTATAACACGGTGACTATAAGTGACAACACTGTATTATATAAGTGAAATTTGATGAGAGTGGAACACAAATGTTCTCATCCTCAACCCCCAAATTATCTACTTATTGATTCATTCTATCTTGCTATTGTGTTAGTGTTAACTGTCTTAGACTCTCCCATTCTTAATACATCAAAAGGACCAGATCTCATGTTTCTTGAGTACCAGATCTCATATCTGTGCTGTATTTAAAACTACTATGAGGAAATGGGTAGGACTAAAATATTTAAGATACAGAGGAATAAATAAGAAACCATAAAGTGACTTTATCTGAGCAGCTATATTAACTATTTGAGATCATCAAAGTTCTATGTGTGTACATATCCTACTTGAAGCAAGTGGAATATATAAGAACTCACATTTGTAGAATAGACAAATTTGGAGTGCAAGCTTCTTTCACTTCTTTTTTATGCCCACTGCATACAATGTTAGTTAAGATATAATAATATTTGCTGAACATTTGTATTACACATTGAAATTCTTTCCATAATGGGCTCCACTATAGTACCTTGCTTTGGCTGAAAGTTTCTACTCATGAGAATTTCAAAAATGGCAAAGCAATTAAAAATGACGTAAGAAAGGATGAGTTACAAATCTCTTCCATACTATGGGCATCATATGGCCACTTAGACTTTCATCTTTGATAAAAAACAAAATAAAACAAAAGCCACTGCTACTAAGATCATGAGCTTTCCTTGCTTTAGTACTAGGTGTCCATTGTACACAAGTTCATCCTTATTAATGAAATTTGTTTCTTCAGTTATAGTAATTATTATGGAACTGTTCTGGTAAACACATAATAAAAGTGAAGGTTTTCTGAAAAGCCAAGAAATACTTCTTTAAGTATAATTTATATATAAATTTTTACTTATAAAAAAATAATTTTTTCTTTAAGGGGAAAAATCCCTTTTTTCTTCCCTTCTGTTATGTAAACCCCCTCCTTTGTGAAGTTATAGACTACAATGTCTTTGTTTCTAGTATTTCTTGACAGTATTTTCTGTCATTTACCTAATTTCTGGAATTAGATACAAACAAAAATTTCTCATTAGTGGTTACTTCAACTGAAATGATTTGTTAGGATCATATAATCACCATGACCCATACAAAAGCAGAAATATAGTGGAAATCTTTCCCCCTCCCCTCTTTAATTCCCTTCCCCATCCTCCACTTCCACCCCTGACCTATGGATGTTGTCATTTCCCCTTAAGAACTGGATCTCCAAAGGCAGGGCATCGCCTTCCACACGCTCACAGTGCGCACCCAGGGGCCTGGCGCACCCAGGGTATGGTCTGTGGCTCTACCTGGGATGCAAAACCAGGGCTTTCTGCGTGTAAAGCAGACGTGCTAACCACTACACTATGGAGCCACCCCTAGTGGAAATCTTAAATATTAAAAAATGTTGGTTTTAAGAAGTTCTTACCTGGTTTTATCATTATTTTCAAATTATTATCTTTCTATATTAATGTCTCTACTTCTCTCCACCAAAACAAAGTAGTTTTATGGCTAGAGGATAACAATATACACCAATTCAGAATTTCTTCCTTTTGTGCTATCTTACACAGATTCAGAAAGCAGGCTAGGTTAAGGTTACTTCTGATTTTACCTTAGGTAAGAAAAATCTCTCTCTCTCTCTATATATATAGGACAAATCTAAAGACTTACAATATATTTTATTTTCTCATCTAATACAATCATCAGAAATAGGGCTTAATTTTTAATATGTTATATGTATATTTACAAAATAACAATACAACAAAAATGTTTAAACATTTCAATGAAGTCAAGAAGTTAGAGACCATTGCTACATTTTATGGAAGAGGAAAGGTTGTTCCTTTGTTTTTGTTTCTGAGAGGGTTAGGAGTGGCAAAAGGGAGGCATAAGAATATTTGTTCTTTGAAAAAGTATTTACTTCCCTGAGTGCCTAATAATTAAGTAAGTATATATCTTGTTTACTTGGGACAGTCCCAGTTTATACCTATTGTACCACCACTTTTCTAATAATAGACTTATAGAGCAACTTTATTCCTTAGCATCATCACAGAAATTCAGGTCATTTATAAAGGTTTCTCCTGAGCTCTGAAATTACAACATTTAAAGCAGATAAGAATCCGACTAATACTTTGGTCATAACTTTACAACAGAAGTGGGAACTGATGGCTTGAAGAAAACAAATGTGTTTTGTTTGAGCAAGAGTGTTTTAGCAATTGAGAAATTTCACATAAGCATCCAGACTTGTTTTGTCTTGAATTAGCAAATATTTTGGCAAGCTGGGTCTAAAATCTCCTATGGATATAATCCACTACTGCTATGTACTTGCTATGGCCTTTAAAGAGGGCATGATCTCTCCTATTCATCATTCTCTCCTGGTCACCATTGCCTTGTGTTACCAGCCTAGCCTGACAGGCATTTGAATCTGAGCCCACAAGCTACAAAGCCAGTATGTCACACTCAGTTCTATCTTTCCCAGAGATGCAAAATGTGATTTGTTTTAAATTAACCACTTTGTCAACTAGCAATATGAGCTGCTCACCATTTTCAGCAACAGGTTCTCCATGGATTCTACCCTACCTAGACTTTACATTCTAATCAGGTACTAAGTAACAAGAACATGCATGTGAAAAAGATTCAGAGAACTCCACACACTGAAAAGCCTTTTCTTACCAAAGTAGTAAATTGTACTTACCAGTTTAGAATTGGTGTTTGGTTTATTTCTTAAAGCTGGGGGTCTATAAGCTGTTGCAGCTTTCGGTTCTTCATTGGGTACATCACTTGGAACTGCTTGGTAGGTTATTGTTTTTGTTGGAAATATTCCATCTAAAAATGGCTGCCAAGAAACCTGCCATAATTCTGCATTTGATGGAACATCATACTTGTGCAAGACAGAGCCAGTATAATGCCAAATCTTAAACCCATTATTAACACGTAATCTGGGAGCACACGTGGCTGTCAGAATATGCTCGCCATCTGGGCACCAAGCAAAATATGTAGAATCAGAGGCCACTGGTTTTGAAATAAGTTTGTAGTTTTTAACATCCCACACTTCCATTTGTCCCCTCAGATTTCCAAATCCAGCTAGTACTAATATATGTCCATGAGGGCTATAGTAGGCTGCATTACGAGGACCAGTTCCAAAGTCAAACACAGGATCACATTTCAAGTTGAAAATTGTCGCTTTGGCGGGCATAAAACCATAAACAGCACAAAACTCAGTAGAACTAGAATTCCAAACTACATCATAAATTGGGCCGTTTTTTGCTAGAAAAAGAATACAAAACCCAAATTAGCAAAAGAATTATATAATATTTATTAGCACAAATTATACTTACACAATACTCAAACATATCGAACAATAAAAATAACCACAAAAATAATCCAAAAATTTCAAGATAGATTAAAATTAAAATGTTTATATATTATGGAGATAAATATATAATCATAAATTTATTTAAGAACCCCTAATGAACCTTAATTTTTTTGTTAAAGGTATTTACTTTTTAATTTTTACTTTTCAATTAGAATTAACATTCAACATTATTTTATATGAATCTTAACTTCTTTCATATTTTGGCAATGTGGGCTCGTAACAGCATAAGTTACCATTAACAAACTAGTTTTTATTGAAAGAGGTAGTAATATATGCACATAGTAATAAAAATACAAACTATATAAAAACACATGCCGAAGAATAAGTCCCTCTACACAAAGGCAACCCTCTGTTATATTTCTTGCATATTCTCTCAGAATGTTTTTGTTGAAATTAAGCATCTCTCTCTTAAACACATACACACACACACACAAACCTCCAAAGTTCTAAACCTTTGTTGTTTCATTTAATACTCTGGCTTGGAGATCTTTCTGTACAAGCACATTGAGATCGGCTTGATTCTTTTTCAGTTGCACTGTATTCCATTACAAACCTTGGCTGCATATACGCCACTGAGTGTTCTGCATCTGTAGGAGTGAAACTGCCTGCTCAAAGGTGCACATATTTACTTGATAACATAATATCAAAATGTCCTTCAAAGAAGTTGTACCAATTTACACTATCAATAGTTTTTGTTTTCTGGCTTTATTGAAATGTGATAGACAATTAGTTGGTCATATTTACATTTACAAGTCAATGAGCTTTTTCAATTATAGTTGGCATACAATATATTAGTTTCAGTTGTACAACATAGTGATTAGAGATCTATATAACTCACAGTGATCACCCCACTAAATCTAGTGATTACCCCCTCTCTTCCCTCTTACACATTTATTACATTATTATTTTTATGCTACACTTTGGATCTCCATGTCTATTTTATAACTATCCGTTTGTACTTCTTAATCCCTTTGCCCTTTTTCACCATCCCCCCAAAACTCCTCCCATTTAGTAGCCCTCAAAAAAACTATAAGTTCATTTATGTTTTTGTTGTTATTGTTCTTTAGATTCCACACGTACATGAAATCATTTGATATTTGTCTTTCTCTGACTAACTTTATTCAGCATAATACCTTCTAGGTCCATCAAGGCAATATCTTTTTCCATCCTCTTCCTTTTAGTCTGTGTGTATCTTTTCATCTGAAGTGAGTCTCCTATAGGCAGCATATGTAGGGGTCTTATTTTCTTATCAATTTAGCCACCCTATCTTTAGGTTGGAGCACTCAATTCTTTTCCATTTGAGGTACTTGTTGATAAATATGTAGTTATTATCATTCTTTATTCATGTTTTTGATACATGATTTTTCTTCTTAAAGAAGTCTCTTTCACATTTCCTGTACTACTGGCTTGATGTTGATAAATTCCTTTAGCTTATTTTTTGTCTGGGAAGCTCCTCATCTGTCCTTTGACTCTAAATGATAGCTTTGCTAGAAAAAGAATTCTTGGTCGTAAATCCTGCGTTTTCATCATGTTGAATATTTTGTGCCAAATCCTTCTGTCCTGCATAGTTTCTTTTGAGAAATCAGTTGTCAGTCTTATGGATGCTCCCTTGTAGGTAACTAACTGTTTTTCTCTTGCTGCTTTTAAGATTCTCTATTTGAATTTAACTTTTGGCATTTTAATTATGATTGTTTCCAATGGAAACAATCAGCTACTGCTATGTAGTTGTAATGGCCTTTAAAGAGGGCATGAATCCTCTTTGGGTTCATCTTTTCTGAAGCTCTCTGAGCTTCCTTGGGTTGTATGTCTATTTCTTCAACTAGCTCTTCAACTTCTTGTT
The DNA here is from genome assembly GCA_028627145.1 of Eidolon dupreanum. Lineage (NCBI taxonomy): Eukaryota > Metazoa > Chordata > Mammalia > Chiroptera > Pteropodidae > Eidolon > Eidolon dupreanum. The sequence goes on along the minus strand of CM053507.1, from coordinate 73,618,810 downwards.
CCCCTTCAGGTACCCCTATTAACCAGATGTTTTTACATTTAATTGTATCCCACAGGCTCCTTAAATTATTATTGTCGCCTTGGCTTCTTTTTTCTTGCCATTCTGATTGGGTGTCCTTGGCTTCTTCAGCCTCTATATCAGTGGTTTGATCCTCTTCTTTGTTCTGTTGATTCCAATATACTCTTTACCTCAGATAATGTGTTCTTCAATTCTGACTGGTTCCCTTTGATAATTTCCATTTCCATTTTTGTGTTTTTTTTTTTTAATCTCTTTGTTGAAGTTCTCACTGAATTTATCTACACTTCCCATAAGTTCATTGAGCATCTTTATAACCAGTGTTTTGAACTCTGCATTTGTTTGATTGTTTGACTCCGTTGTTTCTGGATATCTGTTCTGTTCCAACATATGGTTTCTGCTTGCCTTCCCATTTTGGCTGCTTTTCTGTGTATGTTTCTATGTACTAAGCAAAGCTCCTAAGTCTCCTGGTCTTATTAGTGCAGCTTTGTCCAGTGGCACAGTCCTGAGAGGGGTTCAGCTGAAGGCCAAATTTAGCCCTAGCCTGTGCCCCTCTGGGGCCACCTGTTAAGATTCAGCAAGCAATCCACAGATGCTGTACTTATAGTTGCTTCAAAAGGCCACACCAGAAACCGAGGCCAGCTGCCTCCAGTGTTGAGTCTAGACGCTGCCCAGTAAGGAGCACCTGATTCCCAGAGGATACACCTGGATGTGGCTTGGGTGGTGCCGCAAGTTAGAGGAGGCAGAGTTTCAGGGAATCCGCTGGGCAACCTCTGTTATCTAGTTCAATGATGTCTCTGCTATGGCTGCACTGAGTCTATGCACTGGGAGGGGGTAGGGCTCAAGAGAGGAACGATGGATACTGCCAGAACTTCTGCAAGGAATAAAGCCTTGCCGCGGCCCTCACGCAGACAACTCAGTGTTGCCCTGTAAGTCCCTGCATAGCCGAACGGGCACTGGTGCTCAAAGCAAGCAGGTACGTCCCTGCAAAAATCTGCCTGCAGACACGGCTCCTTTAAGAGGCATCTGCAGCTGCTGCTGCTGCCTCCTCTATCCCATTCAGCCGCTCCGAACAGGGAGCCTTGCGTCTTTGTCTGGTCCCACCATCTGCCATTACAGGGTGATTTCTTAGATTTCTCCCTAGCTGTATGGCTTGTTCATCTAGATCTCAGGCAATTTTTCCTTCCTGTTTGCTCCTTGTTTCCGTCAAAACTTTGATTTGTTTGCCAGAGGGATGAACAGAGCCTCTAACATCTACGTCATTTTTCCCTCTCCCTAAATCTATATACTTTGATCAGTTACATTGACTAGGTCTTTCAGTATGTTAAGTAATAGTGAAAAGGGGAATCATACTTGTTTTGTTTCTGACTTCAATGGAATACATAGTTTTTTGTAAGGGAAGTTTTCTTATTTTCACATGTTCAATTCAAAATGAAATAATTAGGGAGTTGCTAGAATTTAAAACTATATTATTTTAGTTACTTTAGCTCATCAAAATAAAAGATGAAGTGCTAACATTCTTCAGTTCTAAAGATAGTGCTAAACTGAATAAATCAATTTACTCTCCTAATAAATAAGACCCGAAGGAGCTACTACAATGGAATTACCTCACTCAGCAAGCTCCCTAATAAAGGGCTAGCATAACTAAATTAACTAATTGGATTCTGTCAAAATAAGGTATTTTTAAAGGTGATTTAAGTTTCTGAATTAAACAGAATTTTATCTTAAAGGTTATAAAATATGTGAAGTTTATCACTTGATCAAGAATTTAGATAACATCATCTTTATGGCATAGTATTTATTATTATTGTTTTTATCAAAGAAGACTGCTGAAATACTCACGTAATTGTACTACCACACTTTCTCCATTGGTTGCAATGTAGTGCAGGGTTTGTTCTCCATAGTAGGAAGCTCCTGTCTTGTCAACATCTGTGCTAGCTATTACCAATACAGCAGTAGCTACAACAGTCAAAACTTTAATTAGATTTAATACACAAATGAATCTAATGGTGATAAAAAAATATATTAAAAAATGTAACAGACTCATAAATTTTCATTAAATAAGCATTTTTTTCTATACACACAGGATTATAAGTCTAAATCAATTTGTGATAAACAAAATGAGAAAATACATTTATCATACCTTTTTTATTCCATAGCATTGTAACCTTATCAGCCTTAAAGAAACTTTTATTAGCTAAAGCTGCATGAGGTCCATCGAAGTTGGGGTACTGATATAATCTAACAAATGAAGGTGAACCCTTACTTCCTGGAACATAGACAGCCACCTAAAATACACAAACATAAACCATCATTTAATTTTTTGAAGCAAAAAACCAAGATGAACAGGTTTTACAGTCACTAAAGACTAAGAAAAAGTTTAATCTCAAAATATTACACATGAACAAAAAGAGCAACTACCTTGTATGGTTGGGGTCCAGGTGATAACACAAAATCATTAATTTTTTGCAAATGCAATTTATTTGCAATTGTATCTAAAAAAAAGCAAATCGTGTTAGGTTGATAAGAGAAGCAATAGTGACATGTTTAATTCTGAATGCATTATAAAAGGTTAATGTAATTATACACTAATACTTCTCATTGTAATCTCATGTAGGTGAGGCAGAGCAACAGAGTGAAAAAAGCACGGCATTAAACAGACCTACACTTGAATTCTTACTCAGTCATTTCTAGCTGTGTGACTTCGGTAATTCTGTCAGGCAGTCAGAACCCATGTTATAAACAATACTGCTCCCCTAGTTAATGGGATCAAGAGCTATTCATTCTTCTTTCTTTGTTCAAATTCAGAGATTATCAGCTGTTCAAAAGTAGCACACGACATTGTCAAACTGGCAATCCCCTTCTTTTGGCATGCTCACGAAGAGGCAAGTAAGATAAGTATCCAAGTGAACTCAAATTAATGGGGCAGGAATGAGTCTCAAAAGTGGAAAAATGAAGTGTATGGCTATAATGATTATGTGAATAATGCTCAAAATCAGCCTGTGCAACATCTTTAGTACATGTAAATCAAGTTACCAATTCCTATTCTACTTCAATGTGTTCAAAAGTATACAGTCACTAATGGGATATTCTAAGGACAAAAGGAACTGTAAAACTTTTTAAAAAATTATTTTCATTAAGACGTTATTGGTATTACTGCTGGTACTGCTATTTGCAGAACAGTGTGGTTAATGTGGAAAACAGCAAATGAATAATTATGTGAATGTGATATTCTCAAACTATCACCCCTGGTACCCCAAAAAACCAGGATTCCTGGTAACAGCAAAAGGAAATACAAATGTAAGATAAAAACAAACAAACAAACAAACAAAAAACAGGAAAATAAGGGCCTAGAAACAATGATCAACACAGTAGCAATATGAACCGCTTACACCCAAACTGTGGCCTCCAAATACTATTTCCCACTAAAAGGAACCAGAGTATTATGAAGAACTGGCTGGTTCTAGGTAATGTAGAAAATATATACGATAATTCTAGAACTCTTTGTCTTACTATATAGCAAAAAGTCATTAAAGACTGATCAAGGATGGGATAATTTGAGCATCAATAATAACTGCAATGGATTGACACATCACATATCCTTCAATTCATAGCTCATAAGGATGGGAGTGGGAAGTAAGGAAACTAGCTGCAGTAAAGATTGCTAGAGAAAGAACTCATTATATTAAAAGTGATAAAGGGAAAGAATATTTATCTTGCCTTTCCTATGTAAATGGCACCACTAGGTAACCAAATAGTAGATGGGGGAATTTCTTTACAGAAGTAGTACAGCTAATAAATGAAAAGAGAGGAGGGTAATCAGAGTATCACCAATTTGCAACCACTCATGAAATAATGGATCTAGGCACTGAACATTAATGTCAGCTAATCTTACAAAATTAAAGACAATAAGATAGTATGTGCTTCTTGATAAAAGAACTGAATATTGCCTTATAATGTAGTCATCTTCTCAAAAAAAAAAAAAAAAAAAAAAAAGAGAACCTGAAGCTGACCATCTCTACATCCAAATTAGCTACTTAAAGGAGACAGATGCACATGTTAAATTATAGGATGAGAAACAACAGCAAAATTCACACTGTGGGAAAATACACCAGACAAGTAACCTTGTTTACACAATAAAATGCAAGGGGAAAAAAAGACGGAGTGGGAACCTACAGCCTAAAAGAAACTTAAAAGACATATGAGTCACTTGCAATGTGAGGAACCTTATTTGAAGCCCGAGTTAAAAAAAATATATATATAACATTTGCAATTATCAGAAATTTAACCACTAAACCAGCATTTTATAATCTCTCATAATGGTCTTTTGGCCAAATTAAACAAAAATTAAGAGGTCTAACCTTCAGAGATACTTACTGAAATATTTACAGGTCAAATTATATGATCTCTAGGATTTGCAGTAGCAGAATAAGAGAGAAGGAAGATGAATAGATGTATGGATGAGGTAGAATTGGCAATGGGTTGATGGTTATTAGGACTAGGTGTCTACTTTTATGTTTGAAATTCTACACAATGAAACATTTAAAAAATTTGTATCATGGACTTCCAATAGTAAATAAATTCAGAAAGGTATTCAAATGTCTTAATAGAAACTAGAAGAAAATATTACAAAATAATATCTTTGTTATAAAATTTCACTAGCATTTTTATTTATGTTATTCAAATGAATTTATATAATTATTAATATGTTATACATAATATAATATACTATATTATATATTACACATTATATAATGTATGTAATATACATACAATGTATAGTATACATATTAATATACAGCAATATATCAATATTAATACATTAACAGTATTTTGGAGAACTCTAAGATGCCATATAAGGCAATAAAAACTATATATATTTATAGCAAATAATAAAATTATTTCATAAATATTTCCATACTTAAATTGTTGTTTTCAAAGAAGTGAACTTCATTGTTAACATTTCGGGCACAAACAGTTTCATCTTCTGACCAGGATGGACACCTATATTGAAAAGAAAGAATATAAGAAAAATGTAGACAGAATGTTACATCACATGCTAACACGTTAAAACTTATGATATTGCTTCCTATTTAAGGAAAAATACTTATAATATGATGTTGTCAGTTACTAATAGTTTTAGTCACCATATGTAATACAAAAATATTGTTCATTTTTATTCAAATACTAAATAAAGATCAAGTGTATTACATTCTTACATACAAAATCCTTGAAGATGTAGGTTTTGGTTTCATAAGTTATTTTCTAAGCCAATACCAAAGAGACAAATATTACACAATGAAGATATTAAAATATTTTATCAATAATTAGTATTTTAAAGCATTTACTTACCAATTTTGCATTTTTTTCTGGATGAAAGACTTTAAACATGTCCCAGTTTTCATATCATAAAGTTGTAGGTTAGGAATCCCAGCTGTGCCATCTTTAGAAGCTGCAATAAAAACAAAATGTTTGCAGTAACTGTCTCTTAACACTAGTATAAAAAATTTCATTCTCAGAAAAAATTTGAACAAGATTATAAAGATTATAAAGAGGAAGTAAGAGAGTTGCTTGAAATCAACTTTCCCCACTAGCTTTAATTATGGATTTAATCGTCCATTCCTAAAGCCATGACAATATGATAGCTGTACGAGCAAAAGTTCAGCATTTCTGCAATGAGTTAATTACTACAGATTTTAAGAATACTTAAGAGATTTCTTGTTTATTAAGTTTGACATGGTTTGCTGTTAAATGAACTACATTGTCTTACTATGAAAGCTTTTGTCTATAAGTCACATACACAAAAATGGTTATAAGATTCATTAGAGTCTACAACTCTTGAAAGAAACCCAGGAGGTTTATAACCCAATAAGAAACTATGATCACATATTTACCCAACAATATGAAGCACAGCTTTATAAAATGTTCACTTAACGTATTACTATATCTCTAAATGTGTTAGAAAATGGCACCATTTCCTATTCTTGTCATATCATATATATTTCTTAAAGTTGTATCTACTGTACTTCCTCCTTCCTTTATAATAATTATTTTAAATGTTTTTCATTTTATAGGTTACTACTATTCTTAATTTTTGAGATCTCTATCCAATGGTTGTTTACTTCCTAAAATTTTCCTTGGTCTTTTCTTTTCCTCTATCTTACGATGGATCTGTTCAGAAACTTACTATACGTTGAAATTACTTAAAGTACATCACATTTTGGGAATACAAGATTTATTGTTGATTAAAAATATTCACACACTACTTACTATCATAAAGATTAATTAATTTCTCATAGTTATAAACTCTTTTTTTCCCCACTGAATTGAAATGGTTATGTCAGAATATTTTTATAATTGAAAAGTACTTACTAGTGTAAGGCTGCCACGTTGCCAGGACAGTGTTTTTTGGCGAGAATTCAAGGCAAACTACCTTTGGGAGGTCGAAGGAGTGCAGTAGTCCTTTGTTAGTGACATTGGTAACATTTATTCTGGTTTCAAAAGAAATTACTTCAGCAACAGAATAACGTTTTATAATAGCAAGCACTACCCAAAACATTCATATCTTCTTTCAAATACAGATTACTCTTAAGAGTTCGTTTTTCACAAAAATCAATTTTTGGTTAGTTCTAAAAAATATCCAATAAACACCTTAACAAAAAAAAGTGTACATTTTACCAAAAGACCCGTAAATAAGGCTGGTGTTGAGAAATAATATAGAATTAGTAGCAAGGCACAACAGATAATTCCACCTTCAGCTGAAAAGGAAACAACAGGCCTTTAAGTGAACAGAGCTAACTTACAGACAAGCTGAGGTATATAAAATGAAAGAGAAAACAGAGGTGTTGAAACAAAAGTATAAAATTTAAGTAAATGGAAGCTGTAGCAACTGAGAAAATCAGCAAAGACACTTTTGATGTCTGTTATAATCTCAGAATTAGTCTCCAAAAGATAGGACTATAAGAATTATTGTGGTATGATAATGACAAAAATTACAATTATTTAATAAAAGCAGTTTCCATTTTTTTGGATGCTTTCTATGTAACATGTTCTGGTCTAACAACTTTATATACATTTTCTTATTTACTCCTCACAATAGTCATATAAGATGGATATTATCATCTCCATTTTACAAATGGTGACACCGAGGGCTAAGAAAATTAAATAATTTGATGATTTGCCCAAGATCATACCATAGATAAAACCAGTTTGGCCTGACTTGTTATTATGGTCTCATTGGGATTAAAAAAAAAATACTCCATCGTATTCCAGATATTTGCTTAAAGTTACTTTGTTCTACTGAAGTTTGAAGACACTGGGTTACGATAAGCAGAAATTCATAAGAATAAATGATTACTGCACACTGTTAGAACACACACATGTGATTTTTACAACTTAGTATAAATTACACATTTTAGAATTACATGAAGCTTTTTTGTTGTTGATAACCTCAAATAGTTATTATTATTAGTTTAATAAAGTGTTTAATTTTTTAAAAACCATATATTCAAAGAAAAATCATTTATAGTTTCTTAGTTAATCATGAACACAGTAAAGACCACAATCAATACACTCCACCTGTTTCTCTTGACCCAGGAACATTATATATCATTATGGCCACAGAACTTTAAGAAAATAAATGCTAGAACCAGGTATAGAAAATATCTATTAAAAAGATGGACACAACATATGGTGACATATTAAAAGGATTCAGAGTTGAATCTAGTAGAAAGACAAGTGGGGATATGAATGAGTATATAAAATAATAATATTGCCAAGGTAAAAACAGACTTACTCAACAAACTCTAAGCTAGAATAGCTCAAAAAGATAGTAGACAATTAAAGGAAGTATTGTATGTCCCGTTAGATGATAAATTTCTCTTAACTCATTACTCAAATAATATAAACTAAAATGTGGATTAAAAAAAAATAAAATTCAAATACCCACAATAGGTTATATACACACACACACAACTTGAGACTACATCCTTTCTTTGAGGCTGAGATTTAGATGCCTGTCAACATTGTGGATAAGACTCAATACGATTATATACTTAATAATTGGAGAGTAAAAGTTTATTGGTTGGATTTAACAACTTGAAAAAATAAACTGATTAATATTTTTAATTATAAATGCTAATTCTGCCAGCTACTTATAGTCATAAAAGGTGAATCAACTAATTCAACACAATATTTTTAGCATTAATTTTTAAAAATCATGTGTTTAATCCAATCTGACCTGATAGTTCAAAGTCTTCAGAATACATTACCACTGTGTAAAAAAAAAAAAAACCATTTAAAATGTACTTTTGAAACCAATGTATATATTTTCTCCCTTAAAAAAACAAAAACCTAAGATATATCTGGTTAAAAAAACAAAAATAACTTTAAACCAAGCAACAAATACTCGGATATTTTCCTGGCTTTGTGAACTATGGAAAAATTAAAAAGGACTTGTTTTCTTAACAAAATTATGATCATTTAATCAAAATACTTATTTTTTTTGCAAGACCAATTTTGTAATCTCATTATTTTATGTAATACACATTATACTAAACATACTTTTGAATAACTTACAAATACCTAAATAATATACTTTTACATGAAACTAATAGCAATAACTGCAATTGTTATTAATAGCAAAGATATAAAGTATCTAAATCTAAGATAAATAATCAAAAAATTATTCTCTAAGTGTTAGTGTAAAACTTAAGAAACTCTAACCAGTACCTTAGAGCACTATTTAAAACAATCTGTCAAAGTTTTTTCAGCATTAAATTAATTGCCCTTTTTCATATGTTAACTTTTTAATTTTAAGTAACTAGATAATTCAAAGGAGTCACAGTACATAAATAGACACTAACAACTTTGGAGTATTCTATGGAAGTTGTATAGTAGATAATACTTAACTGCATCATGACATTAAAAGATGAACTTTACTAATGACACCCAAATACATGTTATTCAAATAATGCCAGTTATATATTATATTCATGACATATACATAAAATGTTATATAAATGAACACTAACTTTTCTCCATTGCCCCAGGCAAACAAGGTCCCATCCTTACTAAAGGTATAGACTTTACAGTTTTTCCCAGATTCCCTAAAAAGAACAAGAAAAAAAGTTTAAATTAATAAGCATTAATACTTTTTTAAAAAATAGGATTCAAAATCCACAATCTTACTATGAATTTAATGACTAAGAACTTACATAAATTTTAGAAAATAATTCCAAAATGTTTTAGTCTATCAAAACACTTTATTTCTTAAAATACAGTGTCAACAACCACTTTAAAGCAAACTGGAAATTGATTTTATACTAATATGAGATCAATCTTAAAGAAAAAGAGTTCTTCTGGGTGAATATCTAGTTTGTGTGACAACCCCAAAATATAAGCAAATGTGGAAGTTACCAGCTGTCAGCCCTGATACTGAGGGCTCAAGGATTTCAACACGGATACTTTGTGAATAATGACCCAGATTACCTGCATAACAAAACCATGGTGGCTAGAATATCCCCAAGTGGCCAAGAAGTGCCCCTAGATTTGAATGGCAAATACCTTCCATCAATTTCTAATGTGTAGAGACAGAAAGTATAACAGTAGAGGATCTTCACATTAAATAAATGCAGATACAGGATTCTGTATAAAAACATACCTGTGAAAATCAGATTCTTGGCAGTAATCTATCAAATGATCAAAGCTTTAAGTACCATTTCTCTCAGCTGGAGGTGGCTATGATGAGGAACTCTCCCGGTGATAATGAAGATTCAACAGAAATATGTATATGTGTACATGGTGATGTCTATATGTGTAGTCACAACATTAGATCAAAACTTCATAGCTAATAAATATTTGAATTATTAAATATCAATGCTTGAGAACTGACCAGTATTATCCCTCTTAAACTGAATACTATTTTTGCATTAATTCATCTGAAGATGACATTTGTGTTTCTGCAATCCCGCAATAATAGTAGCTTATACTCAGTCTGTGGTCATCAAAATTATTTTTTTCTCTCTCACAAAGAAAGAACAGCTATGATCAAGATGTCCTCCATCGAATACCTGTGTAACTCATTTTTAAATCTTAAGGCAGAATTTAAAATTATCATATTAAATTCAACCCAGGTTTTGGCATCTTATTCCAGCCTACTGAAATATATTTACATTTTGATTTTCTCTTTTAAAACATTAGTCATTCCTTACAGATTTATGAAATGTATAAATTATATAACACCAATCAAAGCTATCATCTAAATTAATTATAAGAATGTTGAATAAGCTCTGAATGAGATCCTGTGGCTCACCAACAGTCCTTGCCTTAAACTAAGATCAACTCATTAATCAGCTGATTTCACAGCTCTTAACCAATGACAACTCTGCCATTATCATCACCCAACCAAAAGACTTTGTCCTTCCTCAGATACTTTGCTAAAATCATTTTAATGGTTCTGATGTGTCTGAAAACTCTACTCAAAAAGGAAATGAAGATAAGCTTGAAACAATTTGTTCTTAGAAAGCTCATTTTGACTCCAATAACTACCCCTTATCTCAATGATTATAAACTGTCTTTTTAATAATAACTCATTCTAAAATTTTGTTTAAGATTGAAGGCAGGCTTACTATAGTACACAGAATTTAATTCTTTTCCTAATCTTGGCAATTGGGAAATTTTGTCTATTTCCTTCTGATACAATTTTTAAATGAAAAATGTCAAATATACACAAAAAATAGAGAAAAAGTATGATAACCCACTCATGTACCTATTACCAAGCTTAAATAATTATTGACTCATGGCCAATTTTGTTTAATCTACTCCCTATTTTTATATTTAATGCCGAAATATTTTAAAGCATCTCACATCATTTTACTTTATACTTCAGTATGCATCTCTAAACTGATGACATTTTAAAAGAACAATGTGATGCATTGACTGACTAGATAACAAATTGTTTTCTAGAGTAGTGATTTTTAAACATTAATGTGTACACAAATCAGATGAGGATCTGGTTAAAGTAGAGACTCTGATTCAGTGAGTTGGGTAGGGACTGAGATATTACATTCTGCACCAGTTCAAGGTGATATCAATATGGCTAGTCTTGGGACCATACCTCCTACAAGGTCCTAGAGAACTGGTTCTAAAAAAAAACCTGGTCAACAGATTCAGGTGATGTTAGCCTGATTATAAAGTTCCCCATCAACAGTTCATCCCCCAGTTTCAGCATCTTTTGATGATCATTTGCCTAGATCAGTGTTGCTCAAAGTGGGGTCCCCAGATTTGTAGTACTAGAATTACCTAGGAATTTATTAAAAATTCCAATTCTTAGGCCCACCCTAGGTTTAATGAATCAGAAAATCTGTGTTTAACAAGCTTCTCAGAGGATTCTGATCCATGCTAATGTTTGTGAACCAGTGATACATTTCTTTAGGATTACAAAATAGCGATTATCTAATCCCATTATTCCTTCTCCATCTGTTAACTGGAATTCTTCTATAAATAAGTTTTCCTCATCAACAATTTGATTACTCTGAAAAAGTGTATGTGGGGAAAGGCAAGATAAATGCTGATTCCTTCTTCATACTGATCAATTTTCAAAGTAATGAAGGAGGACCCATTGATCTTTTATACTAACTAATAAGATTTAGAGGAAGGGGGATTGGGAGGGGAGTGTTTATATATTTGACACGTTTTAATCCTTTCAGCCATAATTCTTAATGCTCAAGCTTTCTCATCTTTGGTTGGTGTGAACCCTTCAAGTTGACTTCTGTGACACTTAACAAAACTCTGTTGGTCTGTTATAGCTTCCTTGCTTTCCGCCACTACATATCTCTAGCTCAACTTGTACATTTTCTGTCCTAGACCTGGAGTCGGCCACTTCCCCAAGAAACCAGTTCCCTGTAGTGAAGAATACAGTTTAGAAATCAGTCTGTGAGGCAAGGGTAGTCACTGCTACTAGGTTATCACTGCTTCTAGACCTTTTCAGTGGACAGAACTAGGAAACATAAGTTATTTTATGGAAAAAAATCATGAGTTCCTATTTGATATTATTTAAATTTATCCCTTTACTGTTATGCTGAAAATCTTGGTTCCTAATAACATTAATATAACTACTTCTTTGATCCTACAATAGATTTAAAATGACATCATCAATTTTCTGTAAACAATAAAACTATTGAATGCATCTAAGAATTTTGCAGGTCATGATATGGTCATGCTACCAACTTAACATAAAACTAGGTTTACTCGTTTTCATTTTCCATTTTAATTAATTTATTTATATTTCTAATTAATTAATTATTTTATTAAGTTAATTGGGGTAACATTGGTAATTTTTTTAAAATTTAAAACAATAACATCGTCCAAAATCAAAAATAATAGATACCAAAGTTCATTCACTGACATGTCTTCTGCATTCTGTAATTCTCTCTCCCCCTACAAATAATCACTCTGATTAGTTCTGGTTTACCTATTTATTGTTTCTTTTTGGGAAAAATACATCTGTCTAGTTATATATTTTATATGGTTTTCTCCATAGTTTCTTCCTTTCTTATACCTTTTTCATTCTATGATTTCATTAAAATTATAGGTAGTGGTTTGGCTATTACATTTGCAAGTTTTTCCTCATTTCCTAAGATAAAATTCTTCTAAGCTAGAGGCTTGAACTCAATTATACTATTGTCTACACTTTTTTAAAAAAATGATTAAGCTATTATTTTCAAATCTAAAAATCATTTTTCTTAATAAAGATTATGACTTCTTTCCATCTTCTATTACTATCATACAATATGTCCCAAAAAACTAGCTGTTTTTTTTTTCTTGTTCAGAATATAACACCAAAAATAATTTAGAATGTATTATATAGTTCTCTATAACATCAATCAACAAAATAAACCATACCTTGGAAACACTGTGCTTTCTGTAAAATGTGGTGGTCCATTCACCATGTACAGTCCTTCTGATCCTCGGACTAAAAAATAAAATGGAAAGAACCAACAGGACTTTGTTAATAAATACTCAGTTATCACAAATGTCTTAAAAAACAAAAGGCTTTTGGCCAAAGTGTTAATGAAATTATTAAACAGTTCTTAGAACTAGAGTATTAGCATTAAAAGGGCACATTTTTTTTTTTACCCTACTGCATGAAATCATATAACTGCTGATAAATAAATAGGTAATGCAATAGACTAAATGTCTGTGTTACCTCCCAAATCCTCATGTTGAAACCCTAATCCTAATGTGATGATATCTGGAGATGGAACCTTCAGGAGGTAATTAGGTCATGAGGGTAAAACTCTTGTGAATGGGATTGGTGTCCTTACAAGCAGAGTCCAGAGAGCTAGCTAGCTCTCTCTCTCTGCCATGTGAAGATACAAGTTGGCAGTATGCAGTCAGGAAGAGGGACCTCATCATAACCTGACATGGCAGAACACTGATCTCAGACTTCTAGCCTCTAGAACTGTAAGAAAATTTCTGTCGTTTATAAACTACCCAGTCTATGGCACTTTGTTATTAGAGCCCAAACTAAGACAGGCAATCCCTCTCATTTCTTTTCCTATAAAGCATATTTATTTAGTCTCTAAGGAAACTACTTTAATAAATCTCCTATTACCTGTTTTTCAAGAAATCTATGCATGTGCACTGAGATACATCATTCATATTTATATTCATTTGAATGGAAAAAAGTGATCTTAATATTGTTTTCATATGATTTTAAATCTCATTTTCAGAATGTATGGATGTTGGAAACAGAATGAAAAGCTGAGTCTAAGTTCAATCTTCTTTGAATCAGCTTACTCTCTCAAGTAACTTCTATAAATAAAAACTCAAAATTGTAACTGTCATCAGTGAAAGGCAGTTGTGCTGTTGTAGAAAGGACATGAACTCAAAGGCAAACTTTTGTACCTATCTGGCTGTGGTACCTTGGCCACATTACCACCTCTAAATCTATGCCCTAGTCTATAAAATGGAAATATTAGGACATAGGGTAGCTGTGTGTTTTACATAAAATAATATGAAAATATAGTATATACTCAAAGTTCTTTTAAAAAGTAAAGCATTACTTATATATTTACAATTTCTCAAACTAAGACAGCAAATGGGACTAGAAACATTCATTTACAAAGCCCTCAATGACAGTAATATCCAAAAATATTAAATGGGAACAAAATCTAAGATTAAATAAGCAAAAAAATCTATAGAACTAGATTAAAAATGGCTGAATTGGAAGTTTCTAAAGCTGAACTAACTAAATTCATTCATCTATTCAATAAATGCTTATTGGGAAAAAAAAAACTACCTCCCAGACCCTATGTTGAGAACTGGAGATACAACAGGGAGGAAAATCAGCCTTGTCTCAGACCTCATTAATCAAATAATTAATCAAATATATGGAATTCTATACCTGTGTTTAGTGCTACAAAGGAAAGATATATAGGGCAAATAGAGTGAATAATAATAGAGTTTTTATCTAAAAATGAAAGATTATGGAATGTGTCCTTGAGTAAGTTATTTGTGTGCTGAGATACAAAGGAGGAATAGCAGTTCACAAGCAAAGAGAACAGTAAAAAGTGCAAAAACTCATTGGCAAGAGAGATGATGACACATCAGAGGAATGGAAAGAAGGCCTGTGGGGCTCAAAGAAGAAGGAGCTGGAGAAGAAAACAGAGCTCAGACTAAGCAGAATCTTGTGGCCTAAGTGAGAAAATGTTGGTCTATAGCCTAAGAACGGTGGAAAACTCCAAAGGGGTTTTAAGCAGACTTCTAAAACCATATTTGCATTTTGAAAAGGTCAATTTGATACAGTGTAGAGAATGAACTGAAAGGGAGTAACGGTGGATGTGAAGAGACTACTCAAGACAGTTCTCCAGTAGTTCCACAGGAGAAATTAAGGAAACGGACTAAGGTGGGATAGTGGAAATGGAAAGCGGAGGATTTGTGTTCAATATTTAGAGATAAAATTGACAGGACTTGATGATGAGTTACTTACTATTTTATCAGCTAGAATTCTTGCTGGCAGCAATAGTATAAGAGCCAAAAAGAAGAAAAAGTTTTACTGAGGTCCATGGTCACAATTACAGCTGCTTCCTTTTCTGCCAGCTTTTCTCTTAGTTACCAGGAAAACAGCAAAGTTGGTAGTCAAGGACCACTCTTGGCTCCAACTCTGATTCATATTTTCTATTCTTTTTCCAGGGACAGTTCTCAGAACACTGATATTTTACCTGAGAATTAACTCACTCAGTTTTCACATATTAAAAGTAATAAAATGAATGTAATGCATAATTAATATAACAGTCCCATAAAATTAGAATGAAAGTAAAAAAATCACTAATGAATAAGATAAAAATCTGTGCCCTCGGGGAGCTTATATTCTACGGAAGTAATGGAAAATAAGTAAACACATAATCGAATGAGTTTGTTGTTAGACATCCACAAATATACAAAAGGATACTATGTTTCCTCATATGGAGAGCACTAGGCTGAGTTGCTACTGTTGTGCATAGTTTGCCCTTAAATAGAATGGAACCTAACAAAGTACTAGTATTAATCAAAATCTAAATTCTTTACACCACAGCCTACAAGGCTCTCTCTCTATAGGATCTGCTCCCTGGATAGCTCTATATGGTAAGCACTGAGGATTTTAAAAAACAAATCTATCACTGCACTAAAGATAATGATTTCTAAGGAGCTCAGTCTATTGCTAAACCTTGAGTGAAACACTAACAATATCTATTCTAAACAAAATCTATTCTAAATCTAATGACATTTAGAAAATGTTTTGTGCCAGGAAAAAGTTTTTGCAGAAGATTTTAAAACTATAAAGTTTAATTCTTTAGAATCAAAATTCTCAATACCTTCATGGCTTTTTGACTATTCTCTTACTACACAGGCAAAACAATGCCATTTATTTCTCATCAACAAATAAATCATCTCCTGCAATATCATGTATGAAACATTACAACTTAGGAGAGAATACTTCTCTTAATACTGCAGTTAAGGTTTTAACACGCATTTATTTGTGGGATTAATACAAAATGAACTTTCCAAACTAGGAAGTTCAGTTACCAGATTTCACTTTATTCCTAGGTTACATAAAATTTTGTCAGCCTAATGAGGTCCCTCCCACAAGCTGCAGTGGCACTGAACACATTAAGAGCTCTCTATAAGAATTCACATACAGGCCTAGAAAAACAAAATGGCACATTGTCAGTATAGTCCCAATGAGCTACAGTATAATCAGAAAATGTGCAATATGGTAATGCAATCAAACCATGTTCTATTGACTTAACTGCTTGCCCCATGAACATATGCTTGAGGTGACTGGCAAAAGAAGAAAAAGAAAAAAGCTTTCCCTAACTTATTTCAGCATCTTGTGTTTTTACAACATTTGTCATTAGTGCCCTTGGTCCTCTGTACTTGTTGATTTTACTGTCATCACTGACCACAATGCTTACTTGGGGAAAATTCAGTGTTTGTACATTACACTAAAGTGGCAGCTGTACCTCACAACTCATGAAGATAAACTTCTGACCACAGCAGTGAGAACTTTCAGGGTATTCAAGGCAACCAGTACAACGTTTTCATGGTTATGTGAGAAACCTACTGGGCTTCAACAAACAAGGGTTCTATGCCAGATATATGGTGACAGTATATGATACTTTTTCTATACTTTATAACCACTGGAGTACATATCAATTTAGGAAAATGACTCAATTTTGAATAAATTATCTCGAGAGCCTCAATTATGCAAGCTGATTAGACAATATGAATTTCATGTAAGGCCATCGTTTTACATGCCTAGCATCCAGCCCCCCTTTTTAGAGGACTCTAATTTTCCTTTGGGGAATATCCAAGGGTGAGAAGATAATTTAGTCCTGGTGATCTGATTAACCAGTGACTGATTCAAAGGTGAGCAAGAGCCAAGCCAAGACAAAGACAGCCAAGCGAGCCTTGAGACTGGAAAAAATGTGTTCCTTCCTTTGGGGTCACTAAACTGATCGAATGTAAACCTGGAGCTCCCATGTGGAACATTAGCCTGAAAATGAATTTAATGGAGAAGAAAGCAAAAGCCTGGGGGTTAAACAACAACAACAACAACAACAAAACAGATTTTTGGAGTCATGTGAATATCTGGATACAGCAGTACTGAAGCTTTAAGGTTGTATGAATTTTCTTTAAAAATCCCCCTTTCACCTGCTTTGATTTGTTGTCATTTCCAATTAAAAGTCATGACTAATAAAATTTACTGGATAATCTCCAAATTTCAAAAATCTCAAAAATCCCGAGTCTAAGTTTAAAAAAGATTCCAGAAGTAAAATAATCTATTGTTAAGTAAAATATCTATATTAAGAATTCTAAAATCAGTATGTTCTAGTGAAAAATGGACCATGAAGTTGAATGACTGAATATAATCCTGACTCTTCAATTTGCTATTTGAATCCTACCACTTAATCTGTCTGAGCATTTATGAATATGAAAATGTGATGCATTGGCTGACTAGATAACCTTTAAACTCTTACGAAGTCCTCGATTTTAAGCATTTAAGACAACTGTCATTCTTAATTCATTTGACTATGAATGAAGTGCTTATTTTTCACTAATTCTCCCATTAAACATTCAGAGTGTCTATTACTTACCAGGCACTATACGTGGTACTGAAAAGACAGAAATGAATAAGACTCTATCCTGCAATCAAGGAGTTCATAGTCTAGCAGAGGAGAAAAGCACCTAACTAGATGATTACCCTACGTGATAAGTGAGAAAAAAATTTCAAGTATATATGAGGTACAAAAATAGCCTGGGGAGTAATCATCTGGGAAGAGTGAGGAAAAACTTCACAAAACAATGATGTCTGAAATGAGTTTTAAAAGATTAAAAGAAGTTAGCCAAATAAAAAGAAACGAGATAGTCAGACTCAATAAATAGGTTGTTCAAGGGTTTTATAAGCAGTTCAATATAATGGAGCATAAAACAGGATGGAGTGGCAAGGAAATGAATGTCAAGAACTATTCAAGGATTATAATGGGCTATACTAAACAGGATGGAATTTACCCTGCAAACAATGACGAGCCACTGTACAAATTTTAAAAGAGAAATTTATTAAATTTTAAAATGTACTACTTTTTTATTAGCATTCAAATAAGCATTTAGTATTCTAAAATTGTGAATAGCTAAAAGATTCAAGTCTCATGGGAAAATAACCTCTTTTCTCAAAAGTAAACAATCTTTTTCTTGATGACTTCTTTTTCCTTCTACAAAGTTATTATCTGTGATTTAATCAAAGCCTTTCTTATTTTTTTTCCCCCTTCCCAACTCCCAGCTCCCTACTTGATACTCATATGAGACTCCCAGCCATCACCCTAAACCAGAGTGTTCCCTGGCATAGTACAAGATTAAGTTTATTATCTTCTTCAACATT
Organism: Eidolon dupreanum; assembly: GCA_028627145.1. Classification (NCBI taxonomy): domain Eukaryota; kingdom Metazoa; phylum Chordata; class Mammalia; order Chiroptera; family Pteropodidae; genus Eidolon; species Eidolon dupreanum. Next base: position 73,600,374 of record CM053507.1, on the reverse strand, counting down.
ATAAACTCTGTCTCAAAGTCTCAGGAATCCTCTAACTTTCTAACTCTAAAATGCTCACGACCATTTCAACCTCCAACGTTGCTAGATCATCTCTATAATACTCATGGTAACCACCTCAGACCATACTTTTATCACTTGAAACCTACACTGCCACAGCTCCAATTCTTTATTAAGTCCTACAAATTTCACTAAAGCAAGTAGTACAGAATTTGGTATTACTTAAATTCAGAGATTTTTTTTTTTTTTAAACTAGTGTGGTCATTCTAGTTGAGTCACATGTTTACAGTTTTTCCTTATTACAAAGCTAAATGACTTCGCACTGTCAACAGTCTGTCAACAAATAAGGGTTAATGCAACATTACTATTGCAAACCCAAGGTAACAAATTCAACTAGCAATTTCTGTTCTTATATTCGTTTTTCAATTCCATTGTAAGCTGAAGTGGCAGAGAAGAATGATGGATGGCAAAAAAGGAGGAGGAAGGCAGGAGCTCAGAGGCAGGGGGCCTCACTTCCGATTGTCACTCTACGCCAAGAAACCCCAAAGGCCCTCCGGCTTTTCCGCAATCCACAAGAAAAGGCCGATCAGACTCCAAGGCTCCACGGGTAGGACTCAAAAACAAAGACACACAAAAATACTGCTCTAAAGAAATAGTCTCTTGCTCGTTCGCAACTCACCTGTCAGGAGCGGCGTGGACGGCGCCATGTTGTACCGGAAAGAGAAACCCATCCACTTGGGTCAGAGTTCACGAAAGCCAAACCCGGCCCCTACACGTCTCCTCAGGCCTGGAGACGGCAAATTAGTGTTTCCGGGGTCATCAGCCTCGGGGCGAATTCACTTCCGGTTGGAGAGCGCCTCACGAAAGGAACCTCAACGCGCACGCGCAGCGCTGGGGCCACGCTTTACAGAGCTTGGGAGGGCTGGGCTAGGGCCGGTGCCCGGCCTTTTCTCTCCCCCTCCCTTTTCTTCAGCAGGCGGAGCCCGCACTTCCGTGGGGAGGAGTCTGCCCAGTGCTGACGTTGGCAGCCGAACCCGAAGTAGTTCGATGCGACGGGCTGCACCGTCCGCTTGTTGCGTTGCGTTTCCTTCCTCTTTCACTCCACGCTCCCGGCGGCGCAAGAATATCCCGGCGGCCTGCTCTCCTACCGCGCGCCCGCCTCGCTCGGCCGGTCAGTACGGCGTCCTCAGTCGGCGGCCCGCACCCGGTTAGCGCTCAGCTCCCAGTCCCCGCGCTCGCCGTGCCCAGGCCCAGCGTCTGGAGCTAGCGCCCCGCCTGAGAACCTCCTTGCTCCGGCGGCGCGGCATCGGGAGCGTCGCGTCGCAGCGGCTGGAGGGGAAGCGAACGAGCGAGTTAGGGGAGGCTGGGGCAGGTGGTAGCGCCGCGAAGATGGTCGCCAAGCAGCGGATCCGTATGGCCAACGAGAAGCATAGCAAGAACATCACCCAACGCGGCAATGTCGCCAAGACCTCGGTAAGAAAAGAAATCTCACCCTACTCCGTTCTGCAGCTGAGGCCCGAGCCCTAGGGCCGCGTGGAGTTCTCCCCAGACCCGGCCGACTCTGGGGGCCTGAGGCCGCGAGCTGGACGTTAAGTTGGGGGTTTTAGGAGGTGGGAGCCGGAGCTGGGAGGCTCCGGAACGGAGGGGAGACTTTGCCCGGAGTGCAGGCTGTGGGAGCCCTGGGTCGGAGTGTTTTTGTTTTTGTTTTTGCATTTGAAACGGTGCATTTTCCTTTTTGCAGAGAAATGCTCCCGAAGAGAAGGCATCTGTAGGACCCTGGTTATTGGCTCTCTTCATTTTTGTTGTTTGTGGTTCTGGTAAGTGTTTTGAGGGCTACCGTCGGGTAGGGTTTGGAATGACGGGTTTGGGATGACGTGGTGACCCATCAGCGGTGAATCTTAACCGTGTAGTTCTCAACCCACCTGCTGAGAGCTCCACATAATTCTGTTTCATCTGAACCAATTTACTTGTCACACATATGCACAGAGGTGCTCCAGAAATTTCTCCCAGCTTGATTTGTACTCACAGATCAAAAAAGAAGGTCAGGTCCTTTGTAATTATCAAGTTGGAAGAAATGTAAACCAAAACAAAAATACCCCACGAAAGGGGATAGAATGTTTTGCAACCCCACTATCAATACCTTTGCAAAAAAGAGGTTTATGAACATTATGTGCATGTGGATGTTCAAACTTAATTTAACATGTCCCAGAATCGAACGTCTTTATGTCAAAACTGGGTATATTTCAGGAAGTAAAGCTAGTGCAAAGAATTGATGGGCTATAGAGGAAATGTACTTGATGTTTTTTAGATTAATAAAAGAAACTTTTGACATATGGTAGGAAAAATTAGTTATCAGGGCAGCATGCCATTGAAGTAATAGACTCTTAACATTCTTACAGAATGTCTTTTCTCTCTTCATTTATTATCTTATATAAGCTGTAAATTTTGAAGTACGTGTTTGTTTTCCACGTTCTGACATTCTAAAGTTATTGAGGTTTTTCTTAAGCATTTTGTTTTGCCTGTCTTCTACACTTAACAGTTGGAGGCTTTCCCGATAAATGGCCCAGAGCCAAGCAATTTATATAACCTAAAGATTATTGAATTTCATCTTTTTTAGAATGAGGAAACATGCATGTACTATAGGCCAGGTCTTCAAAGGATATTTGATATTTAGCAATAAACCTAAGTAATTCTATGCTCAAAAAACCTTTTTGCTTTGGTACATTAAGTTCTTTCTGAAATGATTGCTTATTTTTAACTTCTCTCAGACATTTAGACATAAAACGCAGAAAAGGTGAGATTTAAAAAAATAACTCATGGACATTTAATTGTTTTATTAAGGTAGGCCTGTCTTCATTTCTTTTTCCAATGAAGTTACATAGCATTTGCAAGTAATTGTTTAAGGGTACTCTTGGGCTCGAACTACCTTAATAAATATCTGTCACTTGTCAGACTTACTTTATTCAAAGCATGTTTTAATATTTGCTCTTTCTCTTTACAGCAATTTTCCAGATTATTCAAAGTATCAGGATGGGCATGTGATGTGACTGACCTTATGATGTTCCATTCTCCTGTGAATTTTAACTTGAACTCATTCCTGATGTTTGATACCCTGGTTAAAAACAATTCAGTAAAGCATCCTGCCTCAGAATGACTTTTCCTATCATCCTTCATGTGTCATTCCAAGGTTTCTTCACAAGTCATTCCAAGTTTTCTAGTCCATACCACAGTGCCTTGCAAAAGCACCACATGAATAAAGCAATAAAATTTGATTGTTAAGCTACAGTAGTGGACCCTACTTATTCAGTCACTTAAGAGTAAGTTTTTTTAATGTGGTTATTAAAACAGTATACAATATCGATAATTAGATTAAGTCTGTGTAGACAGCCTACATATTGTTAACCCTAATGTGTAAATACAATTAGCTTAATTTAAAATTTGGAATCTTACAGTTTTTGTATAGGTAGGCACCTTATTACAATATCTGGAATCGAAAGCACACTCCCACATAGGGTCATGTAACTGTTGTAATAAGGTGCTTGTAAATGGAACAACTACACAGTTAACGTAGTTTTCCCACAAATTTTAGCACCTAAACAATTTTAAAAGCTTCTAAATGCTTAATATAAAGGGAGATGCTTATAGCCACGGTGTCTGTTTTAACAATATTTCTATTACATTACCTTGGATTTTGCATGAATGAATATACTAACCTAAGATAACGTAAGCAAACAACTTGGTTGAACATTTTGTAATTTAGTCACTTCAGTTTCACTAAAAGCTATCATGGTTGAGTAAAGTCAGGGAAGGTTTGTTTATGTCACCATTGATTTCACTAGAATTACTTTAATATATCAAAGGGGTCTACTATGTTAAACAACATTTTAGGGAAAAATACTACTAAAAACAAATGCCTCATCAGGACATACTGTTGAGTCCAATGTGCCATAAGACATCTTAGTATGTTAATAGCACTTTTAATACCAAAAAATGCACATCAACTAAGAAGTTACACTTAGTTTAGAAATGCTTTTTCTGGATTTACAATTAAAATTCTGTTAGGGTTCTAGATAGAACATACTAAAGTGTCATCTGGAATTAAATGGATTTACTGATAAGGATCACTCTTTGTTGTATGATTTTATAGGTTATGGTTGATCAGACTTTCTTTTTACTAATGGTAAGGCTGAGTGAGAAGGCAGAGTTTGAGTTTTCTGATGCTGTTGAAAATTGCAGGTATTGGCTATTTAAATACTTAGCCATAACTTGATCAAAAAAGCCTGAGAGGTGTCTATGTATTAATGAATTGGAAAGAAAGCTAATCTTTTGCTTTGTTAATTGCCTCAGGATATTTCTTTTAAAATAAGCTGTTTTAAGAGGAACAGAAGGGAAATCTGTTACCTAGCTTATCCACAGTGTGAACCTCAGAAAAAACTTCTCATACCCCAAAGTATGGGGGAGAGTGAGGGAGAGGAGTGATTAAGGATGCTTAGGAATTTGATTACTCTAGAATAGGAAAGGAATCAGCTGACCTGGGGCCAGCAGGTTTTTATCTTCGTTGTTACCTGCCTTTCTCACCCAGGAAGTCAACCCTATACTTGTTTCCCTTTTTAAATCAAGTGTCTTGGTTAACTCTTTTATTGTAACTTTAAAAATGAAAGTTATTCTAAATTCATATCAGGTGCCTTATTCTTTTCTTTGAGTCAAACCATTCCATATCAGAATTTCACTTGGTGTACTATAGATAATGGGCTTTAAGATGTTTTTTTTTTAAAATGTACAATTTCTATTAATTTGACTGTTAAATTGCTATAGCTAGCAATCACTTAACGTATGTAAAGTTGCATTCCCTTTGTATTTCATGTGTAATTTTCCAATTGAGTGCATTTTTTATTAAAGATGGATTATGCATGTTTGGGTCAATGAAAACTATGTCTTTGATTTATTCTTTAAAAATAAAGGTTCCCTGAATATTTGATGCCTTCAAAAGAAAGTGATTTTACAGAGTTCTTACCTGAGTGTACTTTTTACAGTTAATAGAAAATAATTTTAAAGAATGCCTAGTATTACAATGTACTTGAGATAAATAGTACCCAGATGCACAGATTTAAGGTTTATAACTGAGAATAGGTAGCAAGGAAAATATATAGAAAGCACAGTTAATGAAATAACTTTCTCATTTAGGATTTTCCTCATTCCATTATTATCCGAGTCTGGTTCAAGGAAGAAGCTCAGTTCCTTTGATCTCCCTTTCCCAATCGAATTTTATATGTCATCTAATGTTGAGCACAGCAGGAGAATAAATGCTTTATTGCGATTGTCTACATTACCCAATTACTCTTTGTATTTTAGCCGTAACATTTCAATGAGTTGTCAGTGATTTCATTGTATCTGTTGGGCTGTATGTAATGTTGCTCAAAGTAATTGAGTGGGCTTCCAAGATAAGTAAAGATTTTCATTGTAACAATGCATTGTAATGGCTTTGACTTAACATTAAAGAAACATATGTATACTCAACTGCAGGGCCATGGCTCTTCTCACTGAGGTTACTGGAGTTTTGTTAGCACAAAGGATTACCATGTTAGCGCTGGATTGTGTTCTTGGGAGGTTCATCAAGAAATCTTATGTTTTAGCATCTGTTAAAATTAGAACATCATCACTCCCTCAGAGACTCCTTCCTCGTTTAAACAGTCCCACTCTAGCTGCTTGTACTGCTTTATCTTCAGGTTGAATTAGGACACAAATGTCCTCATTTAGAAAAAAGTACTAGTAAGAAATTAAAGACCAGAAATAAGCTGAAGGGAAAAATTCAACTGTCTGAACTTAGGTAATTTAAAGCAAATTTATATAGATCAGAATCATAAACATGGAAAAGACGTGGGAAATTTTGTCCAGCTGCCTCAATTTAGAGATTAAAAAATTTTATTTGTTCAATGAATATTGAGTAACATGTGCTGGATATGGAGATAGAGCTGTGAATACAAAGTCCCAGCACTAATGTGTCTTTTAGTCCAGCAGTGGGGGAAAAAGATAACCATAATTGTGATAAGTATTTCAAAGGAGGAGTAAAACCAGTTAAATGATGTCTTCTCCCTCACAGAGCAGGGTTAGGTAGAGCAGAAACTAGAAACAAAGTTTCCTGACTTAGTGTACCCTATTGAATTAACAACCATACAGAACACTTTCTAAAGCAGAAGCTCAGCTTCTGTTTTTAGAAAGACTCTTAATTTTTTTTTCATGTTGCCAATTCAAAGAATAAAGAAAAAAAAAAACTTGTCCTTTTATGGAAGCAATTTCTTTTGAAAATACATTTAAGTGACAAATTTACTATTTTTGTTTCCTGAGCAGCACAAAAATAAAAGATTAAATCGGTAACTGTAACACATTCAAGAGTACATTTTTTAAAAAAGTACTTTGCAAAATTTTTGATCTGTGATGTTAAATAATTTTTAAAATTTTATGTTTTAAAATTTTGTTTTAAAATTATGTTTTAAAATTTTTATGTTTTAAAATTTTTGATCTGTGATGTTAAATAAGTTTTACCTGATAGTTCGGTAGTCAAAAAAATGCAATCATGTGCCCTCCATAGATACTTTTTATAACAAAGTTACAGTGAAAAAATCATGTGTGACTCCCAGTGTGCAAATTTCTACTTTGCAGTACAGATAGAACAAATCTCAAATTAAAAAAAAATTTTAAATTAAGTTTATTGGGGTAACATTGGTTAATAGAATTATACAATTTTCAGGTGTACATTATCATTTGAGATAGGTATTTTCTATTGTGTGTTTACCACCCAAAGTCCAGTTTCCTTCAGCACCATATATTTGATCCCCTTCATCCTCCCCCTAAACCCTATATTTGGCCCCCTTTACCTCATCTACTTCCCCCCTCCTCCCCTGCCCCTCTGGTAACAACTAGTCTATATTGCGTGTCCGTGAGCCTCTCTGTTTGTCCTGCTCATTTGTTGCTTTTAGGTTTATATTTCACATATAAGTGATATCATATGATTTTCAACTTTTCCTGTCTGGCTTATTTTGCTTAGCACAATTGTCTCGAGGTCCATCCAGATTGTCACAAATGGCAGTATTTCATCTCTTACAGCTGAGTAATATTGCATTGTATATATGTACCACAGCTTCTTTAGCCAATCATCTATCGTAGGACACTTCGGTTGCTTCCATGTGAATAGTGCTGCTATGAGCATCAGTGTGCAAATATCTTTTTGGATGTGGGTTTTCAAGTCTTTAGGGTAAATACCCAGTAGAGGGATTGCTGGATCATATGGTAGGTCAATTCTTAGGTTTTTGAGGAACTTCAATACTGCTTTCCATAGTGGCTGTACCAATTTGCAGTCCCATCAGCAGTGTATGAGGGTTCTTTTTTCTCTGCACCCTCTCCAACATTTGTTATTGCTTGTTCTGTTAATTATAGTTATTCTAATGGGTGTGAGATGGTATCTCATTGTGGTTTTGATTTGCATTTCCCTAATAGCTAGTGATGTTGAGCACCTTTTCCTATATTTGTTGGCCATTTGTATATCCTTCAGGGAGAAGTGTCTGTTCAGGTCGTCTGACCATTTTTTGAATGGATTGTTTTTGTTGTCATTGTTGTTGTTACTGAGTTGTATGAGTTTTTTGTACATTTTAGATATTAGGCCCTTATCAGAGGTGTTGCTTGCAAATATATTTTCCCATTCGGATGATTGTCTCTTTACCTTTTTGATGATTTCATTTGCTGAGCAGAAGCTTTTGAGTTTGATGTAGTCCCATTCATTTATTTTTGCTTTTACTTCCCTTGCCTTTGAGGTCAAATTCATAAAATCCTCTTTAAGTCCAAAGTCCTTGAGTCTTGTTCCTATGTTTTCTTCTATGCATTTTATTGTTTTAGGTCTTGTATTCAGGTCCTTAATCCATTATGAGTTAATTTTGGCGTGTGGTGATAGACAACAGTCTAGTTTTATTTTTTTTGCAGGTGGCCTTCCAGTTTTCCCAGCACCATTTATTGAAGAGAGTTTCCTTTCTCCATGGTATGTTTTTGGCTTTTTCGTAAAAAATTATTTGCCCAGATAAATATGGGTTTACTTCTGGACTCTCGATTCTGTTCCACTGGTCCGTGTGTCTGTTTTGCTGCCAATACCATGCCGTTTTGATTACTGTTGCTTTGTAGTATAATTTGAAGTCAGGCAGAGTGATGCCTCCAGCCTCATTCTTTTTTCTCAGGATGGCTTTGGCAATTCGAGGTCTTTTGTGCTTCCATCTAAATCTGAATATTTTTTGTTCTATTTCTTTAAAAAATGACGATGGAATTTTGATGGAGATTGTATTACATCTGTATAATGCTTTAGGTAATATGATCATTTAAACTATATTGATTCTTCCAATCCAAGAACATGGAATCTCTTTCTATTTCTTTGTGTCTTCTTCGATTTCTTTTAATAGGGTCTTATAGTTTTCATTTCATAGGTCCTTCATATGTTTTGTTAGATTTATTCCAAGGTATTTTTGTTGTTGTTGTTGCAATTGCAAAAGGATTATTTTTTCCACTTCTTTTTCTGATGCTTCATTATTAGAGTATAGGAATGCTATGAATTTTTGAACGTTGATTTTGTATCCAGAGACTTTACTGTATATGCTTATTGTTTCTAATAGTGTTCTTGTGGAGTCTTTAGGGTTTTCTATATAGAGAATCATGTCATCCACAAATAGTGACAGTTTAACTTCTTTGTTTCCAATTTGGATGCCTTAAATATCTTTCTCTTGCCTGATTGCATTCGCTAGGACCTCCAATGTTATATTGAATAAGAGTGGTGATAGTGGACAGCCTTGCCTTATTCCTGATCTTAGGGGGAAGAATTTTAGTTTTTCACCATTAAGTATAATGTTGACTGAAGGTTTGTCATATATGGCTTTTATTATGTTAAGGTATTTTCCTTCTATACAGATTTTGTTAAGTATTTTGATCATAAATGGGTGCTGTATCTTGTCTAAGGCTTTTTTCTGCAGCTATTGATATAATCATGTGATTCTTATTTTTTAATTTGTTTATGTGGTATATCACATTAATTGATTTGTGTATGTTGAACCATCCCTGTGCCCCTGGGATGAAGCCCACTTGACCGTGGTGTATAATCTTTTGAATATGTTGCTGTATTCGGTCTACTAGTATCTTGTTTAGGATTTTTGCATCTGTGTTCATGAGAGAGATTGGTCTATGGTTTTCTTTTTTGTGTCATCCTTACCAGGTTTCGGTATCAGGGTAATATTGACCTCATAAAATGAATTGGGAAGTATTGCCTCCTCTTCGATTTTTTGGAAGAGTTTAAGGAGAATAGGTATTAAATCTTCTTTGAATGTTTGGTAGAATTCACTGGTGAAGCCATCTGGTCCTGGAATTTTACATTTTGGTAGGTTTTCGATGATAGTTTCAATTTCCATACTGCTGATCGGTCTATTTAGATTTTCCAGTTCTTGATTCAATCTAGGAAGGGTGTATTTTTCTAAGTACTGGTCCATTTCTTCAAGGTTATTAAATTTGGTGTTATATACTTTTTCATAGTATTCTTATATTATCCTTTGTATTTCTACAGTGTCTGTCATAATTTCCCCTCTTTCATCCCTAATTTTGTTTATTTGTGTCCTTTCTCTTTTTTCTTTAGTGAGTCTAGCCAAGGGTTTGTTAATTTTATTAACCTTCTCAAAGCACCAGCTCTTTGTTGCATTTATTTTTTCTATCTTTTTGTTTTTTGTTTTGTTTTGTTTTGTTTTCAATTTTATTTATTTCTGCTCTAATTTTGATAATTTTTTTCCTTCTGTTTACTTTAGGCTTCATATTTCTTCTTTTTCTAGCTTTTAAAGATGAAACATGAGGTTGTTTATTTGGGCTCGTTTTTGTTTTTGGAGATAGGCCTGTAATGATATGAACTTTCCTCTGTGACCACTTTTGCCGTGTCCCAAAAGTTTTGATATGTTGTACTATCATTATCATTTGTTTCTATGTAGCTCTTGACCTCTCTTTTTATTTCTTCCCTGACCCAGTTATTCTTTAGTAGCATGTTGTTTAAACTCCATGTATTTGTGGTTCTTCCTGATTTCTTAATGCAGTTGATTTCTAGTTTTAAAGCATTATGATCAGAGAATATGGTTGATATGATTTCAACCCTCTTATATTTGTTGAGGCTATCTGTGTGTCCCAGTACATGGTTGATTCTTGAGAATGTTTCATGCGCACTAGAGAAGAATGTATAAGCAGCTGTTTTGGGATAGAAAGCTCTGTAAATGTCAATGATGTTCAGTTGGTCTATTGTGTCATTTAAGGATGTTATTTCCTTATTGATTTTCTGTTTGGATGATCTGTCCATATCTGACAGTGAGGTATTTAGGTCCCCTACTACAATAGTGTTTTGGTGTATTTCTCCCTTTAGTTCTGTTAGTAATTGCTTTACATATTTTGGGGCTCCCTGATTTTGAGCATAGATATTAATCAGTGTTATGTCTTCTTGGTGCATGATTCCCTTTATCAGTATGAAGTGTCCCTCAGTATCTTTCTTTACCTTTCTGATTTTGAAGTCTATTTTGTCTGATATCAGTACCGCTACTCTTACTTTTCTCTGAATGCCATTTACTTGGAATATCTTTTTCCACCCTTTCACTTTGAGTCTGTATTTGTCTATGGAGCTGAGATGTGTCTCCTGAAGGCAGCATATGTTTGGGTTTTGTTTTTTGGTCCATTCTGCAACTCTGTGCCTTTTTATTGTTGAGTTCAGTCCATTTACATTTAGGGTGAATATTGAAATATGAGGTCTTCTTATGGCCATTTTATCTTTTGCTTTCTGATAGCTTGGTGTTTCCATTGCTTTCTTGTCCTTGTGTTACTGTTTTCTTTATTTTGTTTGTCTTTTGTGGGTTTTGCCTCTGGTTCTTCTTGTTTTATGTTATATACTTCAGTTCTGAATCTACTGTGTGTAGTTACCATTCTGAGTATATAAAGAGTAGTTATATATATACAGTTGCCCATTTTCTTCTGTGAGTGCCTTATCTCCATTCCCCTTTGAGAATTTGGATCTTTGACTCCTCCCCTTTTCAGTCATTGTTGTCTCATTTTGTCCTTCCGTATGTTGAACGTTCATTACTATCTTGCTATAGCAATTTTCTTCTTATTATTTAAGCTTATAACGCCCTGTTCTTAGTAAGGGTTGCACTCCTCTGCTTCTATTTGCCCAATAGTCACTTTACTCCTAATTATGGGTTGTTTTTTTTTTGGTCATTTTGTTTTAGGTGAATTGACCCCTTCCAGCATTTCCTGTAGTGCAGGCCTCAAAATAGAGAATTCCCTCAATTTTTGTATGTCTGGAAAGGTCTTGATTTCTCCTTCATATCTAAAGGAGAGCTTAGCTGGGTACATTATTCTAGGCTGGTAGTTCCTTTCACTTAATAGTTTAAATATTTGATTCCATTCCTTTTTGACTTGTAAGATTTGCACTGATGAGTCTGAAGATAATCTAATGGGTTTACCATTATAAGTTACCATTTTTTTCTCTCTAGCTGCCTCGAGAATTCTGTCTTTGCTGTTGATTTTTAATAGTTTTAATACAATGAGTCTTGGTGAAGGCCTTTTTGGGTTGAGATAATTGAGTGTTCTGTTGACTTCTTGAATTCCAAACTCCAGCTCATTCCTTAGATTTGGGAAATACTTGTCACCTATTTGTCTGAAAATGCTTTCTAATTCCTGTTCCTTTTCCTTGCCTTCGATAATACTCATTACTCTTATGTTTCCTCTCCTGATGGTATCAGCTAGTTCTTGAATTTCTCTTTCATTATTTTTTATTCTTTGGTTTCTCTCTTCTTCCATCTGATTTATTTCTAGATTTCTGTCTTCAATATCACGATCCTTTTCTTCATTTGGTCGACTCTATTTCCCAAGCTTGGTATTTCATTTTTCAACTCTTGCAGTGTGTTCTTCATCTCCAGAAGATCTATTTGGTTCTTTTTTAGGGTTTTAATCTCCTTGCTCTGTTCATCTAGTTGTTTTTTCAATTCCTGAAATTGCCCATTTGAGTTGTTTTGAATCTCATTGAGTTTTTTCAGAAGTAGCATCCCGAATTCTCTGTCATTTAAGTTGCATATTTCTGTCTGTAAGCTTATTTTCTGGAGGGTTTTCTCTTTCTTTCTGAGATGCCTTGTTACCTTTGTTGTTCATGGTGTTTAATAGACTATTTCTCCACCTGGGCATTAATGGAAGTATATTCTGCTGTTTTTCCAAAAAGAAGATTTATTATATAAAGGTCTCTCTTTAACCTGTTGCAAAGAAGGCACTTTTCTTTTGATTTCCAGTAGGTGGCGTCTAAGCCTCTTGGATCCCTGTTTTATATAGTCTTAACACTTTTAAAATTTTCTTGTAGATATTTAATCATGCTCGCTACCCTCAGTTTCAGTCCCTGTCAATGTCAGTGACAGCCGCAGCAGCTTTTGCTCAGATTCCCCTGGGGCTCTGTGGTGATGGGTCTTGGAGGGTGTGGGAGAAGGGGCCCTCTGGGTTGGGGGTTGTGGGCTGCAGCTCAGCCTTAGTTTTGCAACTGCTTCCCAGCAAAAATCAGCTATTGTTCCTCTGTGGTCCCATCCCACTTCTCTGCTTTCTGCTGTGATGACTGGGCCCTGTAGCCAGCTGGCCATGAGGAGTTCACCGCTGTCCCAGGCAGGAATGTTCAGGGAATTTGCTGCATGAACTGGTTGCTACTTCTCCTCTCCCTCTCCTCCTACAGGGAGCTCTGGAGGTTGTGAGAGGCAGCTTCTTTATTACTCCCAGTGCACTGCCCAACACCCAGCGTTCTGACCTGTGGTAGCTCTTATGTGAAGATCCCACACTCAGATGTGCTGGTGTGTAGTTTGGGTGTTTTTTGTTGAGTTTTAGATGTTCAGCTTATTGTTGTTTCAAGGGGAGAGACCTAGGGATATCTCTTACTCCGCCATCTTTTCTGCAACTCCCAAATCTGCAAATTTAAATAATTAAAACTATGATTTCAGTATTATTAAATGGGTTATAATAGGGTTTTCTTCTTTTCTCGCTGTCACGGAGAATTTCTCCCACACAGAATGAAAATAATTGAACTCAGAGCTAGAAGGAACTTTAGAAATGATCTTGATTAACCCCTTTATTTACACTTGAGGAAATTATGGCCTATAGAAGTTATCTTTTTCATCACCAGTGAACCTGTAGCAGAGCAAGGATTAGAAAACTAGTTTCAGGATGACAAAACTAGCTCTACAGTATGTTGCCTGCCAAGGAATTGTGATTCTATAGGAATGTCTCCTTTTAGCTTTGGAGATTATATATTAATTTCATGAAACCCCGTGAGTGTTCCATGAAGGTAAAATCTGAAGATTTACTAGACTTCAATGGGTTCCTATTGCCATTATGATTGAAATTGAAATTAAGATCGAGATTTAGCTTTGATTTTCAGAACAGTTCACAACATGGCCCAACTTACCTTTTCAGCCTAGTCTCCCCCAGCTTCCCTTCATAGACCTGTTCCAAACCAAAATGTTACTTTTATTTGTCAGCTATTTTGTGCTTTTATTAAGTGTTATTGTTCATTTCCCCTACATTAGGATACTATCTATCGTTTCAAAATCTAGCTTAGATTTCTTTCTCTGTGAAGTTTTCCCTTGCCGTGGGAATCAGAAACACTCTCTTTGGGATAATTGATAACTCTAGATCAATTAGCATTTATTAATGTTGCTATGTTTATTAGTTTCGTTTCTTAGTTTCTCAACCAGAGTTTGGAATCCTGAAGTTCTAATGCCATTTCTTTCTATTTCACTCTTTTTTCATCTACTCTCACCACCCCCCAAGGCTAGTATGAAATCACACATATGGGGAATTCACCATTTTAGTTGAGTGATAAAGTGAGAGAGCAATGAATGCTCTATTACAGAATAATCTTTAAGAACATATCCTGTAAAATTTTCTACCCCTTGTAGAACAGTCACCCCGAACTTCTTACAATTCTGGCAACCTCTGGTTAATGGCTAGGCTCAGCAGCAGAATTCAGTCTGCCCTTGAAACAAACTCTCCCAGGATAGTTGTAATATTTGGAAATATATCAACAGTAGTATTTGTCCTTCAGTTATATTTGAGAACAATTCGTAAGAAGTGCCACTGTGAAAACCAAAAAGTGCTTTATAAAGAAAGCTGACACCTCACCACACCAGTCTGTCCAGTTAAAAGGAAAGAGTCAAACAATCACACTTGCTTTTTAGAATAGTTGCCTGTGGGCTGTCAGCTGCCTTCTGTCCCCAGTCCCGTCCTAGGGCACAGGAAGGGGCAAAGGTACCATACGGTGTGCCCTTCTTAACACCAGATCACAAAAATTGAATGGCTCTGTGTGCCCCCCACCCCCAACCCAAATCTAGTCCCTGGAAGGGATAACTTGTTAGGCCATACCACAATGTGGCGTGGTTACCAAACGAGATCCCATACATTGTGCAAAGGAGATTGTCAGGGCCTGTCTGGAAAAATGCCATCCACGCAGACATGCAAAGCTTGGGAAGAAGACTAAGCTCCTGGCACCCAGAACTGCCCTTGGATCAGAAATCAAGGCACAAATGCATCTGGGATTGAGACATTATAATTCCCCAAAAAACCCACATCATAAAGATAAATAAACACTAGGAGTTCCCCAAGCATGTTTTTACCTACCTCTAGCCTTCCTTACTCCTGCACAGCACATCTGTTAATTACAGGTGGATTACAAGAAGGCGTGCCACTGAGAATGAAAACCATCCTGAAATGTTAAAGTCATTTCTACTTGATTGAGAACAGCATCAGGATGTTTTTCAAGGTGAGATCCCTTTCTTTTACTAACCATTATGTTAAAGTTCATCTGTACTGCCAAGTATACACAGGAAAAACAACCAGTAGAGTTTAATACCCAGCCTGTGCCAATGGTTTAATCTATTACTCAAAGTGTGGCCAGGGCACCAATAATAACCTGGAAGCTTGTTAGGAATGCAGAATCTCAGGCCCCTTTCAAGGTCCACTGAATCAGAATTTGCATCTACAGGATCCCCCAGTGTTTCATATGCAAATTAAACTTTGAGAAGTATTCAAGAGGGCTCTGAGTTTTAGTTCCAGGACCTTAAACAAATCCCCAACCTTGCCAGGCTTCATTCTCACTTCAGAAACACCTATCTTTCTGTTTCCTCCTGCAACTGTTAAGAAACCTAATGATGGTAAGAAAAACATTGAAAAGTTAAAAATGCTCTACGCAAATAAGATTCCACTAACTTTGTGAACTGCAAAACCAAAGATATCTCAGACATGGTTAAAGGCCCTCCTCACTGAAAAAAAAAGGAATGGTAGCCTCTGTAGTCGACTTGGCAGGAAGTCATCAACTTTTTTTGGATGACTTGCTACTTATACATCTTGAACTATAATTTTATCTTTCCAAAGTTTTGCCCTCTGAATTGCTTCTCAAAACTTATAGCACTGTGAATCATATTCAGCTAATTAGCCACACCATGAAATACTTTGCATATCCCAGATTCTCAAGGAAGATCGTTGTATTTGGAAAAGTGAAGAGAAACTAGGAGATATATTGGTCTCAAAGACTGCCTGTCCACAGAGGCCTATCTCTGCTTCAGAAGCTCTTGTAACTTCTGTTACTTCACATCAAAATTTGCATCACCGATGAAGTGTGGCGGTGACACTTACAGATAATCTCACCTCAGACTTGAAAAGGGCACTAGGTAAATAAAAGGCTTATAAAACTTGTACTTGAAAAAGTTTTGAATTCCTGTTAAAACAGAAAAACATTTAGAGAAAATATATGGAATTTGATTTGTTACCTTCCCTCATTTTTAAAATAAGCTTGGATTTACAGAAAAGTTGCAAGGACAGTACAGAAATTTCCTTTATACCCTTCACTCAGCTTCTCCTAATGTAAACATCTTCCATAACCATAGCACATCTGTCAAAACCAAGAAATTAACGTCACAGCAATATCATTAACTTAGGAGTTTATTAGAATTTCACCAGTTTTCTACTATTGTCCTTTTTAAGAACCAGTTTAAGCTACCATATTGCCAATTTAGCCTTCAGGGTTTTCTTTGGTTAATAAATGAATTGTGCCTAATAGAAGATACTCTGCTTTGGCTTTTTAAATATTTTAATTATTAAAAAAAATGCACAAAATAACATGAGATGTCTATATGCCATCATCAATATGCCATGGTTTTTAAAATGTTGCTATATTTGCCTTAAATCTCTTTTTTAAAAATATAAATAAAATTTTAAAGATATGACAACATCTTTGTCTTCTGAAGTCAGTGTAGGCTATTCATAAACAATACATTACTTTGTGAACTTTTAAAATTTGCCTGGGTAATATCTAACTCTACATTTCATATGAAATTTTACTTTCCACTCAACATTATTTGAATTGCCATGTAGAGTCTACCCCTTATGAGTAAGCACATTTAAGTATCTAGACTCCTACTTGTTCAGTCTCAGTCTGAGCTGTAGTGAATGTGGACGTTTATACATTGTTTCTTCATATAGATGCATAACGAATTTCTCTAGTTTAAAAGTGGAACTGCAAGTCGTGAGGTATGTGCATCTTCAAATGTATTAAATATGGTGAAATCACAATTCAAAAAAATGCTAAAAAATTAAATTTCCACCAGCAATGTGTAAGAGTTCCAATTTCAAGTGCTCACTAGAATATCATTTATCAGACATTAACTTCTGTCCTTCAAATATGAAAGTAAAGTTGTCTTATTGTTCTTTAATATACATTTCTCTGGTTACCAGCAAGTTTGAGCAACTTTGCAAGTGTTGGCTCTGAAGCCTGGGTTTGTATTTGCTTTTTGTCACTTTGTATCTATGTGACCTTGGACAAAGTATTTTCTCATTTATAAAATGAATAAATGAGTGAATACAAGTAAGGAACATAGAAAAGAGACTGGCATAACAAGCTATCCCAGATTCACCTGAGATTTTCTCTCCCTAGACTTGGAATCAGCCGTTTTCCCAAGAAGCTGTGGTTCTTTTTACCAAAATATGGTATTTATAGAACAAATCAGAACTCTAGGGGAACTCATTGTTCTCAGTGCTTCTAAGACTTTTGGTGAACAAAGTTAGAAATTAAGTATTTTTTAAGAGAAAAAACATCATACATTTATATTGATGTTCCAATTCAAATTTAAAATTACAGATTTTCACTATTTCTTGAACTTTATATTTGTATCCTTTTTTCTTAAAAGTCTTGGTTCTTAACAACATTAGCATAATTACTTAGTTGCTTTAGCCTATTAAATATATAATAGTTATAAAATATGATAACACTTTTATTATAACAATATGATTCTGTAAATAGTTTCTTTAAAAAAAATTTTTTTTTGTGGTTCTTTTGTCCGTAGGCAATATTTCAAGAGAGATATAAAGTCAAATTACTGGTTTTTAAGTAACCTGAAATTTCTCTCTGTGGTCATACCACTAACTTGAGTCACAGGTTTATTTGTTCCATTTGACTTTGATTTTCAAGATTTGCTTTTTAAAACAAACAAACAAACAAACAAACAAAAACAAAAAACAGCTTTATTGAATTATAATTCTCATACCGTACAATTCACCCATTTAAAGTATAAATCTCAAAAAGAAACCTAGTACCTATGACCACACAACTATCCCCTTCCCTTACTAAAATAACCACTAATTCACTTTCTGTCTCAATGTATTTGCCTGTTATGGACATTTCATTAAATGAATAATTTAATGTGTGGTGTTTTTTGACTGGTTTCATGTTGTAGCATGTATGAACTTTTTATGACTGAGTGATATTCCATTATATGGATATACCACATTTTGTGGATCCACTCTTCAATTGGTGGAGATTTAGGCTATTTCCACCTTTGATTATTGTTAATAATGCTGCTATGAAACATTGACAAAACA
Source organism: Eidolon dupreanum (assembly GCA_028627145.1). Classification (NCBI taxonomy): domain Eukaryota; kingdom Metazoa; phylum Chordata; class Mammalia; order Chiroptera; family Pteropodidae; genus Eidolon; species Eidolon dupreanum. The sequence continues at coordinate 73,582,425 of CM053507.1, read as the reverse complement.
AAAAGACATCAACTGAATGAGAGAAGATATTTGCAAATGATACATTTGATAAGGAACTCGTACAGCTTAACACCAAAAAAAAAAAAAAAAAAATCCAATTAAAAAATGGGCATAGGACCTGAATAGTCTTTTCTCCAAAGAGGACATACAGGTGACCAAAAGACATATGAAAAGATGCTCAACATCACTAAACATCAGGGAAATGCAAATTGAAACCACAATGAGATGTTACCTCACACCTGTCAGAATAGCTCTCATCAATTAATCAACGATAATAAATGCTGGCAAGGATGGGAGAAAAGGGAACTCTCATACACTGTGAGATTGTAAATTAGTACAGCCGTATGGAAAATAGTACAGAGATTCCTCAAAAAATTAAAGATAGAGCTGCCATACAACCCAGTAACCCTACTTCTGGGTATTTATCTAAAGAAAACAAAACATTAATTCAAAAAGGTATATGCACCCTTATGTTCATTGCAGAATTACTAGTAATATCCAAGATATGGAAGCAACCTAGATTCTCATCAATAGATGAATAGATAAAGATGTATAGTAATATATATTTGAAATATTATTCAACAATAAAAAGAATGAAATCTTACCATTTGTGACAACATGGAGAGACCTAGAGGATATGCTCAGTGAAATAAGTCAGAGAAGGACAAATACTCTATGATTTCACTTATTTATGGTATCTAAAATAACAAAACAAAATAGAGACATAGATATAGAGAACAAGCTGATGGTTGCCGAAGGGAAGCAGGGTGTGGGGATGAAAATTAAAAAATGGTGGGGGGACAAAATAACATAACATAACATAACATAACATAACATAACATAACATAAAATTGATAAATGAAAAAAATAATGCTGCTATAAACAGTTGTGTAGACATTTTTGTGTGGACATATATTTCCATTTCTCTTAGATATATGCTTAGAAGTAGAATTGTTTGGTCAAACGGTAATTTTTTGAGGACTGCTAAATTGTTTTTCAAAGTGGCTGTGCTACTTTACATTTTCACCAGCAATGTATGAGAGTTCCAATTTCTCTACATCCTTATCAATATTTGTTATTGTCTTTTTGATTCTAGTCATCCCAGTGGATATAAAGTGGTATCTCATTGTGGTTTTCATTTGCATTTCTCTGATGGCAAATAATTTTCATGTGCCTGTTGAACATGTGCAGATCCTTTGTTCATTTTTATTTTATTTTGGTAAGAACACTTAACATAAGATTACTCCCTCTCTCTCTCTCTCTTTTTTTTTTAGAAATGAGAAATTAAATTTTAATGTGTAATTGAATAAATAGCTTTTGAAATTAATTTGCTTTGTGGTATATTTTAAAATTGTATGGCTCACAGGTGGAACACTAATATTTGATGAAGCTGACATTGAGCTCCAAGCAGAAAATATTTTAATTACAGATGGAGGCATTTTTTGGGTATGTGAGAGAACCTGATATATATTCATTGCTAACCTCTTTCCATTTATAAGATTTCTTTTGCCCATTTAAAAAAAAATATTTATTTTTATTGTTGAGTTGTAAAAGCTGCTTATTTAATTCTAGAAACAAATCTTTTGTTGGTTATATGATTTGCAAATACTTTTTTCTAGACTATAGGTTGTCTTTTTAACTTTTGTGTCTTTTGAAACATAAAAGTTTTAAATTAAGATGAAGTACAGTTTATCTACTTCTTCTGCTACTTGTGCTTTGGTGTCGTATCTAAGTACTCACTGCCAAATCCAAGGTTGTGAAGATTTACCCCTATGTTTTCTTCTAAGAGTTTTATAGTTTGGCTCCTACATTAGGTCTTTGATCAATTTTGAGTTAATTCTTGTATATGGTATGAGGTAAGGGTCCAATTTTATTATTTTGTGTGTGGCTATCCAGTTGTCCCAGAACATTTATTGAAAAGGCTATAGTTTCTCCCACTGAAATGTTTTGACATCCTTGTTGAAAACTCAGTTGACCATACATACATAGGTTTTCTCCTGGGCTTTCCATTGATCTATATGGCTAGCTTTGTGCCAATAGAACAATGTCTTGATTATTCTTGCTTCATAGTAAGTTGTGAAATCAGGAGATGTGAGTCATCCAACTTTGTTCTTTGGCTATTCTAGGTCCCTTGAGTTTCCACATAAATTTGTTATTTCTAAAAAAAAAAAAAAAAAACTCAACTGGCATTCTTGTAGTGATGGTGTTGAATCTGTAGATCACTTTGGGGAGCATTGCCACTGAACAATGTTAAGTCTTCCAATTCAAGAACATGGGATATATTTTCATTTATTTAGATTTTTTTTTTATTTCTTTTAACAATGTTTTGAGTTTTTGGAGTATACATTTTGCACATTTGTTAAATTTATTCCTACGTACTTTATTTTTTATTCCATTGTAAATGGAATTATTTTAACTTCATTTTTTGTTTGCTCACTGTTATACATGGAGATATTTGTTTCTGTGTATTGACCTTGCATCCTGCAACCTTACTGAGCTTGTTTACCAGCTGTAATATTTTTTAGTGGATACCTTGGGATTTTCAACATGTAAGATTATGTTATCTGTAAATAGAGGTGGTTTTACTTTTTTTCCTCTCCAATCTGAATGTCTTTTGTTTCTGTTTTTTGTTTTTGCCTAATTACTCTGGATAGAACTTTCAGTACAATGTTGACTGGAGGTGGCAGCAGTAGACATCTTAGGAAAATGTCCTAACTGGATAATCGTAAGAGGAAGGAGGCATGCAGTCTTGAATATGATGTTAGTTGTAGGTTTTTTATAGATGCTTTTTTTTTTTTTCCACATGGAGATTTTGGTTTGCTAGTATTTTGTTGAGGCTTTCTGCATCTACATTCATAAGAGATTTTGTTGTAGTTTTATTTCGTGAAATGTATTTGTCTGATTTTGGTATCAGGGTAGTACTGGCTTCAGAGAATAAAATAAGAGAGTTCCCTCCTCTTCTATTTCCTGGAAGAGCTTATGAAGAGCTGGTGTTAATTCTTCTTTAAATGTTTGCTAAAATTCACCAGTGAATGGTAGTCATTTCTATATGTAGAAAATGGGACGGGGGTGGGGGATAGGATTCATCAGTGAAGCCATCTGGGTATGGATTTTTGGGATAGTTTTTTAAATTACAAATTCAGTCTCTTCACTTGTTTAGGTCTTTTCAGTTCTTCTATTTCTTCTTGACTCAGTTAGTTTGTGTCTTGTAAGGAAAACTTTTCTAGTTTGTTTATTTTATCTAAATTACCTAATTTATTGGCATATAATTATTCATAATATTGTCTCTTCTTATATTTGAGCTTTCTTTCTCTCTTTTTTTGTGGATCAATCTAGCTAAAGGTTTGTCAACTTTGTGGTTCTTTTCACAGAACCCACTTTTAGGTTTCTTAATTTTCTCTCTCTTTTTTTTTTTTTTCTATTCTCTATTCTTTAATTTCTGCTCTATAGCTACTGGTATCTTTGGCTTGCTTGTCTGGGAGTGGAACCTCTGTTTCATGATTGAATTGCGGTGAGGGGAATCAGATCTCAGGATTCTCAGTGTGCCAAACCTAAGGTGGAGCCTCTGCCCCATGATGGGAATTGGGTGGATAGGAGCCATGTGTCCTCCATCGTGTTGTTAGGAGTGGAATTTTCATCACTCTGAGCTAAGATGGGGGAGGGAGCATGTTGTTCACGTGCAGATGTCATAGACTTTCGCTGTTCTTATTGGAGTTTAGTAGGCTTTCTTGAATAAACGCTTCTTCATTTGCTATATGGTCTAAAGATCATTTATAAAGAATTGAATTTTTAAAAACGAATTCATCAGTTTCACCGTAGAGAGGGACCATGGAGGCCTCACATTGCCATGCCAGTAATAGACCTTTAAGAGTTTGTCTCTTAATTTTTAAATTTGACTTTATAACTATGTAACATATTTACACGATTCTAAAATTAAATCTATTAAATGATGTATTTTCTATCTTTTATACTCTGTTCCCTCTCTCTATTGACTAGGTTAAAAGTTTTTAATTGAGCTATAATTAATTAATATACCATAGCATTCACCTTTTAAAGTTTATAATTCAGTGGTTTTAAAATTATGTTTACAAAGTTGTGCAACCATCATCATTATCTAATTTCAGAATATTTTATCTCTCCAGAAAAAAAACCCATATCTGTTAGTATATTCATTTCCCATTTCCTCTTTCCCCTAGCCTCTGGCAATCACTAATCTACTTTCTTTCTCTTTGGATTTGCTTATTCTGGTCTTTTTGTATCAATGGAATAATACCATATATGGCTCTTTATGACTGACTTCTTTTACTTAGCATAATGTAGTTGATGTTCATTCATTTTACAGCATAAATCAATACTTCATTCTTTTTTATGGCTGAATAATATGTTATTGTATGGATATAACACAATTTGTTTTCTTATTTATCAGTTGATAGACATTTGGGTTGTTTCCATTTCTGGCTATTAAGAATAATGCTGCTGTGAACATTCATGTTTTTCTGTGTGGATATATGTTTTCTTTTCTCTTCGATATAAGCCTCAGAGTAGAATTGCTGGGTAACCTGTTTTTAAAAAGTTTTTGTTTTATTCTTCCATAGATAGATAGACAGACAGACAGACAGACAGACAGACAGATGATAGATAGATGTAGAGCTATAGATAAAGACATTAATATAGATATATAGATATCATTAGGTAAACAGTCGCAATGCATACATGTACTTTTCTTCACTTGACTTTTTTAACTTAAATTATATCTTGGAAAACAAAATAAAAAACATATATGCCGGGCATCAATCCATATCAATATAGAGATGTTCCTCACTTCTTTTTAGAATTGCATGATCAACATGTGCTGTGATTTATTCAACCAGCTATCTATTAATGGACATTTGGATTGTTTTGTAGTTTCTTGCTATTACAAATTGAACTGGAACATATTGCCATATATATATATATTTCATATTTTTGTAATTTTGGGATAAATTTTTAGAAGTAAGATTTCTGGATCAAAGGATAAATTCAGTTAGGTATTATCAAATTCTTTTCCATTAATGTTGCTCCATTTTATATTTCCAGTCAGTATCCTTTTACAATGTACTATATATGATTGAAAATAATAATGTGTATTTTCCAGTTTTTGGTGTCAGTTTTGTGTTTGTACTTTGATCAATTGTTAATTATGTTTTTAAAATCTAGATTCTTAATTGTTTTTAACTTCTTGATAGTTTATTAGAAGATATTTCTTCTAATATTTCTATATATTTTTGCTTTAAATATTTGAGGGTACATCAGTATAGTCAAGTTATACCTTTTTGATGTTTTTTTCATTATATAGGATCCATCCTGACCTTAATATGACTTTTGATTAACCTATATTTTATGTTGAATTTTTATGTATATTCACCTTTCTTTTAGATGCTGTTTGTGTATTGTTTTTTCTATCCCTTTGTGTTCAATCTTTCTATGTCATTACATGTAAACATTTTAAATAACATATACCTGAATTTTTATTATATTTTAATGTAGTTTAAAAAAACCTGTGTTTAGCTCATTTACATTTGTTATAATTAGTAATATTCTTGGATTTATTTCTTTTATCATTTATAATTTCTTGTTTATGTACTTTTATTTTTATAATTTTTTAAATTATTTTATTTTGCTATTTTTAACTTCTATTCTTTTCTTCTATTGGATTGATTGGGATTTAGGATTTCTGGTTTTATTAAGGGTAAAATCTATCTCTGCAGCATGACATTTTCTTTATTATAATTTTTACATGTGGCTCTTTTATTTCATAAGTTGGAGACTATCTTTTTATTAAGTTGTAGTTCCTTTTCTCCCAACTTAGGAGTAATTTGAGAAAGACTTATTTTGTAGAAGTTAATATGAAATTATTTTAATTTCTAAATTATAATTTAGTTGTACATAAAGCACACAGAATTGTAATTTACACTGCATTAAACTTTTGGAAAATATTTTATCTTAATCTTTTGTACTATAAAAATATTCTCTAAGTACCTCTAAAGATAGACTCTTGAATATCCCTATTATTAAGAAATACACACTAAAATATTTAGGGATAAGGACTCATTATATGTAACTTATCTATAAATGGTTCAGGAAAATCATTATAGATAGATGGAAATAAAGAGAGAGAATGATAAAAATGAATAACAGTTAATAATAATAGGTGAAACAAGATAAAAATATATGGCTGTTTTGGTACTGTTTTTATTTATGCAACATTTTATATCTTTAAAATTATTTCTAAAGAAAAAGTTTCAAAACTCCATATTCAGCAAAATATTTAAAAGAAAGTTTATTTTGTTTATGAAAATTTCCATTAACATTAAGTTTAAAAAATAAACTAATACATTAATATTTTCGATGATGATAGGGTGTCACCCAGTGTTCAATTTCTGCAACTACTATCAAACTCAAGTTCTAAAAACTATTTGGAAATGGCTTTTTGTTGATTTCTTTATGGTGGCAATATAAAATTATGAAAATGAGGCACGTGATCAAAATGATTAAAAAAAAAAAAGCCAGAAGCAACTAAAATATGAAAAAAGAACCGGGAGTACGTTTCAGGTCTTCCCTTAATCTGGATCTTCTGGATTCTTATCCTTTAAACCCCCAAATTAACTTTTGTTTTACTTTGTAGCCTCAGTTATTCCGTGTTCAGTATTACATGGTGCCAGAAGTAGAATCCGAAATGGCTTGCCTTGTCCTCTGGCACTGCTACGGATTCGAGTAAGGTACCTACAAGAGCCCATCGTGCTCTGTCCTCTCCTTGGTGGTCCCAGGTCGTCTTGGTAAGTACTCCTGGACTGAACCTCCTGCCATTGTAAAGGTTCGTGTTTACACAGGTGTTCTCTGTTGCCAGCTTTTGTCTGCAGGATTAAAAATGTTCATCAGGTAAGGACTCTTTTGTCCCTAAGTGGAGTACTCCTTTTGTAAAATGGGTAGTTCATGCTTTAAGGGAACAATTACTGAGCATCCGCCTTCTATTTCTGGAACCTGTCCAGACTTGTATGCATACCCTTAGGATACGTTTTTGTTTGTGGCTATAATAATGTCCCCTGGGCCTATGAATCCTTGGATTCTTGGAAGATGAGTGGACAATGCATGCTAGCATAAAAAACACTCCCTTTACCATCCTGAAGCTAATGCTAGCTCTGATGCCTTCACACAGACAAAAAGGGTCCTCTCTATTATAGAAGATTATCCAGACGAAGACCTCTCTGAATAGGAAGATAACAGGTGTGGATATACAGATGGTTATTCTAGCACCAATTTAATCACCTTCTTAGGATTTGGGGTACTTGGTTGGGAATATTGACAGCGAACTGTGAAGTTGCACTGCGCAACCCGACTAGAATAGTTAACAGAATTTCCCGATTCACCACATGGACTCTTAGAGCTCAATAAAACTTTGGACTCCTTAGCCTATGTAGTACTTAATAACTATATTGCTCTTGACTATTTACTTGCAGCACAAGGTGTCATCTGTGCTATTGTCAACACCTCCTGCTGTCCCTGGATAAATACTTCTTCCAAAGTAGAATTAGACACAACCAAGCTTCTTAAACTCACAAAGTGCCTTAAAGGACACTTAAAAGTCACCACTGGCATCCCTGGCTACTAGCCAGGCTTGGGGCCATTTTAAGATCTGATTTACAAATTGTTATAATTATCATCATTCTGATTTGTTCGATGTTCCTCATTGTCAAATTGTTGATGTGCTGTATAGCCAAATATCCTAATTCTACTGTTAAAACTCAGATATGGTTGCTCAAAGTCTAGAGATATTTAATCAAGTTTCCACCCTTGAAGATCCTGACTGAAGACAACTGCAGGTGAAGACCATGCCCTAAACTTACCTCCCTAGAGCCTCCTTGTTGCTCAAATGTGGTCATTCCCCCTATGACTATGACTTCTACTCCAATAACCCCTCTTCCCTCACCAGCCCTTATGTGGGACATGACCAAATATGCCTGACGATTCTATACCAAAACGGTTGATCATCAATACTTTCCAAGGAAAGATCTTGATCAAAATGGAGAAATGCGAACAGAACCATCTGAAAATGGAATCACAGTGTTGAGGGTCCTTAGAATGGAGTCAGGAGGCCAGCAGCGAAGTGAACACCCATACCCAGATGGTGTTTGAACTTTTGGACATTCATGCCTGTCATAGAAGCACATCCTGGAACCTGCCTCCTTGATTCCATACTGACACTAACCTCAAAGTCTCACCACCTGGGCCTTACCAGTCCTTTCTGAATTAGTCATCACACCATATTAGACAGCATAGGGAAAGTTTCTTTTGTTACAATTTGTGGGGTTTGCTTTTTTGTCTTTCCTAGAGCACATTTCAGGTCTTTCCCTTAATCTGGATCTTCTGGATTCTAATCCTTTAAGTTCCTAAATAAACTTTTGTTTTACTTTGAAAAAAAAGAAAAAGAAAAAAGAACCATGCATTATGATATGAAATGCAGATTTTTGCCCCCCTTAAATTTTATCAAAATCTCAAGAGGACATGAAAGTAGCTGGAGCATAAAGAAAGACTGATCAGTGCACACATTAGTTAAAAATAAAGATTTACACATAATCCATGATTATTATAAAGCATATAATTTATTTGAAACATTTATATGCTTCAGATGAAGTGGTCACAACAGGCAAGCTTGTAACACTTTTCTCTTTATTTTTCTAAACGGTGGATGTTATGTGTGTGTGTTTTACCCAAGTAAATTCCATTATAGAAAAAGAACAAAATGGATTTAAGATAATTTGGTATCATAAGTTTTAAAAGAAACAGAATACTAAAAGCAAACACTGAAAAACAATCTGCTTAAAAAACTTCACTATGCTAACAATGCTTTAGTCTTCTTCATGGATGGTGGATATGATCCAAATCATTCTACAATGCTCAGAAAAATCAGAATGTAAAATGTCGAATTTAATTAAGATATCCTCAGTCTCTTCACCATCATCTCCATTATCAAACTGGATTTTGGCATCACTCTTGGGAAGAAACGTAACCTGTCTTTGACTGTAGCTTATTCTGGAAGCTCAAGATATGCCTTCAAATGTCCAGCCTCATTGGAAATGTAAGGAAAAATTATTTAACTTTGCTATCCAGTAGCCTTGAAAGCCTACCAATATAATGTCTGAAGTTCTTATCTAAACTTTTTTTTCTCAGTTTCTCCTGAATATCAAAACAGATTGCTTCTAATAGTCCATTTCCAAACGTTTATTTAGCTGGATCGAGTGATCCATTATCCTTGTTCTCTTCTTTCAGATTCATTCTCATTCTTACCTCTGCACCTATTTTTACTTTTATTCTTGGGCATGACTGCAGTGGTGGTCTGGGTCTCTCTCTTCCTTCCTGGTGTGTGGGGCCCAGCAGTCATGGAAGGCTGGGTGCCATGTGTGGGAGAGCATTGACTGAGGTTTTTTTTTATTTCTCTTTTCCCCATCTCTATGTGTTTTATAGTTATACATGCAATTTCTATTCTCTCAGTGAACACTTTTAAAGCTTAATCAGGTATATTTGACAAAGTCTAAAATTAATCTTTATTTCTACCTTCTTGAACAAAGACCTTAAAATGCTTTGATTGTGATCTCCCTCTTTCATATTTTGTTAATGTTGTCTAGAATTATTATTTTTTGCCCAAATTAGCTATTGATTTTTTAAAATGAGCATGTGCTCTTTTTACATTCCTCTATGTTTACCAATTTCTTTGCTCACCATTCCTTCTTGTATCTCATTCCTTTCTGGATTCCATTTCCTTCTTCCCTTCGTACTACTTCTTTCAGTAACTAACAGTGAGTGATAAATTCTCTTAGTCTTTTTGTTTGTTTGTATGAAAATGTTTTTATTTTGTCTTATCTCTTGAATAAGTTGGGAATTGGTTTCCAGATTGACAATTATTTCCTGTGAGCAATCAGAAGATGTAATTTTATCATCTCCTGGACTCTCTATTACTGCTGTTATAAAGTCAGCTATCAGTTTATTGTCCTTTCTTTGTGAGTTATATGCATTTTCTCTTGGAGTTCTTAATTCTTAGACTTTCTCTTTGTTTTTCGTGTTTTTTAGTTTCACTAAGGAGCAGTGGGTTTGCTTTTACTTTTCTACATTTCTATATCATAATGGTCCTGAATCTGGGGATTTTGGTCTTTCACCAAGACTGGCAATTTTCCTGCCACTTAAATAATTTTCAAATTTTTCTCTTTATTCTTTTCTCAGGTAATTCTTATTCCAAGTATGTTTAACCTTCTCACACTGTCTTCTATATCTCCTAATCTCTTGGTCGTAATCCCTCCTCTTTATCTTTTTGTGGTATTTTGGATCATTTTCTCCTATCTATCTTCTACCCTGAGTTTTTACTCCTCTGGATTTTTACACATCTATTGTGTGTGTGTTTTTTAATTCAACTCCTTTTCATTTCTAAAATTTCTATTTAATTCTTTTTCAATTTTTTTTCCTCAAATTTGCCTTATAAAAAAATAGGATCTTGTTGTTTTCTTTGGTTTTGATTATTTAAAAAATACTTTAAATAATTTTAAAGATAATCATTTTATTCTCCTTCAGTTTGTCTTTTTAATGATTTCAAGTTCTCGTCCTTGAGAATGTTCAATGACTATTACTTATGGTGGAATGTTTCCTTAAGCTTTAACAATTTTTTACAGTGAACTTATTTTTAGTGGGATCTGTGTTCTCTGTGAAAATTGTCAGTGGCACGAGTGGTAGAGATGGGTTGAGATGAAATCCGGCATTGCCCCAGTTGCATGGGGGAGGACGGTGGTGTTGGGTGCTGTCCCTTGGTTCTTTCCTGCCGATGCAGCAAAGAATTATAGGTCCGCGAGATTTAGAAAAAAGTAAGATTTATTGAAAGTACATTTTAGAAGGAGACAGGCCATGCTAAGGAAGGCTGCAGCCCTGTAGAATTTAGGAGGTAAAGAGATAAGACAGAGTTCACCCCAAGGGAGTAGCGGATTTTCAGCAAAGAGAACTGTAACAATGCAGAAGTGGGAAGTTCCGTTTGTATTTGGGCTGCGATGAAAGGTCCTAGATGATCCATTTGTGAGGTTACCATGACTGACAGCTGGCTACTATATAACACTTTGCCTACAGAGCATGTGCTTACCCAGTATTCAGTCTGGTTATAATTAAATTCATGAACTTCCAGGCATAAACATAGTATTATAATGACTGTATAATAAGCATTAGATTGTGGGCAGATTAGGGTAATACTTTCTGGGCAGGCATCTGTGGCTGGATTAAACAAGCTATATGTTATGACCCTCCTGTCCTTTGTCTCTGGAGATGCAGGAGTGTTCTTTGGGCAGTCTCTAGGCTGGGCCCTTATTTCTTTGTTCCCCTGTCACTCATGTCTGACATCTACCTAACAGAAAAATTTTTCCATAGAAAAGCATTGGATTCTTCAAGGAACTGTGAGATATCACTAATCTCACATTATTTTATGTTAATTTCTCAGCTGGGGGGTGGTGATGGAATACTTAGATCACAAAATTCTTACACCAAAACTGCTCAGTGAGGAATTAGGCCCAGAGTTTTAAAATTCTACCCCCCTCCCTCACCCCACCAAAAAAAAAAAAAAAAAAAAAAAAAAAAAAAAGACCCATTTTTAACCAGAGTCCCAAACAAAGATAGACAATCTTCCTTGACATCTTCCTCACTTGGTGGACACATTTCATTCTAATCCACTCTTTCACTGAGGGTGTAGGCCTTTAAAAGTCTCAATTTATTCACCTCCACCCACCTAACCCTGGTGGAACAGTGTCTTTGTCACTTCTCAGACAGCTACAGGATTATCTTCTGTGCTCACTGCATTTGTTTTCCATTTTGGGCCCCAGGACTGACTGGTCCCAGGTTGGCTGTGATCCAGGCTCGTGGCTAGGAATAGGACCCCGGATTTTGAATGTTACGTTAGTGTAGTAGGGCACCTGTGCCTAACATATGTAAGCATGATTCAACTTATTATATCACGGATGTGTGGCAGAATGCCACTATTGTTCTCTGACATATATAAAGCCCATGCATTCCCTTAACAGAGAAGAAGTGCACACCCCACAATAGAAGCGTGCCTCCACAGTAAAGTCGGGGTCTGCCATTTCATTCTCATGTCGGCCCCTCATGCATTCTTTCAGCTGGGCATCTCACCACTGAAAGCTTCCCTTCTTGATCAGCTTGGTGCTAACATCCATTCCTTCTTTACTCTGCACTTGGAGATTCTCCCTTATAACCTATGATTTTAGCTGCTCACTTAAGAATATTGTTGTTATGTTTTAATTAGCAACTTGTGGACAAAAAAATGGAGGTTCTATGGAAAGTAACCTCACAGGGTAATCTGATCATACTTTCCAACTGGGTAGGTCATGGTTGGTAGTCACGCCCAAGGCATATAACTTTTCAGTAAAAGGTTTATCTTTTCCTTAAGCAAGCCCTGTCCATTATTTCTATGCATCTAGGTTATCTTTTCTTTGAAATAAATCTAACCATCCTCAAGAGAGCACATAATCTTGTTAACTATCTTGTAATCTAATCCCTGCTTTGCTTTCCCCAACCTCCATGTAATCTTCCTTACATTTCCTCCTTAATTTCAAATGCATAAAAGAAACTGAAAAACTGTTCTCCTCTGAAGCCTTTGAGATTTTGCTTCCTGGCATATGTTGTCAGTTTGGTTCAAATAAACTATTATGAAAGTTCTCTACAGGTTTGGACAATTATGTCAACAAATTCTTTGAGTGGAAGGATAGGTTTTTCTAGTCCTCTTTTTTGAAATTGAGAGATTTGACCTTGTTAAAGGATAATTTTTTAAAAAGGTTAAAATTGTAACTCTCATACAGATATAATATGAATTAATTTGTTATTAATGAAGGAATATGTAAGATGTTAACTAGTTCAAAGGAGAAGTCAAATAAGTACATATTTACATGGAATAAAGGAATGTTGAAATTAACAAGGAAACAGTTTTTTCCATGGACAGGAGGAGAGTCAATTGAACATCCATCTGACAGAATATATTTGCATGTCTATAGACAAAATTTAGCTGGCATTGCTTTCACTTATCCATAATCTACAGAGTTGTAAAATAGCCAAAAATCAGTGAAAGGCTAGAATCAGATAATCTGAAAAAGTTGGCTCCAAATAGTGCTTAGTTTTCTATTAGGACTCCCAAAAATCTTTTCTGCTATTTCCAAATGTTCTTGCAACTGACAAAGAGTCTCTTTTACTGAACTTTAATCAAGCTTCTCTGAACTCTCTTACTGTGAACTAAATGTTTGTGTTACCCCCTCCCACAAATTCACATGTTGAAATTTTAAACCCCAAATTGATGGTATTAGGAAATGGGTGAGACCTTTGGGAGGTGATTAGGACCATGTGGGTGGAGTTCTCATGAGTGGGATTAGTGCCTTATAAAACAGACTACAGAGAGCTTCCTTGCCTCTTCCAGCACCCGAGGACACAGCCAGAACATGGCGATCTATGAACCAGGAAGTGGGTCTTCACCAGACCTTAAATCTGTCACCATCTTTATCTTGGACTTCCCAGACTCCAGAACCCTGGGAAATAAATATTTGTTGTTTAATTTACCCATTCTATGATACTTTTGTTGTAACAGCTGAACTAAGACATCTCTTCTCAACTAGGCTCTGACTTTTGGGCTTAGGCTTTCACCTTCTCACTGTCAAATTATAGCAAGAATTGTGCTGAGTTAGTTTAGCCAAAATTCCCCATCCTCAATATCTGATCGGGTTCCTCATCCTCCACCATTCCCCAGATATAATCACCCTGACCTTCCTTCAGCAGGAATCCTGTTAGGTCAATTTAGCCAGAATATCCCTTACTGCTCATGTTTCTTCTTCGTAGTTTTCCATTCACTTACCCTCACCCTGTTCCTTGGCTGTAAATTTCCACTTTTCCTTGTTGCATTTGGAGTTGAGCCCAATTTCTCTTTCCCACTGTAAAACCGCACTGCAGTAGCCCCTATATCTGCAGAAATAATCCTGAATAAGGTCTGCTTTACTGTTCTTTAACAAGTGTCATGAATAATTTTATAAACACAATCTTGGATTATATAGTAATTTTTCAGAGAAGACTTTACCTTTGTAGTGATTTTTTTATCTTCATTATAGGAAATACCAGCATTTTGTCTTCTATCTTTTGCTCAGCTGATGGACCCTAATTTGGGAGTGAGAGTAGGGGATTAAGAAAAAAAATGACTTTAATATCATTTCCTCCATTATCTCTTGAAATTTCTAAGATGATATAAGGGGCCATAAATGAACATTTTATCGTAGTCCCCCTCGGGACCCTGGTGTATCAGGTTCTTTATTTATGGAAGAGTGTGTGATGGGTAGCAGGGGACAGTTGTTGATTTGTAGAATATGCACAGGGTATAAACTCTTTAGGTGCAAGGGACAGAAAATCCATTCTCCATTGATCTACCCTAAACAAATCCTTGTGAACTATATTTTGAAAACCACTACAGAAGTTTGAAAGATGAAGATGCATTTAAGATTTTCCCTTAGATTTCAGGGTTGCACCTTATTACTTTCATTTATGGGAAGAAGATTAAGCAGAATTTGCTTATAAATTATCATAGAGCTGAAAGCACTTTGGGGACAGCCCTTCATGCCTAGCCCTGGGTACTCTAAAGGAGTCAGAGGGATGAAGCAGCACCTTCAGGTGGGATAAAAGGCAGAAAAGATGACCTCTTTCTCTAGCAAAGGGCAAGCAGCTGTCTCTGCAATTCACGGATTTTATGTCTTTGTCTTTGAGGCAATGACAGTGTCCTATACAGAGAGGCACTTGACTGAGGGTGTTGCCCTTTCAAGTAGAAGTGATTGAGGGATTGGGTAAAATTTGGAAGCATTCTGTTTTCTTAAGTGTGTGGAGGAATAAAAAATTTGCAAGGAAGAAAAGACTGATAAGTTTGCTCTGAACACTAGTGTTAAGTAGAATTCTGAGGAGCAGAATTACTACTAGATTGAAGGATATGTACATAGTTTAACCAGCTTCATGCAGTCACTGTTAAAGTTTACATGGTAATATGGATATCATTAATAAGTGAGAAAGGCAGGATATATAATATGTGTACTGATATATCCATACTGAAATGAGAAAAGAATATGAGTAATATTAACTTGGATTTTTTTAAACCATGACAGGGTCATGTGTTTGTTTTAAAAATTTGTTTGTATTTTGATCAATGTATCCATAATAATTGGATCATTTTATTTATTTTTGGATAATTTTATTTTTATTTTTTAATTGTTTATTGGGGTAACATTGGTTAATACAATTATATAACTTTCAGGTGTACATTATGTTGACATCTATATATTCTATTGTGTGATTACCACCCAAAGTCCAGCTACCAACTTGATCCCCTTTACCAACTTCGCTCTCCCACTACCCACCTATATTTGACCCTGTCTACCTCTCCCCTCCTCCCCTACCTCCTACCCTCTGGTAACCACTAGTCCGTTGTCCATGTCCTTGAGTCTCTGTTTGTTTGTCCTGCTCACTTGTTGCTTTTAGGTCTATATCCCACATATAAGTGATACCATGTGATTTTCAACTTTTTCAGTCTGCCTTATTTCGCTTAGCATGAATATCTAGAGGTCCAACCATGTTGTCGCAAATGGCAGTATTTCATCTCTTCTTATGGCTGAGTAATATTCCATTGTATATATGTACCACAGCTTCTTTAGCCAATCATCTATTGTAGGACACTTTGGTTGCTTCCATGTCCTGGCCACTGTGAATAATGCCGCTATGAACATCGGTGTGCAAATATCTTTTTGGATATGGGTTTTCAAGTCTTTAGGGTAAATAGCCAATAGAGGGATTGCTGAATCATATGGTAGATCAATTCTTAGTTTTTTGAGGAACCTCCATACTGTTTTCCATAGAGGCTATTCCAATTTGCAGTCCCATCAGCG
This sequence comes from Eidolon dupreanum, assembly GCA_028627145.1. Taxonomy (NCBI): domain Eukaryota; kingdom Metazoa; phylum Chordata; class Mammalia; order Chiroptera; family Pteropodidae; genus Eidolon; species Eidolon dupreanum. The sequence continues at coordinate 73,566,445 of CM053507.1, read as the reverse complement.
GTGTATGAGGGTTCCTTTTTCTCTGCATCTTCAACATTTGTTATTGCTTGTTCTGTTGATTATAGCTATTCTAACAGGTGTGAAATGGTATCTTATTGTGGTTTTGATTTGCATTTCCCTAAAGGCTAATGATGTTGAGCATCTTTTCATATATTTGTTGGTCATTTGTATGTCATCTAGGGAAAAATGTCTGTTCAGGTCCTCTGCCCATTTTTTGATTAGATCATTTGTTTTTTTTGTTGTTATTGAGTCATATGAGTTCTTTGTATATTTTAGATATTAGGCCCTTATTGGAGGCATTGCTTGCAAATATATTTTTCCATTCAGATGGTTGACAGTTTCTTTTGCTGAGCAGAAGCTTTTTAGTTTGATGTAATCTCATTCATTTATTTTTGCTTTTACTTCCCTTGCCTTTGAGGTCAAATTCATAAAATCCTCTTTAAGTCCAAGGTCCTTGAGTTTAGTTCTTATGTTTTCTAATCATATGAATGTTAATGAGACCTCATGTACACAGGCTTCTCCAGCTTGTCTGCTCCCAATAAGCCCTCAACTGGAAAGAGAAGGAGGCCTTAGCCACAGAGGAAAAACTTTTTTAGATAAATTCTGACACCTTTATGACTATATTCCAAACTGATTGGGGCCCACCACTATTTCTATGATTTAGGGCATTCTCTGAAGCCACAACATACCCCATTTCCTGGCTGAGGGTCTCTCTGCTATCTTTATTTCTGCTTCTTCGCAGCTTGAAGGGCTGTAGAATCAGAACCCCATGCACAAGTCCTGAAGTGGACAAAAACACACAGTATTTGGCCAGATGGAGGAAAAGAGCAAATGCGGGAGGACGAGGACTTGCAAGCAGGAAAGAGGTGAAATTAGATGGAAAGGAAATAGAATAGCTTGGCCTTGGGAGAAGGCAATTCTAAAATTTCATTCACTGTCTGAGCTCTAAAATATGGAGAAAAATAAATAACTTAAAAGAAATGAAAAACAAACAAATAAAACTTGTGTCTCCAGAGAGCAGCTGAGATCAGGAGACAGAAGACATTCCAATTTCCAGAGTCTCTTCTTTCTTCTCCTCTCCTCTCCTCTCCTCTCCTCTCCTCTCCTCTCCTCTCCTCTCCTCTCCTCCCCTCTCTCCTCTCTTCCCCTTCCTTTCCCTTCCCCCTTCTCTCTATCATCACTATTTTATCTACTTGAAATCGATTATAGCTGACACTGAAGGCAGCCTTGAAGGGGAAAAGTTAAAAATACACAGAGGAGAGAAGCATGACCCAGTTTGCTTTAGTGGTGGGAAAATTCTCAGGCTAACTAGACTGGTGGGATTGTGCTTCTTTATTTTAGTTATCTATTCTTTAAAACATTCTTTATTGTGGTTTAATTTACATAGTAAAGTAAACAAACAGTGTATAACTGAATAAATGGTTTACATATATGTGCACGTGCACACACACACACACACACACACACACCCTTGTAGCTCATCTTCCAGGTCAAGATATTGAGCATTTCCAATATTTCAAAAGACTGCCTCATGCCTACTCCCAGGCAATACCCTTAAGGGTTACCACTGCTGACCTCTGTTGCTACTGAATGGTTTTACCTGTTCTTGAATTTATTATAAGTAGAATCATACAGTACCAATTTGTGTCTGGCTTTTTTCACTCAACTTTATGTCTGTTAAATTCATCTACATTGTTGCACGTAGCAAGGGTTTGTTCTTTTTCATTGCTATATATTATTCCACTGAGTGAACATAGTACAATTTCTAGTTATCCATCTAGTGTCAGTAGACACCTGAGTCATTTCCAGTTTTTTGCTATTATGAATAAACTTGCTACGAACATTCTTTTTAAAAAATAGCTTGATTGAGATATAATTCATACACCATATACTTTACTCATTTAAAGTGTCCAATTCAATATCTTTAGTATTTCACAGAGTTGTACATTCATCGCCATGATCAATTTAGAACATTTTCATTATTCCAAAAAGAAAACCTGACCTCTTATAGCTGTAGCTCCCAATAACCACATTCCACTAGCCCTAGGACATCACTAATTTACTTTCTGTCTCTACAGATTTGCCTATTTTGAACATTTCATGTAAATGAAATCACACAATATGTGGTACTTTGTGACTGGCTTCTTTCACTTAGTAGGTTTTCAAGGTTCATCCATTTTGTAACATATATCAATACTTCACTTCTTTTTATTGCCAAAAAATATTCCATTGTATGGACATACTACATTTTAATTATTTATTCATCAGTCTATGGATGTTTGGGTTGTTACCACCTGTTGGTCAATATGAATGCTGCAGTAAACATTTGTGTACAAGTTTTTGTGTGAAGAGTTAACATATGTTTTCATTTCTCTTGGGTTTATACCTAGGGATGGAATTCCTGGGTTATATAGTAACTCAATGTTTACCTGTTTGAAGAATTGACAGACTGTTTTCCAAAGCAGTTGTTACTCCTTTACATTCCCACCAGCAGTGTAGCAGGATTCCAATTTCTCCATACCTTCACCAGCTCTTGTTATTACTTGCCTTTTTGATTCTAGCCTTCCTAGTGGATGTGAAATGGTACCTTGTTCTGGATTTAACTTACATTTTCCTGATGGCTAATAATGCTGAGCATATCTTTTCATGTGCTGGTTGGTCATCTGTATATCTTCTTTGGAGAAATGTCTATTCAGATCATTTCTCTATTTTTAAAAATTATTGTTTGCCTTTTTATTATTGAGTTGTAATAATTCCTTAATATTCTATGTATAAGTCCCTTAGCAAATATGTTATTTGACAAAATTTTGTCCCTTTATTTGTAGTGTCCTTTGAAGCACAAAAGTTTTCAATTTTGATGATATCTACTTTTTCTATTTTTCTTTTGTTACTTGTGCTTTTGGTGTCATATCTAAGAAACCAAAGTCAGAAAGATTTATGCCTATGTTTTCTTCTAAGTGTTTTAGTTTTAACTCTTATATTTAGATCATTGATCCATTTTTTAGTTAATATTTATAAATGTTGTAAGGTAGAAGTCAGACTTCGTTTCTTTGCATTTGTATATCCACTTGTCCCTGCATTGTTTATTGAAGACTATTGTTTTGACACCCTGTCAAAATCAATTGACTGTAATTGTGAGGGTTTATTTATGGACTTTCAATTCTATTCTACTGATCTATACATTTAGCCTATTCTAGTACCATGCTGTCCTGATTACTGTAGCTTTGTTGTAAATTTTGAAATAAAAAAGTTTGAGTTGTCCAACATTGCTCTTTTTCAAAACAGTTTTGGCAGTTGTTGGTCCCTTGGAATTCCACATGAATTTTTCAACTTCTGCAATAAAGCCACTTTGTATTCTGATAGTGATTGCATTGAATCTATAGGTCAATTTGGGGAACATTACCATTTTAACAATATTAAGTCTTCTAATCCATGAAAATGGGATATCTTTCCAAATTAGGTCTTCTTTAATTTATTTCAACAGTGTTTCATAGTTTTCAAAGTATTCGATTTCACATTTTGTTAAATTTATTCCTAAGAATTTTATTTTTTTGATGCAATTATATAGAGATACAATTAATTTTCACATACTGATTTTTGTATCCTGAAACCTTATTGAACTCGTTTATTAGTTCTAATAGTTTTTTAGTGGAGTCCTTAAGATTTTCACATACAAGATGATGCCATCTGCAAGTAGAGGTAGTTTTACTTATTTCCAATCTGTACACCTTTTATTTTCTTGCTTAGCTGCTCTGGCTAGAACTGTCATTATAGTGTTGAATGGAAGTGGTGAGACTGGACATCTTTGTCTTACTCCTGATCTTAGGAGAAAAGTATTCTGTTTTTCACCATTAAGAATGCTATTATCTGTGGATTTTTTTGTAGATGTCTGTGAGGAGAAAGAAAGATGGCTGTAGTCAGGCTCCCTCCCAATACCCTTCCTGGTGGAAGTGACTCAGCACTTCTCCCCTTATTTAACCATGTGCCCAGTTCGCATGCACAGGTTCCATTATCCGGCAGTGTGCTACTATTGTTTAACTTATGTATAAAAGGCGCTGCCGCCTTGCGCAGTTGGCTGTGCCCTTACTGGAATAAAGAACTATGTTGCAGTTGCCTAGGGCTCCCTGCGTTTTCTTCCAGCTGCCTGAGCCTCGTACCCCTTACCTCGGAACCTCGAATCTGCAGCAACCCAAAGTCCTTTATCTGATTGAGGAAGTTCACTTATTTTTAATTGTTGAGTGTTTCTATCATGAAGGGCTGTCGAAGTTATGAGCATTCTTGTATATTACTTTGCTGAACTTGGATACACATTAAGCACTCATTTCTGTTGTCTGTATACCAAAAAGTAGAAATGATGAATCATAGGGTATGTATACATTTAGTTTTAATGGACACTGTCAAATAGTTTTCCAAAGTGCTTGTATCAATTAACACTCCCAACAACATTATATAAGGATTTTAATTGCTCTGTGGGTTGGTGCTTTATTAAATCACTTGCAGAGAGAATCCCTTCCTCATCCTTGCCATCAAAAATAGCTACCCTCTGGTCTCCCTGCATGCCTAGTACTATGGTTATAGAGTAATTGCCCTAATTCACCACTCCCATGTCAGTTTTGGTAGAAATCTTGTTTGTGGGGTGGAAGAGGAGGGTTTTCATATTTGCCAACACAATATGTGAAAAATAATATTTTTATTTTCTGTTTCTTTTACTATTAGTGATGTAAAACAAATTTTCATAGCTTTATTGGTCATGTCTCTTGTGTGATTTTCTTTTCATGTCCGTTGCCTTTAAAAATAAGATATTTGATTTTTTAATTGGGTTTAAGCCCTCTTTATTAATAAAGACATTGTCCCATTATCTATAATATTTTTATTTTTTTAATAACCTTTTCTGAGAATCACTGTTTATCTTGGGGGTTTTTAATTCTGTGGATGTAGATCTGCCTGTTGTTTCCTTATGGTTTCTGGCATTGGTGTCATGTTTAAGAAAGGCCTTTCTCTTGTAGAGGTATACAAAAACAATCATGTGCTCATAACGACATTTTGACCACCAGTAGCCTGCAAATACAGCAGTGGTCCCATAAGATTATGATGGTGCTCAGACATTCCTATTGCCTAATAGGAACTTATAGCCATCTTAATGTGTTAGCACAATGCATTACTCACATGTGTGTGGTGATGCTGGTATAACAAAACCTACAACACTGACAGCTGTATAAAAGTATAGCATGTGATGACAGTAAACAACTGTGTTACTGGTTTATATATTTAATATACTGTACTTTTTATCATTATTTTAGAGTGTACTCTTTCTACTAAAAAAAAAGTTGGCTGTAAAACAGTATGCAGTGTTATGCTGGCAGCAGCCTCACATGTCTCATGTTTATTGCATCTCATGACAGCATTATTTTCTCTTGTGCTTGATTTAGTCTTGTGTTTTATAAATTTATTGTAATCTATAATGTACAGAGATTGCAGAGTCTACAATAGAGTACAGTAATGTCTTAGGCATTCATATTCACTCATCACTCACTCACTGACTTGCCCAGAGCAATTTCCAGTCCTATAAGCTCCATTCATGGGAAGCTCCCTATGTACATGTACTATTTTTAAATCTTTTAAACCCTATTTTTACTGTACTTTTTCTATGTTTAAGTACACAATTGCCTGCATTATTCAGTACAATAATAGGCATTTAGCCTGAGAGCAAAATGGTATACCATATAGCCTAGGTGTGTAGTAAGCTATATCATCTAGGTTTTTGCAAGTATACTATGATGTTCACACAGCAACGAAATTTATTAACAACACATTTCTCAGAACACATCCTCATCAATAAGCATCATGTAACAGATGGTCCCAACTTATGATTTTCCGACTTTATGATGATGTGGAAACAATATGAATTCAGTAGAAATCATACTTCAGATTTTGAATTTTGGTCTTTTCCTAGTTAGTGATATGTGGTGTGCTACTTTTTTACAATGCTAGGCAATGGCAGTGAGCTGCAGCCCCCAGTCAGGCACGTGATGATGAGGATGACAACCCATACTCTGCAGTGCATCGTGTTGCCAGCGTTTTTTGGATGTCGTGTTCTGACCATGTTTGAGGTAGGCTAGGGTAAACTATGACGTTTGGTAGGTTAGGTGTATGAAATGCATTTTGACTTATGATATTTTCAACTTAAAATGGGTTTATTGGGTTATAACCCCATCATCTGTATTCTTCTTTGTGTGTATTTTTAAACTTTTATTCTTTAATGCAACAAAAATTTTATGCATGGTGCGAAGTAGAGATTTAGCTTTGTTCTTCTTTAATATTGTGTTAAAATACATTTTGAAAATGGACAGAATATCCAACAGTCTGTGACTTTACATCAGCTTTCACAGGGGTCATTGCTACAAATTTGGAAAGAGTTTCCCCCCTCCCCCCAATCGAAGTGGTCATGTTTGTTCATTGCAGTACTTTTGGAAACCATGGATATATCTAAAACCTAAAGTCAAAATGGGGAAATTATACTCACCTCTACTCTAGTTAGTCTCAGTTCTGGCTCCACGCCTTTGATTACACACACATACACACTGGTAGTTTTTCATGACCATGATTTTATCTCTTCTTCTTTGTTATCAGGTGAACTGGTAACCACAGGAGTTCCTGATGACCTCAGTTTAAATTCCTGAGAATATTAAGAATCAGAGGTAAGAAAAGAATCATGGAGTTCAAAAGAGGACCTGATAAGATTTTTACCCTTCATCCTCTGGACCTGACACAGGATTGTATTAACAACATTCCAGAAAAGCTCTATTCCTGAAAATTCCACCATCTCCCTTCAGAAAACTCCAGTTGTTATTTTTGTAGACAGAAATTTCTTGCAAATATTCGCCCCGCATCTCTCTGATGAAATTTAAGCTCATCCATCCCTTCCTGTCCCTTTCTCAATCTAGCAGGCAGCGGCTGCTTACCACCTCTAGTGGATATTCTTGCATACACTTCCAGACGTTAGCTATATTCAAGGTATCAGAGCACAGTCTCTCCCCAACTGCAAGGCAACAGTGATGTACCAGAATTGACAAGGAGCTTTTCCTTTTAAAACTTGTCTCTTTTCCTGTTGTAAGAGCATTGTTTAGTTCAGTATTTACAGGTTATATTTTGGGTGAGACTCTTTCTGGACTTCAGTTTTTTTCTCAGTAAAAATAAAAATATTGTTATTTCACTAATAGCCACTGTCCAAAGGGCTGTTTTTGAACCCAAGTATAAAGAAAAAAAGTATAGGGTTCTTATGTGACATTTTGGCTTTTTGGAGTATTTCTATTATTTTCTTACATTTATTTTTTATTTTTAACTGTGCTAAAACACATGTAACTTAATTTACCATCTTAGCCATTTTTTTGAAAGAGGAAACTGATTTTATTTTTATTGTAGTAAAAACATATTAATTTACCATCTTAATCATTTTTAAGTGTATAGTTTAGTAGTGTTAAATATATTCACATTGTTGTGGAACAGAGCTTCAGTACTTTAACATCTTGCAAAACTGAAACTCTATACCTATGAAGCAATAACTTCCCATTCCCACATCCCAGACACCCTGGCAACCACCATTCTATTTTCTGTTTCTATGAATTTGACAAATTTAGATACAAATTTAAATTGATATAAGTGGAATAATACAACATATGTCTTTTGTGACTGGCTTTTTTCACAATGTTTTCAAGGATCATTCATGTTGTAGCATGTGTCAGAATTTCCTTCCTTTTTAAGGTGGAGTAATATTACATTGGATGAATATGCTACATCTTATTTATCCATTGATAGACAACTTGGGTTGCTTCTTCCTTTTGACTCTTTGAATTATTTTTTCTATAAGGAATATTTTTGTGATTTGAGGATGATCTATATTTAAAAGAAAAGTAAATAGAATAGGGATTATGGATCACTTCATAGTATTTGTGTACTGAGTCTAAGCAGCTATACAGTCTTAGAAGAAAATCTTTCCTAATACATAGTGTTAGACTTTGTGACCCTCTGATCACTTGTTTTACCCTCCTTGTACAGTCTCCAGTTTTTCTGTGCTTACTGTTTAAATATAAATTACTTGGCTAATTTGGGACAATTCAGCTGAGAACAGAATAAAGATGGCAGCATCAAATATAGCCACTTATCAGAGGTGCTATTTCTTTCTAGTTGAGACTTTACGTAACACTACATGTTTGCGGTGTTGTGTGACCAGTTTAATCAGAGAAGCGTCTTAAAAGTCCTGTGAGGATTTATATTTTAATCAGTTCAGTGCCCTGCATAGGACAGTGAAATCTCCAGATCTAACAGCTGATGAAGAGAGAGGGTTATTCCTGGCTTGAGGGCAATGGGAGAGGCAGAGAGAAAAGGGGAGGAGAGTGTCTCCTCAACAGTTTTTAGTGAAATTGATATATTACAAAGCAAAACTGTCTCCAGGACTACAACAGATAAAAAAAGCAGCATTTAGACACATAATCTTGAGTTCCTAATCTACTCCTCAGCTATATCTAAAGTTCAATAAACAGCACTTTGCTGCTTTAAAGCACCTCTAGTGAGCATCCTTTATTGTTGCCAAGAGGTGCAAATAAAAATCTAGTGTATCGAAAAAAATGACAGCCAGTGCCTAGGCCTTTCTAGTCAAACAACCAAGAAAACTAGCTCCAAAGTTCCAGGAGGGAATTCAGCCCCAGCCTTAGTAGTTAGCAGCAGACCTTGGAACTTTTCAATACCATGACTGTCAGTAACTTAGGTTTTCGAGGCACCTGTCTCCAAGAAATAACTAGACAAAATTTACAGTGGGGCTTGGTGTCTCATTGCGCACTGGAGAAGTGTGTTTCTCAATTCAGCTGCCTTGACCTCTCTGGCCCTTTCATCTTTTCTCTAGCTCATTTTGCCTCCTTGTTTTTAACTGCAGCTGGTGCCCGAGTTCACACGTTATTATTATAATCTTGCCACCCAAGCTCCTCCTCTAGTTTTGCTTTAAGCACTTTGTCTAGGACTTTAGTTTCCTGTTCACTTGGTTTCTCTTTTCTGTGTAGCCTGATCCTTACTACAACCTGCTTTTCAGTCACTTGCTCATTTCAGTTTAAGTAGTGTTGCCAGTCTCCGAGTGGGCCTGCACAAGATTATAAGTGGACTTGGTGCCTCCAACTGGCTCTTTCCAATGTGAAAGACCTAAACAGCAGGAAGCTAAGGAGCAGGGAACCTAATCACAACTAAAGGGTTATTCCCAATGGTAGGCATTCTCAAACTTGAGACTGTATCAGAATCACCTGAAGGCATTTTGAAACAAATTATTGCCAGATATGACTCAAAATTTCTGATTGAATAATTCCAGATTGGGTTCAGAGAATTTCTAACAAATTCTTAGGTGATACTAATGCTGCTGGTGTAGGGACTACACTTCGAGGATTCATGCTCAAGGGTAACAATATTAATATTAGAAAGAGCTGCATCTTATATTATTGGCCACTTGTATGCGAATACACTATTCCAAGTACTCATTTTGTCTTTTCAACAACTTTTGTTTTTTCTATTTTCAAATGAGGAAACTGAGTCACAGAGAAGTTAACTAATTTTCTCACAGTCACACTGTAAGTGCTGGTGCTAGACTATGAACCTTGGTAGTCAGTTTCAGAGCTCATGGGTTTAAATTAACCTCTATAACATCAAGTAATATATCTGACAGCTTGAAATGAGTATATTTTTCATTTACTTACGTATGAACCTACCAAAACTCAGAAGTGCTTAAGAAAAACAATCATTGTTAATATAAGGCCAATTGGTGCATTTCCCACCGATTCCATTCATTTTTTTATGTACTGTCACCCATCGTAAACCAGAATGATGAAGAATGAAGGAATGTCATAAAAATTGTTAATAGAAAAATTTATAGATAATTTACCTCTCAAAACGAGGAACATTCTTGCATATTTTTTCTCTTCTACCTTCCATTCTTTAGAACCCCACCTTCAATTTTTAGTCTTAGTTGCATTTCTTTCATGTACTTCGATCACCTGTGAAGATGTGGCTCATTGCTTTTTTTCTTCCTAAAGAAGGGCCTTTTGTCTCTCTCTCTGCTCCACTGATGCTTTAATTTGGGCTTTTCCAAGAGTTGAAACTGAAAAACATTATTGATTTGAGAGTTTGCTGCTTGAAAGACTGTAAATTGTGACAAATTAGCTTCTCTTGGGTCTCCACACCTGTGACCATAATTTAGAACAAAAAAAGGTCTTGAACCAATACTAGTGCATTTTATGAAATCTAAGATGTCACTGATTGGTAGGGAGAACCATTATTTTATGTAAAAGGCATATCTCATTAATTGTACTTCACTTTATTGCACTTCACAGATGTTACGGTTTTTTGCAAATTGAAGGCAAGACCCTTTACCAGTAAAAAGATTGTGACTTGCTTTATTGTGATGGTCTGGATCCAAACCTGCAATATCTCCAAGGTATGCTTGTATCATGAAGAACAAATAGAATGCTGCCTATTAAGCTACGACACAGTGTCTCAGCTGAAGTCCTTATGAAATAATTGCTGACATTAATCTCTCAATACTTTGACAATTCTTTCATCTATTTTGAGGATTTGGCAAGCTCGCCAAGTTCATTCAGGTGCATTTCTTGGCATGTGACATGCCAGTGTTTCTCAAACTCAATTGGGCACGTGAATCATATGTTAAAATGCAGATTTTGATTAAGTATGTCTATGGTGGGGCTAAAATTCTGCATTTCTAATACGTTCCCAGATAATGCTGATGTTGCTGGTTGAATACCACTTGTTGAGTAGAAAAGTGACAGGCATTTACATACATCTCCTTAACAAAATGTAATACCTCTTCATCTACTCATGGGTATCTTTCTTTTTAGGTAATCTAAAGCACTTGCTTGTTGCCTTATAAGAAAACATTGGGTTGCAGTAATTCCTTCAACAATAAATATTTGCTTTACAAATATCAAGTCTCACACCTTCGCTATGAGACCTTTCTTTGTATACAATGAACTTTTGCTTCAGTATTGAATTATAGTGTAAATGTTTTGAAGATATTTTAAAGGGCATAAGGGCCTTTAACACATCCAATTAGGACAATGCATACAACTCAACAGAAGAGAAGGTGATGTGGACAGCCATGACCAAATTAGTGAATGCACAGGCAGTGGCAACTATGTCACTGCTGCTGCCTGGTTGAGAGTGAACACAGAACACCATTGGGTTGTATGATTCATTCTGATTTCTCTGCAACATTAAAATATGAAAAAAAGAATATATGAAAAGTATAATTATGGTATATTAAAAGAACAAGAACAATCAGAGGGCAAGGAAAGACATTGGAAATGAAACTATATAAAGTGCCTTGCACTTATTTGTTTGTTCATGATATATTTATTGAGTGTTTACTATAGGTAAGGCACTGTGCCCTGAGGAAATAACTGTGAACAAGCAGATCCACAGTTCCTGCCTTTATGTAGCTTAAAATTTAGCAGGGAGACTGGCATTAAAAAAACAGTCAATCTTCATTATTTGTGGATTCTGTTGTTTGTGGAGAGGAACTGAAATGAATATTTTTTTGTTCCATTGAGGGCTTGTGTTCTGATTTCCAACCACAAGGTGGAGATCAAACAAAACTAATTGAAGTATTACCTATATGTCTTCTGCTTTATACAGAACTTGAGCAATTCCTTAAGCTAAATCAGGTACGCAGAGAATTTTTTTCTTTTGTGAGTGAGATACTCATCTCCTAGGAAATAAGATCTCATAGATCAAAGACACATGCAAATTCAAAACAAATATAATTTTTTGAAGAGAACCACGTGTTCAAATCAATGACTTTTAAAATTAAAATTGGGAAACCTACGTATTTTACATAAGTTTAACAGCAGTATATGTATATGTAGTCCCATGCTACCTTATGGCCAGTTAAAAGACGAGTGAGATGAAGTAGAAAAAAACAGCAGAAAATAAACAAACAAAATCCCAAAACAACAAAAAACAAAAAAAAGGAAAAAAGGAAAGCGGACACAGACTGGCCTACACAGAGTGAAACGCCAGGAGAGCAGCGAAGGCTGAGCTGGAGGGCAAGAGGAAAAAATAGAGAGGGAGCCGCCAAGGCCATTGCGTCTTGGGGCCACCACGTTTTGATCTTCTTCTTGTCCCTGTGCACCTAGGGTGTCCACGTCAGCAATCCCATAGTACTCTTTCAAAGGCTGATTAACCTCCAAGGATCACTTTTCTGAACTAGGAATTGGGTCTGCTTTTATTTGCAAACTTCAAAGTTTAATTTTAAAATGAAGAGTTCTTTTTCCACCAAATGTGAAAGATTTCCCACTCCATGTAAAGAAATCGCTTGAATTTTTAAATTCTCTCTTTATAATTTTAGAAGTGCTGTCTTTGGGAGTGAGATTTTTAATATTCAGAAACAATCAGGTAGCCTTATGTATTTTTTTTTTTAAGTTAGAGATTTAATTCCATAATATTTGAAAGTTATAATAGCTGTAGTGGCCATATATTGCCAATCAAACCTATTGTCTCTATGTGTGAGAGCCATAGCAGGTCATGTGCCTGCAAACCTAATTAGAGCCCCGTGAAGATGTTCTATGATTGGAACAAAGACAGAATTTCTCTCTTGGGAACATACGGTAACAGCAGACCCTGCTTCCTGCCTCTTGAAGGATCCAAAAGTCTCAGCCCCACAGCCACCACAGAGGAGGAAATGGCCTTGTGTCTGTAGCTCACTTCTCTTTATTTACTAGGAACTGGATGCGGTGAAATTAGGAACCAGATCCCAGTTTTAGGCAGAACTTCTCTGTGAGGGTCTCTGTTCAGATGAAATGTCTAGCAAACTGTCTGGCACAGCTTGTCATTGTGACTAGAAAGTAGCAGAGGTATTGGAACTAGCCTCAATATTTTAGAAAAGCCCTTCTCATAAGTACTATGAATCACCACCATTTGTCATATGTTAGGCTTCTGTGAAATTACATTGTATGAAAGTTTGTAGCCTTTTGACAAAAATGGAATGGTATTCAAGTTTCTTCCTATACTATTTGGGGATTTTTAAAAAATGGAGCAAAAAAGAAAGCTAACACTGTCTTGTTATTTAACAAGTACCTACTTACTTGTAAGGGCTTTAATGCAAGTACAGAATTGCCTCATTGGAAACAGCTGTGTGACCTTGGGCTACTCATTCAATGTCTCTGGCTGGCTGAGTCTGGAAAGTGGAGCATACACTCTTGGAGCCTGTGCCAAGATGATCCACTGGGAGCTGGAAGAAATGTTAGAACTTTCACTTACATTTTTTTTCCCATCTGAAATGTAAAGAAAAATATTAAGCTTTACTAATATTTGATATATGAATCAAGATAGTACAAGTATATAATTTGTAAATGTATATATTTTGCAAGTGCATGTTCAAAAATGCTTCACTCTTAATGGCCTATAATTAAAAAGTGTGAAGATTTCTGATCTATTCTTTTCAAAGATTAGGCTAGATTTAGTGTTTTTTTCAAATAACTGGTTGTAACCTATTGTTGGATTGTGCAATTAATTTAGCGGATTTTTAAAGAATGAAAAACTACCGGAGTATATTGCTCATAGTAAGAATTGAGTATTGAAAGTGAAACTTTTCTGATAAACAGAAAAATCCTGTGAGTACTGGACTTTGATGTGAACGGTTTCTTCTGTTGTCGCTTGTGGTAAAAAAAAAAAAAAAAAAATGAAAGCAACTGGACCAGAGCATTGGTCCAGGTCTCAAAGTGTCATCCTCAGACCATCATCATGACATAGGAATTTCTTAGGAAGGCAAATTCTTCCGTCCCACTTAAGATTTACTGAATCAAGAAGTAGGGGCACAGCCCAGCAATTATGGTTCAACTAATGCTCCAGGTGATTCTGATGAGTGCTAAAGTTTAGAGCCACTGACCTAGAGCATCTCTAGGACTTGTCTGGTTACAAATGTTTAAAACTCTTTTAACTAAGGCAATGTTTTTCAAACTTACCTGATCATAATAATCACCTGGGTGATTTAAAAGTACCTCAGAGATCCTAACTAAACAGGTCTGTGGTGGGGCCTTGGAATTTTATTTTCAACAATCACCTGATTCTTGTGATCAAACTAGTTTGGTTGACACTTTAACCCAGAAATATGGAGATTAGAGAGTCTGTAGAATATAACTATTTTACAGGGCAGTAACGGTGTTATAGGGAAACCAAGTCTAAGGCAGGGAAATAAGCAATTCAAACCAAAATCTAAAAAGCTAAGAATTATCTAACGATTTCTAGACTAAATAAAATGAACTTTATTTTGAGTGAGCTGTCACTGAGATTCTCTTCTGAAAAGCTTACTCTGGAGTTCTGTACAGTACTTCAACTTTAGCACACAGTAGATGCTCAAGAATTGCTAGAGGAATGAGCCTTGCATGCCTAAAATATTCAGGTCTGCGAGGAGGAAGGCAGCTCCTGGACTCAGCGATTCTGGGGCAAGGATTGGAGGAGATGTTTTCAAATTCCTTCATGGCCAACAGGCAAATTTTAAACACATTGGAGGGGTAGAGAACTCACTTTCAAAAGTTACTATCATAATCAACCTAAAAATAAATATCATAGTACATTAAAAATAAAGTCTTTATTTTATAAAATAATGTCTGTACTTTATAAATATATTCAATAAAAAATATATAAAAATCTGAAATCCTCTGATATCCCACTCCCATTCTCATCCCAAACTCCCAAGTAATCATTGTTAACCATTTGGAGATTTTTTGACTTCTTAACATTCATACATATAGGCTTTAAAAAACAGAATTATTATTAATGCTATGCTGTAATTTTTCACTAGACGATGGATCATAAATATTTTTCTGTGTCATTATATTTTTAGCCAATTCTTTTGAACACCAGCAGATTTTAAATATTTAATATTTATCAAACATGATTAACCTCAGACACTTTTAAAATTAGAATGTATTTTGACTGCATAGCCACAAGAACTCAAGGCAGATGATGTGGGCTCAGATTAAAGGAGACAGCTAAACAATATCTCCTAAGCAGATTAATACTGTAAGAAATTATATAGATTTAATTTATTGCATTTTTAAAAAATCTTTATAACAGGAAGAATAATAAGGGCAAAAAATTGAATCAACATATTTTACTAAGAACGAAGTATACTGAGATTAAATAAAATGCTTTCATTTTACATTTTGTTATAAAATATGACAAAAACAAACTTAAAATAAAAATTGTATTTTGGGGTTATTTTATCATATAGCTTAATAGCTTTAATACTGGTTGGGGTAAAAATCTTACATGAGGCAAAATATCAGGTCTGTTGCTATATGTTATTTCATAGGACAGTATTTTAAAAATTCAATTTTTTTATATAAGAACATTGTAACAAAGGAAATAAGCACATAAACAGTACAAATATTTTATGACCTTTATGTATTCTTAATTTATATGCTCTAAAAATCCTTAATTATATCCTGTTTGATAGCTCTCTGCTTATTTGTCTAGAATCTGATGGGTATAATCATTCATTTTTATGTCAACATGTTCAATAATTTTCCTCTTTTAATTTGCACAAATCTTTTGAACTACAAGACTGTTTTTCATTTATAACTTTCTTGTTTCAGCCTTAGTTCCATGAGGAACAAGTTTGTATATAACAAGTATATAATAATGCCATAAACATCAAATAATAACTTCAGAGTTTCATGGCAATTTTGAGATAAGACACCTGCATGGAGTAGTCGTCATCCAGGAGTGGATGTGTAACACGACCAAGTTTGTGCTTCCCAGGAATGCACTTACATATGAGATGATTTTCTCCTGCAATTTCCTAGCTTTCTGAGGTAGGAAGTAACCTTAGTGTTTGCTGAAACTTTATGGTTTAGAACACAATTGTTATATTTAGCAAGGAAATAAAAAAATGCTAATAAGATGCTATAGACTTAATGTTTGGGTGGATTTCTTCTGACATAAGAATAAAATTCTTGAATCTAGATTATTCAGCCCAAGACTCAGGCCCAAGGGAGGATGATATTCCTTTATGGAGATGTCTGCTGTTAATTCATTTGATATTGGGGAAGAGAGAGAGGAAAGGAAACACCCTTCTATCACTTTCAACAAGGCTTTATAACTTTCTTTTATGGTCTGTAGAAGCATTTTTCTATTATTTCATCCAGCCCTTAGAAACACCTGTGAAGCAGGTGTTGTTACCTTTTTACAGACAAGGAAACTGAGGCCCAGAGCAGTGAAGTGACTTGTGCAGGGTCCCTAGAATTCAAATTTGTATTTGTTGGATGTCAAAGCCTGTGCCGTATCCATGATGACAGGATTCCCTACACTTTAGTCATTTATTCACCATTAAAATTTTGCCACACGTACCACTACTTTATTTTTTGGTTAAGGTATGTTTTTAAATTGACACTTTCTTTTTGCTTTTGGTTTTAACATAAGCATATTGTAAAAAGAAATTTTATCAATGATCTTCAAAGCAGGGAATGAAGACTTTACAAAGGGAACCAACCAGGCAAGGATAGTTATAAGGCAACTGATTTTCAGATCTTCAACTTCCTAACTTTTCTAACACAGGTCTGCCTGCCAACATGCTCCTCCCTTAACCGTATTCCCATTCTGTTTTTGTTGTGTGGCCTTGCCCTGAGGGATAAACATCTCTGGGGTCCAAACGAACTAGTTTAGGTATTGACAAGTAACAAGTCATTTTGTGAGGGAGGGGTTTCTCAAGTTTTGATTTTGGCAAAATCAAAGAATGACCTAATTGAATGTTCAAGCTTGTTGATCACTAAAAATAATATCTGAGATCATTATGTGGATTTGGGGATAGAACTCAAATGAATTCAAAGATCGATATTGCTGTAACAAAACTCGGATTCCCATGTACTTATGTCACCAAGGTTTTTCAGAGCTGACATCTATAAAAATGAAAAATAGAAATAGAATAGATGCTAAATCTGTCTCATTCAACCAGTAAGTAATTTTCATCCCTGGATACATGAGTTGCCTTAAAAACATCAGCCATATTCATTTTATTAAGATATGTGTTTCTAGTACAGCTTTTCTTTTCAAGTTTGAAATTTATCATGACTTTGAATATATTTAGGTTTTTGATCAATTGTCTACTGATATAATTATAATGCTATAATGACAACTAATTGAGAAAAAAATTATTTTTTATTAAAAATTATTGAGGTGATAGTAATAAAATCAAATAATTTTCAAGTATACTATTCAATATAATGTTATATATATAGGAGAAAAAAATTTAACACTTAGGACTTTATATCTTGGGTAGTAAAAATTGTCTTAGTTTGTTCTGGCTGCTATAACAATAATACCTTAGACTTAGATGGCTTACAAACAGCAGAAATTTATTTCTCACAGTTTGGAGGCTGGGAAGTTTAAAAGTAAGCTGTTGGCAGAGTCTGTCTAGTGAAAACTTGCTTATTGGTGTTTCTTGCTGTGTCCTTACATGGTGGGAGGGGTAAGGGACCTCTCTGTAGTCTCTTTTAGAAGAGCATTAATCCCATTTATGAGGGCTCTACTCTTATGACCCAATCACTTCCAAGGGCTTCACCTCCTAATATCATCTCATTGGGAATTAGGATTTCAACATATGAATTTTGGGGGAACACAAACATTCAGTCTAATACAAAAATGTATTTTGATTTTATTTTTGTTATTAATAAAATATTAAGTGTATTTTCATTGCAGTAAGTAGAATAGAGTTTTTAAGACTTTCAGGCTCAAGGATATATTACAGGGGGTGAGGGTTTCTTAACCACAATCCTTTACGGGGGGCAAGTTAATTCTCTGTTGTTGTTTAGGGAAGTGCTTTCCTGTGTTCTTAAGGATAATTAGCAGCTTCCTGGCCTCTACCAACTAGATACCTGCAACACCCATTCCCTCCAAATTATTACAACCAAAAATCTGTCTAGATATCGTCAAAAGTTCCATATAGGGCAAAATCATGCAAGGTTGAGAAACACTGCATTAGGCTATAATTTTGTGGGGAGAGAAAATAGAAAATGGAAATTTAAGGAGAAAAGGAACCATGGGCAATTTCTGCCTGTTAAAGAATAGCTTGTTCATTTTTAGTTGGTAATGGATACCTAGTCCCTATGGAATTTTGATTCTACTGCTGTGTATCACCAGATAAATAGAAAACCAGTTTTTCTTGTTGTTATGGGTTAAGTTGCACCTTGCAAAAAGGTATAATGAGGTTTTAACCCCCGTTATCCCAAAATATGACATTATTTGGAAATAGGGTCGTTACAGAGATAATCAAGTTAAAATGGGGTCATTAGGGTGGATCCTAATCCAGTCTGACTGGTGTCCTTATAAAAAGGGGAAATTTGGACACAGACAGAGACACATACAGAAAGAAGACAATGTGAAGATGGCCATGTGATGATGGAGGCAGGGAGTAATTGTAGTGATGCAGCTGCAAACCAAAGGATGTCAAATTGCTGGTCACCACAAGAAGCTAGGAAGAGGCAAGGAAGGATTCCATCCAGAGTCCCAGGGGCAGCACGGCTCTGCCAACACATTGATTTTGGATGTCTAGTCTCTAAAACTGAAGGCAATAAATTCCTGGTTTTTTGAGCCACCTAGTTTGTGGGTTTTTGTTATAGCAGCCCTCATAAGCTAATATACTTGCCATAAAAATAAAACCATAAAAACAAATACGATTAAAAATAAAACAATGTTCTGTCATTAAATTTCAGCTAGAATGCTTAGGAACCTACTGAAGATAGGCCTGAGCCTCTTTCTTTAAAGGGGAAAATAGCCAATGTTACACCCACGTTCCTAGCAGCATTATTTGCAATAGATGAAAGGTCCCTATGTACATCGACGGATGAGTGAATGAACAAAATACTGAATATACACATGATGGAATATGATTCAGCCATAAAAAGGAAGAAAATTCTTGTATATGCTACAACATGGATGGACCTTGAGGACATTATGTTAAGTGACAGAAGGCAGTCACAGAAAGACAAATACTGTATGATTGCACCTTATGTGAGGTACTTAGAGTACTAAAATTCAAAGAGAAAAAAGCAGAAGGGTGACTGGGGGGAAGTGAGAATGTGGAGTTACTGTTTAATGGTCATGGAGTTTTAGTTTTTTCAAAATGAAAAGAATTCTGTGATGGATGGTGGTGATGGTACCACAACAATGTGAATGTACTAAACTGTACTCATAAAAATGATTAACATGGTAAATTTTATGATGTGTATTTTAGCACAATTAAAAAGAAAAAGAGAATATCTAATGTTAACAGAGATGTTAAAGGCGCAATGACACAAAATTGAGGTGACCTAATCACGCAAATTGGGAGTTCATTGAAATTTGAATAATTTTTGTATGAATCAATATTGTTGTTGTTGTTATTATTATTATTATTATTATTATTATTATTATTATGTTTTTGCTGGATAAATGTCTATACAGGATGGGAAACTCTACCCTATATCATGTGGTAAGTCCCCCTGATAAAGGTTTAAGCCACACAGAGACAGAGCCGCCTCTTGAACCTAGATCCTTTTACTCTTAGCCCAGTACACTTCCCTTACAATATATAAGAATTTTTATTTTAAAATAATCACACCTGGTCCTTAGGTATTGGACCAGGAAATAAACTGTGAGCTCAGTAGCCCTCTGTTAGTTTGGTGGTTGGCAGAGAAGCATTCTGAGGTGAAGAATAGAGAAAGAAACTCTTGGATTTTTGAGTTTCCAGGAGGAGGTCAGGGAGATTTGAAGCAAGAGTAAAGTGCCAAAGAGAGAGATAGTGAGCAGAAAAAATAACTGCAGTCTCTATTGTATCATTATAATGTCATTGAAGAGGAAAAGTGAAGCTCTATACTTGAAAATTGCAAACTGTAGGCCTCTTGGAAAATGGAAGTTATTAGATAGTTGTCTATTTTATTCCTGTTCTGCTTAATCATTCTGGGGACCTTACAGCATGGGTAGTTACTCAGTGATAGCTGGAGACATGCTTTGAGTAATTTGGAATTAGAAGCAAGAAAGTTGGGGATAATTTTGGTAAGTGTGAATAGGAATAGTTTTTTCAACCAAATATTATTTGAAACACTATTTTTACACTTGGATTAAAAGACACATTTTTAAATGTAGATTTAAAATTAGTTTGGAAATTGTCTTTAGGCAGGGATAGTATAATTTATTTGAAAACTGGGCCTGGCTAAATGCATTAAGGAACAATCAGATGCTGTGTGCTGCTAATGTGATGAAGTATAAGGCACAGAGCACCATATAGGAGCTTCTTGCCAATAATGTGGAACTCGAATCTAAGCAGCCTCTAGAGTTAACTATTTATAGGAAATGGGGGTGGCAGGAGAGAAGAAAAGATTAAATGATAACATTTGAGCTGAGATTTGCTTCAAAATACTTCAGCAAGGAAAAAGAAGTAAAAGGAATACGCATTAGTTTCCTGTGGCCGCCATAACAAATTGCCACAAACTTGGTGGCTTAACACAACAGAAATTTGTTCTTTATTAGTTTTGAAGGGCCAAAGTCCAAAGTCAAAATGTTGGTAAAGCTGCACCCCCTTTAAAGACTGGAATGGGGAAGCAATTCCTTGTCCCTTCCAGCTTCCATTGACTCCAGGTAGTCCATGGCTTGTGGCTGTATCCCTACAATCTCTGCCTCCATGGTCATATTGCCTCCTCCTCTTTTATATCAAAATTCCTTATCTCTTTCTTACATACGGATACATATGATTGCATTTAGAGTCTGCCTGGATAATTCAGGATAAGTGCCTCCTCTCGATATCCTTAACTTACATCTTTTATCCTTAATCACATCTTTTGCCACATTATAATCACTCTTTTGCCATTTGTAAGGCAATATTAATCACAGATCCTAGGGATTAGGGTATGGACATATCTTCTGGGGTGGAGGGCACCATTTAGCCTACTACAGAACGAAAGGCACAATCTGATAATTGATTAATTCAGTTAATTAATTTATTTTTCCAACTTATTGAGGAATCATTGAAAAATATAATTGTATTTGAAGTGTAGAACATGATGACTTGATATAAATATACACTGTGGAATGATTACCAAGATCAAGATAATAAACACGTCCATCATTGTGCACAGTTAACTGTGTGTGTGTATTTGGTAAGAATATTTTATATCTACTCTCAGAAATGTTTAATTATATAATACTGTATTGTTAACAATAGTAACCATGCTGTATATTAGATCCTCAGAATGTGTTTACCGTGATAATTGATAAATTTGAATAATGAGCTTATGTAGGTTTTAGTTTGGATAAATTTATAAATTTTCAAAATAAAAAAACTGGATTTCTACCTCAGGCAATAATGGAGTAGTTGAAGCCAGATTTAACCTTCTGCCGTAAACAAGTAGAAAACTGAACAAAATAGGTGAAACAACTCTTTCCAAACACTGGGCAAAAAACAATGCAGAACTGTGATCCCTGACAGAAGGAAAATAAACGAGAGATGAACCCATGGTCATCCTTGCTTTCTGCATAAAGATGATTCCCAGACCACTGCACAGGGAGAGAAGTCTCAAATAGGAGAGAGCAGTCATTGAAGTGAAAAGGCAGAGACTGGAGCCTGGGAAAGCTGAGGTGGTTGGAATTAGTGATGGAGCAACATGCACAAATCTCCAAAAACACTGCAAAAGACGCCAAACCCAAAAGATTAAATCTGCATGATTCTATTTATGTGAAATTCAAGGAATGGGATATCTGAAGTGTCAAAAAAACAGACTAGGGCAGGAAATGGGTGGGGCTCAGCTGCAAAAGGACCGGAGGGAACTTTTCCAAGTGGCAGAACTGTTCTTCATCTCGGTTGTGGTTGCAGTTGCATGACTGTACATTTGTCAAAAATCATCAAACTTTATTTTAAATGGTGCATTTTATTGTATAGATTATATCTCAATAAGTTGATAAAAATATATTAAAATAAGAGGTTATTTTAAATAATGTTTTTCTGCTTCAATTCATCCCCTTCCTGAGAGCATCTAGATTTTAACCATTTTTGCTTTTCCCCTGGAGGCAGGTGGTTTTATAGCTAAGTGGGATGGAGAGGTACAAGGGGTTCAAATAAAAGCAATACAGCCTTTTGATATCTTATCATTAGAATATCAATATATTTGGAGGATAAAGGGAATTTGGGTTTTGGGACTAAGGAACTGCGTTTCTGCTTTAATTGCTTATCAAAAAACTCTGGCTTTATCCTTTGTGAGAATTAGGTCCCTACTTTTTTTACAGTGAAATCATCCTCTTGTTTTTTTTTTTTTTAAATTTATTCATTTAATTTTTTAAAATTAAAATAAGGGGAAAGAGAAGTACAATTATTATAAAATATTAAAAATATTAAAAAGTCACAGGGATGTACTGTATAGCTATTTTCTTGTCTTATCCACATGATGTAAAAGCAAAGGATTCAAGAAATGTTGTCTAATGCCATTCTTATTATCAATAAATTTTTATACAACTGGACAAAGATATATGGAGAAGAAAGTTTGGTTACAGGAAAAAATCGAGTGCCATCTAAATGTCCATTAATAGGGGAATGCCATGGTATGGCTTTTATAGAGTACAACACAACTATTTAAGAGAATAAAGATGGTCTCTGTGCTGTTATGGTAGGGTGTCCATGATTACTGTAGATTTGTAGAAAGCAAGTTGAAGAATATGTTTAGTATGATCCCATTTATGTAAAAAAAATGTGTATACACATGTGTATCTCAATTACATGCAGAGAAAACTATCTGTTAGCAGGGATAAACTCTGTAGAATGGGGTCGAGGATGAATTGGAAGGAGAGGTTTTGCTTTATTAAAAAAAAAAAAAAGCCCAAAACCTCTTTACTGAAAATTTTCAATGAGTATGTGCTACTTTCAAAGAAAATACATGTTTCTAACAAGTAAACAGCACCTTACTCCTGCACTGAGGCTGCAGAAATCAGAGATGTCAGTACGATGATTGCAATCTGCTTGATATTCTATAAATGGCAACTTACCTTTCTTCATTCCAAGGAGGATTGTCATATATTGTTCTCGTTTGTGCATATCACAGAACTGAATCAATGAAATCTAATAGATGAATCAATGATTAGAAATGATTTGTGTACAACTTCAATGTAATTTATTTCAGAAAATAAGTTATTTTTTCCTGTGACCTCTAACCCATTTGAGTACAATGGGGATGGGGGGACAGGAAATGGTGTCCTATAGCCTGGAATCTAGTTGTACCACTAACCAGGTTTGAGATCTTGGGCAAGTTACAAGTTCTCTGGATTCTCTGAACATGTTCCTCTATCTGTCCAATGAGCAAAATAATTGCTTTCCCGAGACTTACTCGGGCAGTTGTGAGGATCTAATGAGATTAAGGAGGGAAAAGGATTTTGGAGAAGGTGGTTTAACTTATTTAGGCCACCTAAATTACCATAGGCCTAAAATTCACCCAGTCTTTCCCTAGAACTTTTGGTCAAAAACAATGAGGAAAGAGAGCATGGCCTCAACCAGATGACTAGAAAGAGGTAAAAAGGAAAGCAAGAGCAAACATTTATTACATGCTTACTTTGGTCCAGGTGCCAGTTAAGTGATGTAGATATTTTATTTTGTTTAACCTGCTCAACAAACCTATGATTTAGTTATCTCAAGCTACATTTACAGATCAGAACACTCAAAGAATAAAGAATATGTAACATAAATGTGAACCCTCATTCATTCATTCATTCATCCATTTAATAATAGTACTAGGTACTAGGAATGCAACTGTATAAAAAAGTAGAAGTTCCTGCTTTCACAGAACTTATCTTCAAGGGTGACTTGGTTTGAAGTTTCCCAGCTATCAAATGGCAAAGGAAGTCTTCTCATTCAGTTTTATACCACACAGCTTCTGGCTCTAGCATTGGCACCCTCCCACCATATATTTCCTAGACTGTTCACTTTAAGTCCCACAGATAGGTCCCAGAACCTTGACGCCCTTTTTCCTCTCCCCCCCCCAAGACTCCCCGCCTTGCCCCAACACTCATGAATATTCAGGAGTAAAAGCCTGTATTAACCAGTTTTTCCTCCCAAGGTGATTATCTGAGCAAAGAAAACTTCCAGGAAACCTGCATTTCTGGATGAGTCAGCTGTCATCACAGCCATTACCTAATGCTGAACTGGGACGGGTTTAGGAAGCTGAAGTCAGTGAAAAAGCTAAGACTCACAGGTTTGGAACTCAAAGTTGAAAGGGGCTGGCTGTGTTTCTGCAGCTGGTGCCAAGTCTGCACTTGATCATTTTCTCTGGAGCAAAAAAAGACAGAGTAGCCTTCAAGAGTCCCATTTAAGAAAGGGTGATACTCCTAGGAAAGAGGCTCCTTTTCAGTCTTTCTCAATGAGTGCTAAAAACAAGGACAGTCAACTGGGGGCAGGATGGGGTTGGGAAAGGGTGAGAAGAAAGGGAGAAAATGCAGGCTGGAGAAAGGCCATAGGAGAGGAGTGGCTGTTAGAAGGGCCACACAAACCTAGGTTCTTGTACTGACCACACAGATTCCTAAGCTGATGTCCTGACACTCAAACCTCTTCTTGGGTCCAGGGCAAGATGATAAGAACGATAAAGAAACCAACCCTCATGGAAAGTCAAGGCATACCTAACAAACGCAGCAGAATACATGGGTACCAATGTTGCTGATCTTTATTGCTTTGCTTAGAAGTAAAGCTGCATAAGTTAATTGTTGCTCATCTTATGCTGTGTTTCTTAGGAAACTTCCTGGCTTGTTGTCAGCTTGCCAGGCGAATATCTCCAGTCTCCATTTGGCAGAAAGTAAGCACACAAAAGTCCACTACTTGTGTCACTTTTGTGTCACTCTTCACTCCCTGGATCATCAGGGCACCCTGATCTGCTTTTTGTGGTGCAGATGTTGCTTCCAAAGCAGCACCTGCTCAGCCCAGATATGGATTTCTTACCCTCATTCCCTCAAGGCACTCTTGACTCAGAGGTTATTCCCAGACTCAGCAGTGAACAAAATCTTCAGCTTGTCATTTCCTATCATCAACTTTTTGGGGTTATATTTCCTGGCTTCTCCCCAATAACATTTGAAATATAGCATCCTAAAACAATTTGCTTTATTCTCTCTTTCTTCTCAGAATAAAATAATAGAGTAAAACTTCCTCAACTGCTCCTTATTTATTTTTATTACTTTCTAGGTACTTAACTCAGAAATAAATTTAGAAATAAAGGAAAGAATTAAATCTCTGCCTTCCTTTTAGGAACTGTACCTTGAGATAACTGAGCAGTTGATGAGGGCAAGTTTCTCTTTAGAGAAGTATTTCACTAATGACTGAGAATGAATGATGGAATTAATAGGCTAATGTGTCAGGCAAGTATCATCACTGCTGCCAAAATAACAAAATAGAGACTACCACAAGTTATGTGATGGAAGTATACACCACTACTTATCTTTACAAAATATAAAACCAAATCTGATTATGCTTCTAGATATAATTTATTTACAAAACATATAGGGGACAGATGGTTCTACTAGAATGCAATAGGAAAATTCAGTCTTGGGCAAAGCTGTAGGACAAACAACTCAAATTTTTAGACTTTCAAGGGAGAAAAAGATAGGGGAGTATCTATAGATTAAAAGAAACTTAAGAGGAATACTAATCAGTTGCAATGTGTGATCTTATTTCGATCTGAACTCAAACAAATGCACTATAAAAAATTTAAGACAAGCAGGGAAATATAGACATTGATGAGATTTTTAATGATATTAAGGAATTATTAATGTTGAAGTGGGCTATCATATTATGGTTATTAAAAAAAGAATCCTTACCTTTTAGAGATACATACTGAAATAAAATATATGTGGACGAAGTATTATGATATCTTGAATTTCTTTCAAATAATCCAGAGGAGGTAATGAGTGTGAGTGTAAATAATACAAGACTGGCTATGAGTAGGTAATTGCTTAAGCTGGTTGATAAATACATAGGAGTTTATTATACTGTTTACTTTGGTATATGATTGAAAATTTCCACAGCAAATGATAAATCATAAGATTAACAACTGGAAGAATGGACATGGACTATATAACTTCCCTAACATTAGAGAGATGACAAATGAGTAAGAAAACAATAAACTGAATGAAAGCCAGGAAAAGGGAAAAATAACATAGAAAGCATTTTAAAGAGATAAAATAAGATGGAAGAAATATATATAAGTATACCAATAATGATTAAAAAATGGGAACAAAGTAATTTATTAAAAGACAGGTTGGGCTAAAAATTTCAGCTACATATATTTTTTAAAAAGAGGAACCCTTAAAAAATAAAAGGAGGGAAACGAAGAGATAGAAAACAATCTTCTAGACTAAACAAACAACAAACAGAAATTAAGTAAAACAGTTCAATAAGATAAGAAACTGAAACACATTGGATGGAATTAGAAACATAGTTCTCATTGATGACCATGATGAGAATGGTTTTTGGGGCACAGTGGGAGCCCCAACCAGAATACACGTGATGAGCAGTGAGTGGAAGTGGAAGTGGAAAGGAAGAAGAGGTAGTAGAAAGACCTGGTGGAGGGAGCACATTCTCAGGGGAGGAGGGTTATTTACTTATCATTTATTCGCTTATTGAGCCTGTATAAATATTGATGAGATGGAGCTGGAAGTGAGGGTGAAATGGGAAGAAATGAGAGCAAGAGGGAAAAACAAACCTGGGGAGGGCAGAAGGCTGAAGACGGAGAGATCCTGAGCACCAGGGGAGGCATTAGCAGTAGATAAGAAGAAAACACCTATTTCATTTTATTTCTAATTTATTAATTTGTCATTACACAATAATACACAAATGCATACTCAAAAACATCAAACATTACAGTTAAAGGTAATGCACGCCACCAAACTACCATTAATGGTTTGGTTTTATCCTTCCAGACCTTCTCTATACATTTTTATAATACACAAATAGGTACTTAAGAAGTACACTATACAGTATTTGCGTATGTGAATGTTTGTGGTGTGTGTTTTAACATCAGTGGTGTCATAAGTAGTACATGTATTGTCTTTCAATTTTTTCCCAAACTTAAAAAAAAGTTAGCATTGTATCTTAGAGATCCTTCTATGTTAGTACGTGCAGGACTTATTCTTTTTCATTGATGCCTAGTATTTTATAATGTATACCATGCTCCATCCTCTTGATAGGTACTTTGGTTTTTCCAATTTTATACTATTACAAACAAAGGTACAATTGACATCATTATATAAGCCACCTTGTGAAAAAAGTGTGTTTTATTAAAAATTGGAATTGTTGAGTTATAGGACAGGTGAATTTTAAATTTTAATGGATACCACTTAGTTGCATTTAAAAGTGGCTACGCCAATTTATGTACTCACTTGCAATGTAGGATTCCTATTTTCCCACACCCTTGTCAGCTCTTGATTTATGTATATTTTAAATATTTGCCAGTTGGATCTGAGATAGCTTCTTGGGTTTTAATGTGCATTTCTCTTATTTTGCTGAGGTTGGGCATCTCTTCATAACTTATTTGTAAAACTTTTTGCCTACGTGCATTTCACAGGGAGATTTCTAAAAGGGATGCGTGACCAAAACGCATACGACTCACTGCTAGTCTAGCTAGAATTAGTTTTTGTAAATTAGAGATCTAAATTATTTATTTTTCACAAATGGTTATGTTGTTTCCATATTATTTGTCAAATAAACCATTCTTCCACTATTAATTTAAAATGTCACTTTTATAATTTGCTCAATATATATTTGTGTTTGTTTACGGATTCTCAGCTCTATCAGATTTATTTTTGGCATCAGGCACCTGAGTTATTCCTAACTTGGTTCATTGAATGGTAGGTGATTTTGTCAGCCAAGATAATGTGTTGCTTATGAGACAATAGAAGATATAATTCATGACACACAAATCCTATTCTAGTTAAGTTTGATTTAAATTAGTTCCATTATCCACAAACCTGGAGAATTAAAAAAATGTATATACTTCTCTCTCAGATTGGTTCCTCTTTTCTTAGGGGACACCTCACAGACTCAATGTAGAGATGGGAAGCTTTTCATCAGGTTCCCTCTTTCTTAAAGTATTATTTGATGTTAAAGCTTTTTGGTGATTTCAGGTTGTTTAGTGGCAATGTCAAAGTGTTTCACGTGACATGGCAGTTTTACTGTTGATTTAGATGAACTTTTCATTTGACAAATGATTTGAGGTCCACAAAGTATGACATATACTTTGAATAAAGAATATGGCACTTAAGCTTTTACTTTTATATTGGACTATGGGCTCCTGGAGTGCACAAATCATGTCCTATTCATCTTTCTGTCCCCAAATATCTAGTACAGGGTGCAGCACCTGAATAGAATTGCATTGCATTTCAACAGTGTTTTCTATAAAATAAAAAATAAAACTCAAACTTCTCAAAAACAAAACCTTCACTTTAGGGGCTTTATAAAGCTACACATATTATTATTTTTTTGTCCATTTGACACCTGATTAAATTATATATGTAATTTATTTTTTTTAAGTAGGAACACTAGAATTATACACTGATCTGATATTATTTCATGCCCAATATGGGGAAAATGTTCCCTTGCTGTCTGTCCATGGACTTCCTCAGGTATAATCTATTGCATGATGCATTCTTGCTGTGAAATGATGGTAAGAACTTGACCTGGAAAACATTTTAGATTGTAGTAGGCAAGAGTACTTTACAGTTACATAGAAATACCTCAGGCATGCAAAAGAATGAAATGAAACGATAAACTCAGCTTTTTTTTATGAGAAAGAAGTGTGGCATTGGCTTTGTTTTAAAATTCAGTTATTTTTATGGATTAAATTAGCATGCCTTTTCCTTCTCTGTTTCAAAGGAATAATTTTTGCTTCTGTGGACAATGTCTTAGTCCACAACTTAGATGCTCTGTTTTATAGCTCAGCCCATGATGTCAGACAATGGGAAAATTCTCCAAATTGCCTAATCTATCAGTTTCCCTGGTGAGAAGGAAAATAAAGCTCATTCGTCGTCTAAAATTTGCTGAACAAATTTTATGATCAAGTAGAATGTGCCAGTACAAAATACCAGCTTCTTACTTCACCATTACCAGTCCTGAAAGGCTTTTACTTTATGACAATGCTGTTTCTTTTAAAAAAGGAATGTCTAAGACCTTTAACTTGCTTTGTATAGTGCCTCACTTAGCATTTTTCATCTGTGAACACAGCACGTCATACCAATTGTTGTCCACTAAGGAAGTTGTTAAATAGCACTGTACAGTAATCTCTCCTCTGACAAAGGGAATATATGCATTCAAAAACATCTTGCTATAGAAATTGTATGACCTGGTACAGAAATATATGAAACAAGGATGCATTCTGGAATGTCAAAAAGGAGAAAATAGGGTGCAAATATACATGACTAAATAAAAAACTATTAGTATTGCTGGAAAATAGAAACATGGATTACTAGGCTTGAGGTATAAGAAAGTGGGAGAAAAGGTTCAATTTCACTTAGGCAGGAGACTTATAGGGAAGAAAAAAAGCTTTCTGAATTGAACTGTGGCAAAGAATGGAAAGTTGAAGCCTAGCAAAACCTATTCCGACTTGGACTGTCAGTATCTGCAGTGGGGCCAGAAGCCACACTATCTTTTCTGGGGAGGAAGGGATGGCTCTGAGGAACAGGTTTTGGACTAATGTTTTGAGGTCACTTTAATCCTAGTCACCATAAAAAGATTAAATTTGGTTTACCTTTAGGGCTGAATTTACACACAGGCATAAAGTGACAGCCAAGGCTCCCCTATCCCCCTCTCCTTTTGCTAAATTCTTGAAATTCCTTTAACAGGAAACGGACTTTCTTTTCTTAGAGATATATGGCTCTTGGAAGGAAAAGTCAGACTCAAACTCTCTAAGACTTGGGGCTCTCTGACCTATCCTTGGAGCAAGAAAGAACAGGAACCTGATGTTGGGAACTGAATGTTCATTGTGGAGGAAAAAATGGTACAGAAAGATGAAAGACAAACTTCCGTCATGAGCGTTACAAGTGGCCAATATAATTTTTTCTGGATTACTGTTGCTCCTCCTAAATTATTTTTCAGCTTCCAGTTTCAGGCCCCCAATCTACCTCTCATCTGCCACTGAAATAATTTTTCTAAAATGAGAATCTGATCACAATGCCACTGCTTAAAATCATTCAATGACTCATTCTTGCTTTCTGAAGAGATGCCAAACTACTAAGGTCAGTGAGGCAGTCATTGCCTGCCTCTGGTGAAACAATTTTGTGGCTACTCAAGCTTTGTTTATATTCTCCTTTAAGCTTTGGAGCAGTTTTCTTTTGTGATCTCTTTGAGGAAGCCTTCCCTGACGAAGCTATCTTTGACTGTATATGTCTCTTATTGCATTTTATCTGTTGGTTTGCCTATAACCTTCATTAAATGGAATTTTGAGGGCTGTTTTGTCTTTTTAGCAGGATTATTCAAGAGAACTGAGTCATGTCACAGAGTACCTGCCACTGAACTATAAACCTTCCTTTTAAAAAATACATGACACTTCATCTTAGAAGTTTGTTTCCAGAAGATTAGCTGATATTTCTGGTTCTCCAAAGATACAACTCTGTGAAGAACAGGTATTTTGCTTACTCTAAAGGACCCCTCCCCCCCGACCCCCAACCTTTTTTTTTAAAGGTCCAAGAGTGACTAGAGTTTTGGAACTTGAAGAAATACCATAATCTCTGACCTGTGACAATTCCTTGCGATTATCCATCACTGGGGGCTTAATGATAAAGCATTCTTGTGATACTTCTACTTAGCTCAGAACTTCAGAAATAGAATTGGAAATATCCAGCTATTTTGAACATGCACTTATGAGTTTCACTGCACGTTAACACCTCATTAACTACCACTATCCCCCCCCCCTTTTTGTGGGGGGGATGTGTAGCAAGCAAGCTATAAAAGCACATTTTAACTAAAATGAATTTTCTTTGTGGAAAGTTAGGTTTGCATCATAGACACATTGCTGTATCAAAAACAAAATTTCCTACGATTTTCTGGTTGGCTAAAGAGTAAACCAACAGAAAACTTATGTGGCACCTTGGTCTATGAGCATTGCACTGAAAAAATTATAGATGGCATTCCTATGAGACTGTGGTCCCACATTGGTATCTCAATAAATATTCCAACGATGTGGAGGAGACCCTAAATCTCCAAGGTAAAACTGAAATTTACTTCAGACCGTAAACAACTAATCAACTGGGGGGAATGCCTCATTTCCAAATAGTGTATCTGATGCTGAAAAATAGCAGCTTTCCCACTCTTAAGTTTGACCCTGACTTTGGAGTGGGGCTGCATCTCATTAGAGTAGATTTGGATGTAAAGGCTTCTTTTCAGTTATCTTTGGGGGTATACATAGTAGGGGGTTGAGTCCAAAGGGAAGGAAGGATAGGAAAGCAGAGGACAGGCACTAATATATAATTTTGCATTTTTTGAACACTGCACCATAAGCTGAATATCTTCTCATGTCATTAAACTAAAAAGTTTAATATTTAAGGCTCTTGATACATATTGCCAAACTACTTTCTAAAAGTACACAGGAAAGCTTGTCTTTTACATTAGGCCCTGCTATTTAAAAGACAAATAATCATTTGCTAAATATTGTTTCTTAGATTATCAGTGGTTGAACCTTTAGAAATTGCCATCTATTTCTTCTGTGAACTATCCACGTTTTCTTTTCTGTGCTTTTTAAAATGTAAAAATAGTAATTGTTTTAAAATACATTAATCATTTCGTGACTATTACTTTTAGGTTTATAAAGTGTTTTTCTATCCCCAGACCTAAAATTTGTATTTTCACAAATTCCCTTTTCTAATATTAGTTTTTCTTTACCTGTTATTAAATATCAGTTTGCACTTGAGGAGCACAACTGGGGCGCCTTTTGGTTAACATTCTGACATGGAAGTTTCACTTTCTATCTCATCTGTGATGACTCTTAAAATCACTCTACCCACATCTTTGGGGTTGCTTCTTCAAGCCTACATACTTAGTTATTTTTAATGTTACCCATTAACATTAAAATTTAGTTTATACTGAACAATATATCCTATAGCACTAGAATATAAAATATTTGGTGATCCCATGTACATCCTGATTTTATTTAGTTTGTGGCTAATCTGATTATTTTTTTAAAAAAAAACTTATCCTGTTTTTAACGCATAGAGCTAACTACAGGTTCTCATTAACTCCTGATTAGCTAGCTGGCTATAGATACAGAGCATGTTAATTTCTACAGGCACCTTTCTGAATTCAAGTAAATGTTTTGGTAGAAAAGGATTTCCTACCTGAATGTCATTGACACAATATGAATATTGAGTACAAATATTGCTCAATATTCTTGCATTCTTTGTTTTACCTTGAAAATTTTGGAACTATCACTAAGTTATTAATAACACAGGTTTTCATTTAAGGAATATTTTGAACTGTGAAAATACAAATCTAATCAAATTAAATTTTGAACACATATAGAGCCAAATATTTCAACAAAACTGCAGTTTAATTTCAGAAAATGTGTTAAAATATATATTTATACATCAATTTCTGACATACACTTAATGTGTTAGTATACACAAAATGATGCTTTCTCTTGAAACTGTATTTATGAAATGTACATTTTAATTTAAATACTCAGTATACACTGCACTTAATCTGCATGTTGCATTTATTAAATACATTAAAATCTGCAATGTAACAAAACGTTTTCTGCATACGAAATTCAAAACACCATTTTAAATGAACAAAAGATGGCTCACTTCATTTTTTCTTGTATTTTACAACTAGTGTATAGTACACTAGCTCAGCTCCACCATAACTACCTGTTCGTTTTTATTTGACATTGTTCACAGACTAGTACATATTACAATAAGAGTGCTGGATAAAAACATGAGGTACGAAAGTGGTTCAAAGAGCATAGGTCATGCAGATCATGCTAGACAGCAAAGAAAATTGTGACCGAGAAAACACTAAATAAAAATACATAAAGAATGTGCATTGTAAAAAAAAAAAAAAAAAAAAAAAAAAAAACCAAAAAAAAAAAAAAAAACTCCATTACACAGCTTTGCTTCTTTGGTTACAAAGTAGGTTGAACAATTTCACAGCTTTTTATTCCCACCCGAAAAAAAAAAAAGTCATACGAAATGTCAAAAAGCAGAGGAATCATGGCAATTTCTCTATTAGGAAGTAGAAACAAATGAACAAAGTTTTCTTCATCAAAATAGCCCAATTATTTATTATATCACAATAACTGGTGACTACCTGTACAGTTGCACTATGTTCTTCATACTTACACTATACAAAATTTACATTCAAGCTGGGTCTTTACTAAAAATAAATACCGAAGATAAATTGCCATTAGTGTTAGAAATATGCCAGGATTCTTTTGTTCAATTATTGCCTAAACGTTTTATCTATTAAATGCAATCCTGTCTTTCAATTCCTTTACTGATACTTATAATTATTCAAAAGAATTAAAAAAGTTCTGTGACATTGTTCATGTACATTATGAAAATAGCAGCCCTGTAATAAATAAAACACAAATAAATGAAAACTTATGTAGGCAAATGTTACTGATATTGAAAGAAAAGTGGCTCTTCAGATGAACTGTTATTTATAATGTGATAGGAAGGCTCAGGGTAAATCCATGGGTAATAGGAAAGATGGGAGAGCCACCAAAGCTCTTAAAAGACCCCACTCATGTGCACCAGGTAAAATGCAGACTTTGCTTGCTTTAATAAACTCCACCTATTATTCTCCTTGTGTACTGATGACATATAACTGGACATCAACAGTGATGCAGACATCTCAAAGAGAGGAAAAGCTCTTGTAGAATGATTGTCTAATACTGAAAGGCCAAACACACAACCGAAGCATGGCTACTTGCTTTCATATAAAGTGAAAAGAACACCAGTGGCACACAAGGATAGATTGCTTTCAGTTTTTTTCCTTAATGAGGCAAGAAAGGTTTATGCTGAGGAGACATTCGGCTGCTGTGGAGGTTGTGTTGGCTGCGGAGACTGTGCTATCACTGCTTGCTGTTGAGAAGTGCTACCAGGATTGGCCTGTTGGGCTGGGAGTTGGGATAACTGATCATTGTTTGAAAGAGATTTTAACAGTGCATTTTCTCGTTCAAGTAAAGAGTTTCTTTCAACTAATTCTTTTATTTGTTCCTTTAGAACTTCCACTTCTTCTCTTACTGCATACATCAAATGGCTTTTCACCAGATCCTGTGAAAAACAAAATTGGGAATGTCAAAAAGAGAGAAAGGGAAAGGTATGGCTATTTGGTTCTAACCTACCTGGTGCATTATGAACATAGATGTTTTTCTATTGGTTTTCCTGCTCTTGCTTTTAATGTTTCTACTATATCTTGACTGGTCCTAAGGGAAATGCGGCAGAAAAAATCCAGTTCCTAGCTAGGATAGCAAGCTATGATTTTCTTTTCTAAGTTTGGAGTTATTTCCAAAAATACCAGCTCCTTAAATTATCAATTATAAGCTTAGTATTCAAAATCAGTTTAAAATTACATGTTTAGATGTTGTACTAAGAGAACAAAGGACAGTAAACTTTCTGATATTAAACTAGTTATAGTACTGCTTTAACAGATAAAGTGATCAATAATTTCCAACTTAAAAACTTTAGTTTTTAAAAATAGTTTGAGAATAATGGTTCTTATTTATAGCCTATCTACAGTTTTAATAGACTTGAATCAAAATATTTTATATAACATAAACAGAGAATATCTTTAAGGCAACAAAAAAATTTGATACAAATAGCAGAAATCAGAACCAGAATCAACAGAAACAAGTCTATTAAAGCTGAGTAAAACAATGTCTGTAAATGACCAAAGGAGAACAATTTCCTATTGAAGTTTTCATTTTAATACTCTTTTATCTTTAAATTATTTTTAATGCTGAAATATTAGGGGGAACACAATGCATTTCAATTTTGTATGCCCCTGTTCCCCAAATGGCCCTTATCAATTGGTAATGCATGATATGTGAGATGCTCAAATGGGGGAAATATTTACTTCATTGGTATCTCTACACTAAAATTTCTCAATGTTCTAGCATCTGCAACTAAATTATTATCAAAAAAAAAAAAAAAACAAAAAAAAACTTTGGTCACCTTGGTTTAAAGAAATTAGGTGTTTGTTTTTTAGAACTGATAAAAATCAAGTGCTTCATACAACCAACAATCTATGAAATGAGAGGACTATAAACTTTTACTTACCATTGCTTGCTCTATTTTGTTGTCAATGGCTACACCACCTCCCCCAGATGCACTGGAAAAAATTAGAATATTTCATTAAATTATTCTAAAAAATGTTTTCTCCCTTCCAACTCTTAAGATAATTAAGAACATTTGTGTTTTATTTAAAACAAAAACAGTAATTTAAAATAGCTTATTTAAGTCTGTTCTCACAATTTTAGTCCTCAGAGATCTCATTTTGAAAATAAGGATCTTGGCAAATAGATGACTTCTAAAAATCCTTTGTAATTCTAACTCTTCTATTTTGCCTATGACAAAATACGCTACTTTAACTTCCAATCCTACTCAGGAGTTCTCAATTCAGTAAGCTTAAAAAGATAAATTTTACATGAGTAGTACCCTCTCCACGTATCTTAAACTTCATTTACCAACTACATATTCTAATTGCCTTTCAGGTGGAAATTCCAGTAGTTACTTATTGCATTAAAATTCAGATGATGACTTTTCTTCTATAGATTTTATACTTTAAGATCTAGTTTAAAATTTTTTAGAACTGGCTTCTAAAAATGATTCAGAGGCCTTTAGGGCAAACACTACTTGCTGGACTGGTTAACAAGGAACTCAACATTCTGGCAGACCTATATGCTTTGATTGTAGATTACTCACTGGCAAAAATCATCTGAGGTATGAGTTTGGACTAGTTTTTCCTGGAAATAATTGAAAGTAGTCTGGCTGGTAAGTACATCCCAAGTTCAAATATCACCTTTGCATTTGTATAGTGACACAGGAGGCTGAATAACTGTCCTATTTGGCAGTTTACATTTTCCTGTGTATTAACTTAAACAGTTAAGAGTAGCGAGGGTCTCTATCCTTTTCTTGGTGTTTTTGTAAATTTTGAAGAACAGTTATTAGGTTTTCCTGTAAAAACAAATCTGATACTTTAATCCACTGCATCAATACAAAAAAAGAGAAAGTCTTTAAACAACTTTTATATAAGACTTTACTAAATATTTTTCATAAAGTATACCTCACCTAAGAAAACTTATGTGCTAATATACCTGAAGACTATTTTATTTTAAATGATGTGGACCCTCAATGTTATATCAAACTGAGGCTCAGAAATATCCTGTCTGGTGTAGAGGCACTTTTTATATTATAATCCAAGTAGATCTGGTTATATTCCTAGTTCTGCTACTCACTACCTATGTGACCATCAGCAAATGAACTATTTAACTTCCTTGGACCTCAGTTTCCTCAACTGTAAAATGAAGAGACTGATGTCAATGTCTCAATGGGCTTTCCATTTCTAAATCCTCAATGCTCTGAATCAATACAAGGGAAATACTAAGCTTGTTTATCTGAGCATTAACCACATTAATTACAACATACTACTTGACTTCTTGCTGCTATTTCTGAGTAAAAAGTGGCTTCTGTATACCTAAATAACTGGAAAGGATACACACACACACATTTAATAAATACTTATATATGCTAGCCTTTTAATGCTTATACGGAGTTGTGCAAAGTACATTTATATGTAACTATAAGGTACAGAACAACCACATAAATCATTAAGGCTTCATTGTAAAGTTCAGTTCAGATGCCATGTGTCTGTATTCACCAAATATTGGCCACAGCTTGGTAAAAAAAGATAGTGATGAGCATTTAGATTACCTGAGAATTATAAATTATACTTTCTATATTTTTTATTTCTATGTCAAGGAAAAACAAGGGATTAATATTTTAATTTTGTTAAGTGCTACACTTTAACAGAATTAAATCAGTCACAGATACAATTGCTATCACTATAGTGACCTTTGGCTACTTTGAAGGCTGTTGTTATTCCAGAATTCTATAATCTGTAGTGGTTCTCCAACTTTAGCATGCATCAGAGTCATCTCGAGGTCTTGCTAAAACACAGACTGCTGGGCTCCGCCTCAGTTTCTGATACAGTAGGTCTAGGTGGGGCCCAGGAATTTTCATTTCTAGCAAGTTTCCAGGTGATGCTGATTCTGCTGCCTGACAGACCATAAATACTTTGAGAATCACTGGCTTACAGAGAAATGAAAGTTCTAAGAGAAAGAATAACAAAAACCTAATTCTATTTTTTTAAAAACTTCTTAGCCTGGTATACAAAACCCTTCCTGACCCTGAACCCTGCCTTCTATAGTCTCCTTTCCTCTCATACTCCATCTGACCTGTGTTATGTTGTAACTTTTTTCAGTCTGTGGACCATACTTCTTCTCAGGTTTCTATGCCTTTACAGAAATTGCTCCTTCATCTGGAAATGCTGACAGTTCAACTTCATATGGCAATCTTTTACTTGCTTCTTAAGATGCTCCAGTGCCATCTTTTCTGTGATGCCTTCTGATTCCTAAGGCAGAACCAATTACTCCATACCCTCCTGTGCTCCACTAATCTTCACAAACTTTTAATGAAAGCAGAATAGCAAATTCTGGCTTCTCCGTATCCTCACTGTGTACATTCTGGGAAATTATTTAACCTTTCTAAACCTCATTTTTTTCCATCTAAAATAAGAATTGTATGCCCCAATTCATAAACTCCTGTGAGGATTAATTGAGTTTAAATAACACTATCATTGTTAACTCTGCTCCTTGAGGGAGATCCCTTATCTTCTTCACTTCTGAGGAAGTGAATACAGTACTTGGCACATAAGAGTTAAAATGCATGCTGAAAGAGTCATTATGATAGTAAATGGATTTGAAACAATTACTGGTTCATGCTAAAAAGCCAGTAAAAATTTTTGTGTTTGACTAAATTAGTAGTTCTCAAAGTATGGTCCCAGCACCAGTAGCATCAGCATAACCTGGGACTTATTGGAAATGTAAATATTTGGGTCTCCCCTGGAGCTACTGAATTAGATACTCTTGAGGTGAGACCCAGGAAGTCTACTTTAATAACTCCTCCAGGTGATTCTGATAGAAACTACAGTTTGAGAACCACTGCTTTAAATAGACTGATTTACAATAAAGATACCAATTTAGTCTTAAATAAGCAGATAAGAGGGTATCTGACTTCAAGATCCAGAATATGGTTTAAGAATATTGTCTCCATGAGGGGTAACAAGTTTTTAATTGTGTTCAAAGTCAACACAATTGTCATGTTCTCTTTTTAAATGAGAAAAATTGAAGCAGAATGAATAATTTTCCTATGTTTGCTTCCTTGACCTAATGTTATATTATTTTAACCTTTTCTTATTCATTATTGCATTCACCATACTGTAACTTGATGGTTAAGCAGTTTCTGAACCTAAGTTCCTTAAGGAAAGGCTTCCTGTCTAGGACTTTGTAACTATTCTTGTAAACTATAAGTGCTATATAAAGGCAAGGGATAATTTTTCAAAAGAAAGAAACTTTCTGTTTGCTATGGGTCACTCTTTTAGAATAAAATCATGTCTTAATTAGCATTTACTAGAGGAGTGAAAAATTGTGGAAAAATGGACAGGAATATAGAACTGTGGGGGTAAAAAGACAAGAACAATGATGAATTTTTATTTACTGGAATTGCAGCTCCAAGAGAACCAAATAAGCTTGAATTTAGTGCTTTTAAAAAGTAAATTACAATCACATTTAAAGGAAAAGCAAAACTCACGTAAAGTATCAGTGCTACAGCAAGACAGCTTGGCTTTCCATGCTGCTGTTCGTCATTTAATTCATCCCAACTGGCTGCCCACCACAACCTTTCTTCCCAGTCCTCCCTGGTCTTATCACAATAGATCACCTGCAACTCACTGAGAAGACAAGAGGCCAGATATAAACTTCTGGCTTCACAAGTTTCCTATATTTTTATCTTTCTTAAAAGGCTAACTGCTTCATCTATACTCTTGGCTCAGCAAATCATCTCTAGTCTTTCCTCTCTAAAAGTTAAAATCAAAGAGTCATGCTAACTTGATCTCATGTTAAAAAAAAAAAAACTAAGATAAATCAATTTTTTCTTTATTAATGTAGACAGACATCATAGCTTCTTGTTTAAAATAAAAATAGTGCAAATTTATTCTTTTACATTTTGATTATGCTTCTTCTGTTCTCTCAATACAAATGCTAATTAACAAAGCAACAAGTAAAGAACACTTAAATGACTGCCAACTTTACAGCAGGCACACATTAGATTTATTACATAAATCTGATATACTCGTGTTAAATAAAGCCTGAGCAACATTCTCTTTTTACAGTTGAGGAAACTGAGGTCAAGTACTTAAAGACAGTGTTAGGGTCAGGATTCAAAGCTAGACCCAATTAAATGTCAAAACACATGCTTTTTCTATCTACTATAATAGTAAGACTGTGAAAGGAAGAAAGTAAGTATCTATAATGACCTAAAAGAAACAGAGTTGTACATATGATGAAGAGCGCTTTGACTAAGAACATGCTAATTGTGAAACCATACGCATGGATCCAAAGATTAAAACAGTTCATAATATGCCATTTCTCTTATCTACCACATTCCTTGAAGAGGTTCAAGCTCTGAGAACAAGGGAGGTAACTTCTTAGAAAAGGCACTTGCTCAGTGATCTTTAGACAGCCAATATAGTTTTACCTATTTGCTAAGAACTAAAACGTTCTTTTGGTTTGTATCTATCCATACACAAAATAGTGTAAAAAAAATTACCTTGCTTTACTCAAGGACCCTTCTAACTCTGTGCTGAGCTGCAGTCACAAAATCTACTAGAGAATTTTCTTAAATTAAAAAAACAAATCTTTTGTGTTAAGAACAAACTTCTTTGATTGAGCTGGCAAACCTGATAAATACTTATGTTCAAGTCCCCTTACCCAAACCAGGTAAAAATGATTCTTCATAAATGGCAGTCCTTAAGAATCATGTACTGTTTCCAATATCATGTACAACCTTCACCCCTGTCCTCCACTGTAGGATCTAAAAATAACATCACTACTACTAAAATGCATTCATTCTAACCTGGGTAACATTTTGTCTCTTCTCTAAGAAATATATGTTTGTTTATAGAAGGAAACTGTTAGCTGATTGCAAAAAAAAAAAAAAAAAAAATCAAAAAATCTATTGAACCTAATTCAGCAAGCCTGTGAAGGTTAAGTAGAAAAAAAATTCATCACTCTTCTGTAAGAGGAATTAAAAAAATATTTACAGCTTAATACTTACTTAAGAGCAAATAACAATTATCCTTCCAAAAAGGAGCCTAAATAGATAAAATTCATGCAGACTTAATCTCTGGCCAAATGCAAATTTCTGTGATTAAGAATAAAAACTATCAAAGTTAAAAATAAATTAAGGTAAGACCTCAAAATTTTATGTATTCTAATTATTGATCATAAGTTCTACCTAAGTAAAAACAAATAATGTTACATTTCATGATTTAAAAACTCACAAAAATGCCACAATTTTTATTATTAAAACAAAATAAGTGATTTTTGTAGATAAAAGCTATCATGCTAAGCAAGGCAGGTAAAATGGCTACTCATGAAACTATTATTTGCTCAAGTAACCAGTCTTACAGTGGTGAGTGGTAAAAAGCTTTTGCCAAGGAACCGTTAAAAACCCAGGGAAATATTTATATAAAGATTGACACCTGTTTTTAACATCTACAAAAACCTTGCTCACCAATGCCCTCGACATATTTTACATTCATCTAATTTTAGGTCAAAATCCTGGCAAGAAAATAATAGTTAAAAAGGGTAAAAAAAATGATACTACATGCTATGGATTGTACCAATGTCAATATCCTGGCTTTGGATGTTATACTAGTCATTCAAGATGTCACCACTGGGGGAAGTTGGGTGAAGGGATACATGAGACCTCTCTGCATTTTTTTTTTTTTTGCAACTTATTATGAATCTAAAATTATAATTTATAATTATTTCAAAATGAAAGTTAAAAAAGATACATGCACATGGTAAAAAGTAAATTCAAGGAGTATACACAAAAAGGTATGTAATCAACTCAAAGTCCCTCTCCTATATCATCTGTATTAATGGCCTCTTAAAACGCCCAATTAGGAAGAATTTAATACTTTGGAGTGGGTCTTTGTAATTCTATGTCTCAAAAACTTCAATAATTTCCCTAAAATGTAAAGCACTTCTATAAATCTAAGACTAGAATCCCAATAGAAGAATGGGTTGAATTCACATGGACAGTTCACAAGAAATGACACGAAAAAATATTCAACATCTCAGTCACAATAAAAATGCAGATTAAAACAATAATGTAATACCATTTCCCTAAACAGACTGGCAAACATTAAAATTCAATACACCGTTAGCGAGGCTGCGGGAAATGGGCCTTCTTATACAGTGCTGATGCAAGTGGTAAAACAGTATAACCTGTACAGAGAGCAATTTGGTTATAGCTAACACAATTTAACAAATACATATTCTCATTCCCTCCCTCCCTCTCCCTTTCTCTCTCTCCCTCTCATTTATTCACTCTTTGAGCCAGCAATCCTACATCTGGATATTTATCCCATAGATAATTTTACATACATGGGAAATAATGTATTTATAAGGCTACTCGTTACGGGGACCTGGTTAAATAAGCCACCCATTCAACTGAATACTACTCATCTATAAAAAAAACACCACAAAGATGCTTTTTGGTATACAACAATGGAAACAATGTATCCTGGAAAGCTTAAAAGTAAATGTACAGATATGTGTATATTAATATTTGTGTGAAGGGGGAGATAATATACATATATTATATTTGCTTGTATATGCACAAAGAAACTGGAAGGATATACACATACCAACGAAGAAAGTGGTTATCTATTTGGGAAGGCAGGCAGATAGGGGACAGGAAGAGAATCAAGATTACTTTCAATTCGTTTTGGAGAGAACTGAAAAACATTCCAAAATGAAAGTGACTCATGAAGGAGGCATTACCCTGTACAGTGTGAACTCAAGACATGAACAAATGGCAGACAGAAAAGGGAGAAAGGAGGGAAGAGGAAGCCAACAACTCTGCTTTCTTTAGTAACTATTTCATTCTGGAAGAGAAGGTACTATGTTTGACATAAAAAAACAACAATCAATATAAGTTATATTTGTGATTTGTAAAATTTATTTCCTTGGCTTAGGGGGAATGATAGTCCTTTAAAAATGTATGGTATAAATAATGTTCATAACTCCCAGTATAGTTATTTCTGTTCAAAATGATTCTGGTAAGTAAATAATTTTTTTTTTTAATAAACATCTATGATACAATAGATTACATAAATATATACAAAAATGTTACATTAAAAAAGCATTCCAAAGAAGGTATGGATAAGATTAATATGA
Source organism: Eidolon dupreanum (assembly GCA_028627145.1). Lineage (NCBI taxonomy): Eukaryota > Metazoa > Chordata > Mammalia > Chiroptera > Pteropodidae > Eidolon > Eidolon dupreanum. Next base: position 73,523,885 of record CM053507.1, on the reverse strand, counting down.
ACTTTACCTTCTTTTTCTAGATCTCTTTACATTTCCAAGGTATGACATTTTGGGGGAATTATTTTAGTATCTGGTAGTAAAAGTCTGATATAGCTTTTTCTTGTAAAGCTACTCAAAGGAAACAATTCAAAAATTAGCTGGACTAAAATTTTATTAAAGCACTCAAGATGGAAAATATTAAAAATAAAGTCTGAAAAAACTAGACTGATACGAAAGTGAAATATGAACAGCAATTTTACCATTATAACCCAAATATTCCAAATAAATTAAGCTTAATATTCTATTATTTCAGGTTAAATACTTAAATGTTATGAGAACATGGAATCATACCTACTTAAGGTAAATGAGCTATGTACTAGCTAGTTATTTCTTAATAGACTAACATTAGGCAAGGTCTGACAAGATGAAAAAGTTATTTCCTTCCTCTGAGTCAGAGTGAAATAAGAAAGAGTGTGAGAAAGGGGTAGGAGGGTGGCATTTCCCCAGTGTTGGAGTGCTTACATTGAGAGCAAGCTCTCTTAAGAGATTTATTTCACTGTACTGTTTACATAGCAGCAATAGGTAATTTGATGATAGCACAATTCATTACTGGGGAATGAAGGATACATACTAAGGGGCTTAAGCTCAAATTAAAAATTTGACACTATAGTCCTGGCTACTTTAAATTACTTCCTGGACTGGGGAAACAGTATATGACTGACAATTGTCTAGACTGAGGTGTACACTGGTACCTAAGAGTAAAAAAGGGAGAGTGATTAGAAAGGATTTCAAATTTTGCCAACTGATGTCAGAATACCTTACAAAAATCTAAAAAATGTAGTTACCCTGATAAAGAATTAAGGGAATGTAGTTACATATATTTATTCTAGATATTCTAAAACCATTCCTTTTGTCTTCTGGGATAGAAGCTGATGGCAACCAACTTCTAAAAACATCAGAATTCAGTGATTAAAGGAACCTTAATCTAATAAAAGATCTACATTTTTCAATACTGATTTTTAAGGACTATCCTTCCTAGACAGTACAAAATTTAAACAAATTTAAACAGGAGAGAAAAATTAAATAAAAGAATTCTTAATATAAATGAAGACATTAAAAACCTAAATAAGAGTTCAAATTACTTTAACTGTCTTAGGAAAAGAATAAAGATTTAGAAAAAACCTTCCAGGGAAAGGACTCTGTTTAACAGCCATTTTGTTTTAAAGATTAATTCTACTTCAAAAGGCTGCCGACAACAGCATTCCTTCCCTTCGAGTACAAAGAAATAGCACTTTTACTATCTAGGAAATTTTCATGGTGCAATGTATGAAGATGAACAAAGTTGGAGAAGAAACATGATAGAAAAGAATGTTAAAGGAAATGAAAACAAAAGCTCTTAAAATTTGTATTTCATTTTAGAGATGAATAATTTTCACCCAGTACTAGGCCTATTATAAAAACCACCTTCTTTTATATAGCAAACTCCATCTAACATTTCTAAAAGTAATTCAGAACTCTTCAATAACGACATAAAAATGGGCCAAGCTGGGGGGAGAGTGGCGAATCAGGATCGAGTTTACTAATGGATTCCTAACGGCCATTACATTCTTCCCAATTGCAAATGCCAGCTCAAATTTTAAATTGGCTATCCTAAATGAGACCCTTCACGGTTTACTTCCACTCTCTTTGCCTATACTGTTTCTTACTGTCTGAATATTTCCATGGAAATTCTACCATTCTTTTATAGCTTTCAGCTAAACTATTTTCTGTAAGGGCTTCTCCCTTAGTAAACAGTATAGTAAGTCATGCCTCATACTACTCTTAAAGCACTAACTACATAGGCTGTGTTTAACAGTTGCATCTATCTCTTACTAGACAAAGGTATGTGTGCTATACAAAACCTACCAAAAGGCTGGCAGCCATCTACTAAAGATTTCATATGTTGTAGAAGTCTGGACTCAAGGATTGTATACTTGGAATCTGAGTCCTAAATACATCACTTGTACTTTCTCTAACCATAACATGAGGTAGCTGTTTTGGATCATCCCCAGAGCTATTTCCTACACATGACGGTGTATTTTTTTTTTCAAGCAGTCCTAGGACATGGGTAATGCTATCATTTTAACTAAACTCAAAACAAATAAGGAAATATTTATCTCATTCTTCATTTTCGGTCTGAAACTGAACTTGCCATATATTCTTGGTGCCTACTATCTAAATCATACATCTGGGTAATCTAAATTCCTTTGGAGGCATAAATCCTGAACTAACTTTGCCTCTGTTTCTTATATAGCCAAGTCTCAGTACCATTTATCTTTCTAGGTGACACTTTTGTAAAAAATGATAAATCTCCGTCTGTCTCCTCTGCACAAGGCTTACCACTCAATGAATGTCCGCTGGAAGAATACAAAGTTGGACAGTGTCCATTAGTGGGAAAATCTCTAGATGTGAAATTAGCAAACACATCTTGTAGTTTGGCTTCACCTTAGATTAGCCATGTCCTGAGGCAAGTTACTCTCATTGGGCTTTTCCCCTTCATCATTAGTTTCAAAGACTTTTATGGAATTTTGTATAATTACTCAAATGTGACTTTTTGTGTAAGGAGGTGGGGAGAGGGTGGTGAGAAGGAAAGACAGTACATTAAAGACATGTATTGAAAAGAAGTTACCTAAGCAAGCAAGGGGTAAGAAGGGCTAGCAGGACACTGCAAAATGTTTGGTCATGGGCATTAAGCAAGGTAAAATGATATAGTTTTTACAACTGAAGCATGGAAAATCTGTGAGAGATCAGAGGGATGATAAAGGGGCTCACCTATAATGAGGAAAAAAATTTCAAGGAAGCCTGAAGTTTTGTTTTGTTTTGTTTTTTCTTTTTGGCTTAGAGCAACTAGGACTTGGGGAGATGGTTAATGTGTCACAGGAAGAAAGCTAGATTTTTGAGTGAAGAGTGAACAGGGAATAAAGGCAGAGGAACCAGGGAATAAAGATGAGAAAATGAAACTTCAAGCTTCACTTGGGACTGTTGAATTTTGAGACCTCTGAAATGTAGATCCTGAAAATACAGGAAGAAAGTTGCTGAAAATAGGTCTCTAGAACTTGAGTAATATCTAGCCTAGAAGTCTAGATTTGAGAGTTGTCAGAATGTGGTAGGTAGCTAAAACTGTGTGAGATGAGCGTGCTTGAACAGTGAGAAGACAAAGGGAGTCAAAACACTGAAGAACACCAACATGTGAAGAATTATGGAAATGGGCTTGGGAAGAAACTACTCTTCCTGGGAAACCTAATTATTTCATTGACTGGTTTCATAATTGCCTCCTTTCTCAAGCATTCTATTTTTTCCCCCAACTAAACAGTTATTCTTAAAACAAATTTTCTTAATCCCATTTCCACAATGAAGCTTAACCAAATGAGTAAAAATGAGACTATCTCCTCGAATACCAAATGCCAACTACCAGTGAACAGCACATAGATAATTTTGCTCATTTCATAGCTAATCTTTTCACTTATTCCCATTTCTTAAAGGTGCAGAGATGTTACTTAAAACCACTTTACAGAAAAAGCATAATTCTATGGACAATGTATCTGACAAAGTAAAATTATATCAGGCTGGCCATTAGGATTGTCTGACCAAAACTGAGCTTTTGTTCCTAGGTTATTAACTAATCTTTCCTTTCTACTTTATGTCTCTTCTTAATTTGTCCCCAAAGTCCAGGGACAGTAATAAATAAAAATGGAAGCTATGAAGGAACTATTTAAAATAGGGATAAACCCAGAAGAAAGAGTACAATGAGGTTTTGATAGATGTAGTTGCTTCATTCTGATTTAGACCAAAGAGGCAGCACACCAAGCACGGTCATCACCCCTTAATAAAATGAAGGGAATATCTTATTAGGAAAAAATCTAGTCTATTTTATTTTTAATAAGTTGGTGAATGTTCTGCATTTGGCATGTTTTAAAATTTTAGATTGGCTTAGGTTTGAGCAAAGAGTTAGACTGCTCATCTTCAACAAATATAAAGTATTGGAAATATATGCCCCGAGGAGTTAGTCTTCTCGGTTATCAGTTTACTACCCCTTGGTTTAAATCTCTTTCGCTCTATACGTTATCCTGGGGGTAGACATTCTGGGGTAAGAGAGCTTACCTCTGAGCAGCTGCCTAAGCAAAAGGCTGAATTCTCAAGGAACAATAAAGTGGTTTAAGAGCACAGGCTTTAGCATTATATGAACTTGTGTTAAATTCCAACTCCACTACTCACAAGTTGGGTGATCACAGCCAATTAACACACTGAAACCAGTTTCCTTATCTGTAAAATGGAGTCATGGTTATATCTACCTTAAAGGATTGCTGTGAAAATTATGGGACTTTTTATATTAGCAAGCACTTAAAATAAATTAGTTCTATTCTTTGGAGCAATTTGGACTTTGACACTGTAGGACTACTAACCCAATGTACATTAAATTACAAATGATAAAGTGAGGTACGAATAAAAATCAATTATAATTATTAGTATTAAAAAACAGCTTTTGTATTTATGTCTCACCCAAAGAATGAAATAAGCCTAGTTATAACTTAAATTTACTTGATTTCTATGCACTCAGTTACATGTTAAAGATTTAATGTAGTCACCAAATATACAAAATACAAATTGTTTGACTTGAGATTTAAACTTACATCAATATTTATTAGCATAGCAGTCCTGTGGATGGAACATTAAAGATTCTTATTGAGCCTCTTTAGGATCTCAATGTTTCATTGTGAAGGATAAAAATAATCTTAACATACTGTGGGAAATTTTTCCAAAGGCCACTGAGATATTTAAGACAAAAATTTCCAAAACAATGTTTAGCTAAAACTATTCCATGTCTTCCTTTAGTGTTATATGAGTTTTCAACAATAGATAGTACGAAAAACAAATCAAAAGAGTGGGATAAAGTGTTGCTTTGCTTCTAAACCACATATCATTCTAGTTGAAAATCACTGCTTTAGAATTCCCTAATTCAAAAAGAGATTCTGGTACAGGATAACAAAGGAAAGTACAAAGTAGCACTACTATAAAATCTAAAGGGTTTTAAGGTTTTTTCACTTAAGGAGAACTATATTCAACTAGGTACATTTTCAGTGACAAGAAATTTTTAACTAACAATTTTTTCTCATTTTGATCTAGATCTGTGTCCTTAAATTCTAGGTAATAAATTCTCTAAAAGAGTGACAGAATTTTACAATAGTTCGTACACATCAATTTGTATAAAATCTTTTATAATGAATTTTAGACTTAAGTCATGACCTGAAAATTTGCTAATTCAATTTAGATTCTAAAGACTATCATCTGAAATCAGATGCTTCACTTACATTTTCTTTGTGCTCTTCCTTTCTTGCCAAGAGGCCCCACACCTTTGATTCTTCCACAGATAAATGGGTAGACCTCCTGAGAAGTTTTTTCTGACAAAGATAGCTTAAATACAAAGCCAATAAACCTTTTTGCGATGTTCCTTGCCTCTGGTTGTTACTAAGGAGGAAGAAATTTAGCAGTTTCTATATACTACAGGTAACTGAAATAAGGAGAAATACTGTTTAGGTTTGAAGAACAGAAAAGCTAAAGCTCTATGGATTTTCAGGTTACTTTTGACAAAATTATATCTGTAAAACTTAGCAGTTCCATATACTGATCATGGTGATGACAAAGTCATAGAAGACTTTGTGGAAAATAAGGTGGACTTTAAAATTTCTTAATGATCCTTTTTAGATAAAAATCCTGACAAAGATCTTTTTATCTTAGAATCACAGATCTAGGGAGAAATCATTTTGTAAACCTAGTAAAAGGCTTAACTGTATAATCATACCCATAAATATCCATCTGTGGGTTCTCTCAACTGCCCAATATCATACTATATAGACAATCAGAACTGAATTTAAAGGGAAGAAGAAATCAAAAGCTATCCTAAAGGTGAAAAGGGGAGGCTAAAAGCTTACTGGCTTGGTCCAGTAAGCTACTGAAGACAATTCAAACTGCTATGCCTTTAAACATGCCTCATGAACAAGTAGAAGTCTAAGTGAACTAGATCCAGGACTGTGAAGAAATTCAAGTGTATTTCACTCTTTTTACACTGGTGGATCAAAGTATACATAAAGGAGTCTCGTGAAATCCTTGCATCATCACCAGAATCAATAACTACGGAGAAAACATCCTTGTGATCTCTAACATGCTAAACAATGTCTCCTTATCCAGTTTTTGAAAAAGAACTTTAGAAATATGTATTAACACCAATGACTTATGGCAATAAATGGGAACCCATATTCTTGATAATGGCAGCTATGAAAACACAGAAATAACTAGAAAATGTTCTCAGCTCAATGTTTCCCCAGAATTTGTACTGCAGCTTGTGTTTTTACAAGAACCTGATCTCTTTACTAAATGCTTTAAGTGATGACAATCATCTGATTTTTCTGATTCATATTATAGATTCTCTGTTGTACGAAAGAGAAATGGAAAAAGGAGACTAGGATGACAAGATAAACATCACTGGAGGTGTTCAAAGATTAGATTACCACTTGGAAGGTGTGTGGTAGATTAAAGTATGAGAAAAAAGGCTGGAATAAATGACCACTAAATCCCCTTCCAAGTCAGATTTATAATTTTAGACTCAGAATATAAACTCAGAGGTGGTCCTGAATAAAAGGTTTTGGCTCTGGAGTCATACCTGGGTTTGAATTATCACTTTTATGATATGACTTCAGCAAGTTATTTAGCCTCTCCAAAGGATATTAGGACCAGATACTAGGGTTCAGTGAGATAATGCATTAGTGTCTGGCACATGGTAAACACTTAATATATTAACTGTATCATTTGTATTAGTAAGGTATAGTGACGAAATCTAAATATCACAAAATACACAAGAAGCATCGACTTAGGAATTAGGGACTTGGTTTCTACAACTGACTCTTGCCTTTAACTGTATATAATAATTTCTAACTTCTTTTCGGATACCAAATTTTGTGATGCTATATTGCAAATGGATTTTAATGTACTTAAACATTTATCAGATGCTGTTATAGGGTTACAATATCAAAGAAATATAATCCCAAAGTTTATAAGTTTACAGTTTAGTGCAGGAGATAGACAAGTTATAGGTGTGATAAATGCTCAGACAGGGCAAGATTTTAGAGGGTGTCTGAGGGGCATGGTCAGGAAAGAATGTTTAGTAGAGGAAGTACCTCTGAAGTTGGAGATGAAAAGGGAAACACACAAAATGTTCCAAGTAAAAAGAACAGTGGTACAGTTATTCATGTTAGAAAACTCAAATAATGAAGACCAGTTAGAAGGTTGTTGTATTTCCGCATAAGAAAGGAGTGTCCCCTGGATGGGGATGAGAGAGATGGAAAAGCTGAGGAAATACTCAGGAGGCAAACATGGTAGCACTGTGTGATTAACTAGCTATGAGAGATCAGGGGAGTTTGAATGTAAGGAGAGATGCTTAGGTAACAAATTTGAGCACCTAGAGCATATAGATGGCTTCATACAACATATAAGTGAAACCCAACACTATCTACATGCTCTTAGTATGATGAAGAATATGAGAAGAGGGTCTGGATGACATCCTGAGGACACCAATAATACTTAAAGGGACAAACAGGAAAAGCCTGACAAGGATACTGAAAAGAAACGATCAGGGAGGCAGAAAGAAAAACTAGAAGGGATGATTTCACAGATGTCAAAATATCAGTCCCAAATTCAAAAACTATGATATCTCAGTATTAGCTTCGTGTAAAACATTAAAAAATGATTTAAAAGCTACTTAACCATGATGGTAACTATTAATATCTATGCATATGTACTCAAAATCAGGAAGGAATACGTAAACATTGAGACTGTAACAGCGTTACTAAAAAAAAACAAAAAAACAAAAAACAAAAAACAAAAAAACCTTGGATTAGGTTTGATTGTTCTTATTTTATTTCCCAAACTTTCCATAGTTTTAATTTTGAAAAAGAAAATACATTACTACTAAAGTAGCTGTGGTACAAACGTATTATCTAAAAGAAGACTTTTAAGATAGGATTCTCATACTCTGATGACCCATCGTCTGTACATTTTTAACCATGGCCCTGAGGAAATTAAGTTAATACTTAATCTGCAGACTACTTCAATTTAACTGAAGAATAAACATATTCTTATGGTTTTATTTTTTTAAGTAGTACTATTATTGTGAATTTAACTTTAAGTCATATTTAGATAAAAGAACATTTTTATCAACACTTAAAAATAGGGAAACAAATATCAGGTTTGGAGCTCATCTGAGAATAAAATTAAACCAAAGGATTCACACAAAGCAGGTGCTCGATAAAAAATTCCATAACCAAAAATTAAATTTTGCTGCATAAAGATTTTAAAAGTGGACACAAAAGAGGTTTCTTAATAGAATTACTCTCAACTAAGGACAAATGGGAAACTGATGTAGCACTTAGTAGGGGGTTTTATATGTGATTCAACCCCCTCACCTTAGAAACATCTGCAGCTCAAAGCAGCTTTTTAACCACTTTTCAGTGTTTGCTCTTTATAAATCCTAAATATTAAAGGGTGAGTTCCTTAATGATTACACTTAGTACAATTCTACTAGTAAGTACTAAACCTTTTATCATACACATATAATAAATTTGCCTATAATGATAAGTATTAAATTTGAAGAGATTATTTCCTAATGCAATAAATACTTAATTTTAGATAGTAACTGACCAAATTTATTTTTTGAACAAATAGGAAAAGCCTGCCAAGGATACTGAGAAGAAACGATCAGAGAGGCAGAAAGAAAAACTGGAAGGGATGATTTCACAGATGTCAAAATATCAGTCCAATATGTTTTATATTATAGAGATGACCCACTACTACTTAAGTTCAAAGGAAATCGAATTTATGTATTCACATCTTCACACAGCATAAATTCTTTCTTATTCAAGTTTTCCAGGGTTGCTCTGCATACTGGCATACGTTAATTGAGAGCCCAAGTTTCAGTTAGAAAGCCAGATCTGAATCATAGCTAAATAGCTATGTGACCTGAGCAAGTTACTTAATGTCTGTAAAATTTTCAATTAATTTCCTTCTCTGTAAACTGAGGATATTGATAGTATCTCTGTAACATGGCTGTTGTGAAAATTAAATGATAACATGCTAAAAATACTCAGCACAGTATATGACACATTGTAATCACTCAAAACACAATTATTCTGTGGAGAAATCAATAAACAATTGGCGCACAGAAATTCAATAGTATGAAATTCCTAAATTAAAGTGGCTAGGCTCTGATTTGTTCCATCAGTCTAATAGTCACTTATAATGAACTAGCCTTGGATAAATATCAGTAAGAGTTACAGAATCAGTGTACTCATTAAACTTTTTTTCATAATTTACATACTTAAGTGTCTAACAAGGCTTGTCTCTTAGGCACATTCATTAGCATATTACTCAACTGTTTTTGGATCTGACAGATGCTCTGAACCTTTCACTGAAAACCGAACATACATAAAGTTCAATCCAAAATTCCATAGGGTTTGCGATCCCCTGAAGCTCATCCAATGATTACTAGATATGAATATCCTACACTAAGAAATTAGTAATTATTTTCCCAATTACCAAAGTTATGTAGATTTTTTATAGAAAATAGAGAAAAAAAAGAGTATACAGAATAAGGAACTATTGTTTCTTTGTTGTATTTCTTTCCAGACTACCACTGATTGTAATTACTGGTTTAAAAATCTAAGTTTATAGAATATGATCAATATAAAGTCATGGAATCCCATATCAGAAACAATTTAGAATATTGTTCAAAAGGAAGGATGGATGTGAGTGTGTGTGTAGAGAATAATGTATCTCCGGTTAAGAATAAAGTCAGAAACAGATATGGTAGTCTGTTTAGATGATAATTTTGAATAATCTTTGTTAGACCTGTAGGATTTTACACTATATTTTGACAAAAATATTAATTCTACGAATGTATGATCTTGGACATATAACTTAACCCAGGTTCTTTTTCTTCATCTACAAAATAAATATATTTTTGGATTGCAGAATAAGATCTCATTCTAATCTAAACTGTATTATTCCAAGAACCCCCCCTACAAAATACGGCTGTGGAAAAACAAAGCAAAATAAAAAGGTATACAAAACAGGTTAAAATTTTTGTTTTCTAAGCAGAATATAATTCTGAAAGGAAATGTTTTAATTTTCAGGGTATACAAAATGTATATTGACTTCAAATATATCATTTTCATTTGATATTGCCATCCTAGGTATTCTCAATGTAAGAATTGAGAAAATTTTCTTGGCTTTATTTAGAGACAGCTAGAAGATAAAAGCCTTTTATTAAGAAAAATAAAATCCCCAAAGCAATAAAATTTAAACTCTATTTTATAAAGAAAATGAATTTTTTTTTAAAGAAATAGAAGATTAATATATAATTTCTCAAGTATCTCCTGGGATAATAACTAGAAAGTATCTGGGGCCCTTACCTATACTATAAGCATCTACAGCAGATGCAATATCAATATTTAAATAATCTTACTATAATACAGGATGTAACTATTTTTTAAACTGCTTATTTAACACCAATGAAAAGATATAGCCTTTAGCCTCATGAGACTTCGAAAGGATTACATACTTTCAAGTATTTAAAATTCCAAGTTTTAACTTATATTTAAAACTATACTCTTAGTTATACAACGTGCTCATTTTGTTCATAAATATTCATCTCAATACAATAACATCAGGTATAATACATAAAATCTAATCCATTAAGTCTTACCAATTTATGACCTGATGAGACACTCTTGTGGACAACATTCAGTCCTTAGAAGCTAGAATAACCCTCCAACCATGTGAGGGCATCACAACTTTTAAACTTTCGGCTTTCGATCATTATTATGTCACATTCCTCCTCCGATGCTGAATTCTAAAAAAAATTCTAGCAAAGAGTTTAAGTAAATAAGTGTTTTAATCAAATAGCCTTTAAAAACTTTTATAGCAAAGTTTTATGTTTTACCATGATACACAACTGATATTTTTGTACTTAAGTATTTTTTTTTAATGTAAAATAATTTCATATTTGATCTGGATACTTCAAACTTTAAATTTCAATATGGACTTTCAGGCTATCAGGAATACTTGTTAGTAAAATAGTTAGAAATGGAATCAATTATAAGTTTAAGATCATGATCCAGAAATTGATTTAACACCATAACTTGCTATAGACAGCTTTGTAGTCCTGTAGAATGGCATTGGAATTCTATTTTCTGGTCCACAACCATATATGAATTTCTAGACTTATAGTACAGATGGCTGGATCAGTAATAATCTATACCAACTATTAAAATGCTCAAGACAGCAATTTTTATACCTAAACCCTACTCTGTCTCTACCACCCCAATTTTAAAATTAGACAACATGATGGAAAAAATATGTTCTTTTTATATAATACCCATGACAATGTGTCCTATTAAGAAGTGGTCCTACTGTTCATCTGTGTATGGGCACATAAGAAAACTGGGAGTAGGAAGATTTAATAATGGTAAAAATTAAGACTATAATCTTAAATTCATTAAATTTTTATAAGAAAGCTTTGAATTGTACATCTATTTTAATTGCTGAAGGGTAGTATTAATGACATTTTCTGATAAGAATACTCATTTTCAGTTGCCAATAATCCACATAAAAGGCAACCCACATATTTATGGGTATATTTTTACCTGAATTAATCCCCTAATGACATAATGGGACAAGGGAGAGAGGGGAAGGAGTCCATTACTGAGGAAGATCAATATGTGCAAAGCTATTGAAAAGTCAAAGACAGCATTGTAAAGGAAACTCTGCAGCCATCTCCAGAGATATTTGATCGAAATGCTGTGGTTGGAGTTATGCTGTTACTCATTTTAAATTTTAATGGATTTTTTCTATTACACGTGGTTATTTAAAAGTCTCCCACACAATATGAAGAACTATTAGGATTTTCAAATTTACAAATATAATCTTTCCAAATGTAATCTCACAACACATTTGACTTCAATAAAATCATACTTTACTGTTGTCAAAGCACAGCGTTAAAATGTAATCACCTGGTGAAGGCAAAAATCCATACTTATGAGGTTAAATAATAAAGTTGTGGTCATTTCATCAACATTATTACCAAAATGTTTTTAGAAAGTTTTAATGTAACTCTTGTCTCCTATCAACAAAAATACTTCTGTAATTTTAAAAAATGTTATTTTGCTGATTTACTCTTGTGGGACAAATCTTATGAGAAGATATAATACCCAGGCAATTAAGCAAAGTAAATGCTTCCTGAAATATGTGTGTGTGTCTGTAAGGCTTTGATGAACTGGTCATTCAAAGGCAGACTACCTGACTCTTTGTTAAAGGGCCTGCTACAACAAGCATTGTTATGATAAATGCCTGGAAAGGCTCTGGAAGACAGAATTTATACTAGCCATATAAAGCAAATTTAGTTATTTCACTATGAAGCTCATAAAAACAATTTTTTAATGTGTGTGCATTATACAAGTGTATGGTAAAATTGAAACTTAAGAGCTATGTACATTTAAAAATATTAAAAACTTCTATATCAAAAATTTTCTGAGCATGCATTTTCAAAATTAGTTGCTACCAAGTATAGGGGTCACACTTAAGAGTTTCTGTCACTAAATTCCAACATGTAAGAAATCCTTATAAAAAATGTGAAATAAAATCAGGTAACTGAAGGGCTTGTGGATGAACAGAGTTAAGATTAATTAGATATCCTTTAAATTTAATTTAAAATTAGAATTCACCTAAAAATGAATATTTACTTAGAAACCTGTTCTAATATCTCAATCATAATCTTGAATCTCTGGCAAGACTGCTATCAAAAACAAATCCTGAATATTTCCTATAGTTATTTCATTCTTTTTCAATTTGTGAGGAGGAAGAATCCCATTTAAGTGAGAATATGCTATTAAAAATTCTTATAGTGGAGTCCAGCCAGAACTAGGCTTAAGTTTAGCTAATTTTACGGCAAATTTATATTAAGAGAACAAAACAGTATGGGGGCAAAAAAAGGTAGATGATTTGAAATTTCCAAGTCATTATTTGGAAATTGATACATGAAATTAAACCTACAAGAGTTCCTACAGGAACTATTTGAATGAATGTGCTTAGATTCATTTGATACAAAATTTCAAGTGTAAACCACATTCTTTAAAAAGACTGTTTTGAGAAATCCTAAACATGGCAGATCAATGCTTGCTTCTTTAAAGGTCAGAAATGCTTATTTTTGAATGGAGAAAGGGGGAAACAGGGCAACTCTGTATAGCCCCAATAAATTACATACAGTATTTTCATAAATTATGTATTGGGGAAATGATGCTAGAAATATCAAAGCTAAACTTATAGAAAAAAATTTGTCCAAACATACCCAACAGAATGAGAATACTGGAAATACAGTGTGTTCCAAGAAATTGACATATAAAAAGACAAACACAATTACAGGAAATCTCACAGGTCTGTGCTTGAGTCAAGATACTAAATATAAAAAAAGGTGTTTAGTGTGTTATGTGTTATATCAAATGCATCTTATTAGTGGAAGGTATGAAAAACCTATAGCTTAAAGAATTTCACTAATACAGCTTTGAAAAACAGCTATAGTGAGATAGGTTATTTATATTTTTAATAGGTCACGTTTATTCACAAATTATACTTCTCATTCGTTCAAAAGGAGTAGAAACAGCTTACAGAGATACAAAAAAAAAAAAAAAGAAAGAAAGTGAAATTAGGGATAGAGGAGGAAAATAAAAATGGAACAACAAAGTAGAAGCCAGTTATATATTATTCAAATATATGCAGTAAGGGCCTGCAGGCTTTGTTAACAGGAAGCTGCATATTTGACTGAGATTCTATTAATAAAAACTATCGTATAGAAAATATAAATAACTGTTCTTAAAATATAAGATACCATCATGTATTATGCTTTGAAGAACTGATATCTCATTTCATCCCAGACATACAATCAGCAACATTTTTCTGGAGAAATTAGCAATACCTAAAACCGAAACAGCTGCTGCAAATAAATTTTCTGAAGAGCAATGGTTAATAGTCACTGTAAACAAAAGGAATGGGATTAGTGAGACACTACAACTCTTTTTCCTCCTTGTTCCTCCACCTAGTAGTGTGTAGGTCCGGGAAGAGACTACCTTATTTACATTATTTTCTACATATCTGCCTGCCAAGTAGGTATGTAGAAAAAAAATGTTTTTGGATTCCAGGATACAGGTTATATATACCACTATTTCTGGGCCAAATACCACAATTAAAAACAACAAAAAATATGAGCACCTTTTGAATTTTTTAGTATTTATAATGAAGGATTTTCAAACTTTCAAAATAATCAGGAAACAAAATGGCATAAAAATTCTATTTCTTAAGGATATTTATCAATAAACGTTCTAAACTATCGTCATCTGTTTAAATTTATTTCTGTCAAATATAAAAAATATTGTAGAAGTAGTCAACTGAAACCTAAATATGTAAGCTAATTTTTGGCAAGCTAACACATTTTAATTCTATATATCAATCACAAAATCTAATATATTTCCTGTTTGAGTGATTTAGAATATTAATATGTATGCATGCACAAACACACATAGTGTCAGCTAGAATATAGTCATTTCTCTCACCTAACTACCTACCAACTCAAATCTTAAATGAAAACAAAAAATTAAATTGCACTTAATATTTCTTTCCTCCCAAAATATTGCCAAACGATCTGCTGGTTTAAATACAGTGAAGAAATGTGCATTTAGAATTTTAAGTTATGAGCACTAGAATAGAAACAAAACAGATTTTATATATTTGTTCTAGTTCAACAACCCCAGACTGCATTTAAATTTCCTTCTCATCTGAACAAATTCAGTAAGTTTTTTCTTAAAAAGCTATGCTATAATTCTAGGTTTTGTAGAAAAAAATAAATTTGATTTAACAAATTATTTTACACATTATAAACACACAAGTTTCTGTTCTACTTAAATGCTTGGTTTTACTGAAAACCCATTTGGTAAAAAGTAAAAATAAAATAATTTAACAACAACAAAAATAATGATAAGCTACCAACTATTTCCACCTTTTTGACTATTTTTCAAACTTTATCCTGAAAATAATTACCATGACCTGTCAGAGTAGGCTGTGGTGACTTACACTGAGGAAATTTACTAACTAAAGAGGAAGATGGCAACCACACAAGCATAAGTGAATAATAAAGGATGAGCAGTTAGTAAATTCTCATCATCAATTCTGAAGTCTGGTCATGTGCTGAAAATAATGTCAGCACATCAGCTAGCCATAGAAAAGCTAAGAGAAGAGAAGTGCTACATATAAACTTATAAATCAGTCATCAGTCAAGTCAGTCAATCAGTCAATCTTCAATCTCTTCTAGCCTTAACTTCTCTACCAAGATGCAGGTTTACAGCTCTGCAGCTCCAGCTGTATCCCGAATATTTCTGCCTTTTCATCAGTTTTTTGACTCATCCAAAAGTAGCTAAAAACAGAATTTCATCACTATTTTCTTCCTGCCAAAGCAATTCTTTCCCTGAAACTTCCAATGGTACCGCCATTCTCTCAATTAGGTTTGTCACTTTGGAGTCAATTTTGACTGCTTCCCTATCATAAACAATCAGTTGTAAATTGTGTAGTTCCTACTTTCTTATAACCATTCTTTCCTCATCTCCATTGCCTAATTAAGGCCTTCATTACCTTTCTAATATCTTTGGTTTCTATCCAATCCACGTTCTCTATTGTCTTCAAATGTTTTATCCACCAATCAAATTTAACCATCCCTATCACCTAAGCCCTGCCCTTTCACAATGGATCACAGTATTTCCTCTAACTGGAATGCTTCTTCTCCCTCAGTTCTTTAACTCTTCATGACCAAATTTTACCCACCTTTTACGTTCCAACTCCAAATGGCACCTCCTAATGAAGCCTTGACCAGCTGTACTTGAGAGGCATAAAATGCCTGAATTTTGAGTAGTAGCTATTACTTTCAATCACGTGATGTTTCTACCTTTTTCCATATTAAGACCCAGCTCACTCGTTTCCCTATTTGGAACCACCACTTAACTGCCTATGACATGGGATTCTTCTCTAATAGAGAACAGTTTGCTAGTCTTCCATTCCTTAAGCAAATACACAGCTCTTTGAGACTTTCTGATAATCATGGCCAACAGTGACAAAATAGATGTAAAGGAGCTCAATTCTTTTCCATTTAGAACTGAGTAAGGGAAATAAAACTCCACAGAGTAAGGATTTTAAAAGTAACTGGCTATAAACCTTGCTCAAAGTTGACATTCCTGATTAACAGCCAGGAAGACAGCATTGTATCTACTGATGGTAAGACTATTTTCCAGGGGGCCCATCTACTTTTAGAAAGTAAGCCTGCCTGTTGAAATGCTCACTGGCTGTCCAGGTAGAGTATAAAGAAAGAATTTCTAGTTAGCTTTGTATTTAGAGTAACTATCCTATAGAAATGGAGCACAACAGGAATGTCACCATCTTTTTCTGTTTATTCTAGTTATATAAATATTGCCTAAAATTTCATTAGCTTTTGTGGTAAGACCATCACTTGCTAACCAATACTAGAAAATGCAGTCAATTAATACATCTAGGTATTTTTTACTCTAAATATTCAACCTAAGTTTCAACCTTCTTGAATTTACACACAAGTTCTTTCAATTTCTCAATTTCTGTACATGCTTCAGATTAAATTTATAAATGCTATGGGCCAATGATAGCTATGACTTCCTGCTTTAATGTCATCTGAACATTTTATAAGCCTGTCCCTAGGTTTTCATTTAAATCTGAGATCCAGTACTAAATGGTGACAGGTCATTAAAAAGTTGTCCTCTAATTTTCAGCATCTCTGATTATCTTCTACTAGATAACCTTAACTGGAATAGGTCAAAATGTAATCAGATAATAAATTATGTAAGTTCTAGATACAAATTATTAGGAAATATATTCAGGGTGGTTACAAAACAGTCTGGGTTCATATCCTCAAGGCTCTTAACAATATATTAGGAGAGGACATTAAACCAGTAACAACCTCCTATAAGTAACCCACTAGGGTGATTCTTTAAAATTATGTAGTTCAGATCTACAATTATGCTGAATCATATGGATGAATCTCAAACATAATATTGGTTTAAAGAGGGCAGACACAAAACATATAGCGTATGATTCCACTTATTAGAAGTTAGGATAGTGGAAAGGAAGTAATGGGAAGGGGGCATGAATAGGTCATGAAGCAGCTTATAATTTCCTGTATCTTGATCTGGGTGCTGGTTACACAGGTGTGTTCAGTTTGAGCTGAACATTTATGAATGGTGTATTCTCTGATACAAATTATACTTTAATGAAAAGATTTTTAAAAAGTCATATTACTGAGCATTCAAAAACCAGATTAGCCAAGTTCAGAACCCTTAGTTTTACCATTTGGGTCAACAAGTACTAGTGGGTGTTAATGATGTATCCAAGCTTCCTGGAAGATGAATAAAAAAAAAACAAAAGAGTCTCATACAAGCAGCTTAGTTTTAATTTACTCTTAATTTCAAAAATAAATTTTCACAGGAATAATGACAGGAAACGCCAGAAGCCTTTTCTTACAAAAATACTTTAGGTTACTTAAACTAAGAATTTTTTTTAACCCGGTAATTTTAAAACTAGATGTAAATTAATAATTACTGCAAAAAAAAATTAAATGACATCATCAAGTATCTAGTAAAAGACATACCATAAACTCACAGACATTAACTTTAAGTTAATAAGCCAAGTGTACTACTTATTTATTTCTCTTTAAATATTGGTGCTGATCAATAAGGAAGGACAAGCTGACCCAAAGGGATGGTGCACTTAGCAACTGTTACTCTCATTTGTTAACTGTATTTTAGCATTTTCCTCATTAAGGCAGAAATACTGCAAGTGTTTATCAATAAGTTTAATCCTTACAAGCTAACTGATTTCTTTGTTTAGTTTATTTGAGCTAAAGCTTCTTCCCACTAGTACTCCTTTACCTTACTGACCTGATATTTACAAGAGGGTAAAATATAAATTCTCATTCTGATCTTTTGCAGACAAAGGACTCACAACAATCACCTGCTCCCCAGTGGTCACCAAGATAAGTTTCTAAACTTATTGTGCTGATTTAACAAAGCAATATAAATAATTAAGTTTGGAAAGCTGTCCTTTAAAGCAGAAAAATAGGAAGTCAAAATTTAAAGCTACTCTAATGAAAAGCCAATAGGCTATGACAGCATTAAAAATGAACTCCTTCATAAGTAAAACAATTCCCAGAAAGCTAACTATGGAAGCTATAATATTCATTTTAATAAACAGTTAACACAAATATTGGGCTTTCTAAGAAAGGCTTGTGTTATTTTTGAGCTATCAGTATACATTGTCCTTATATTTGTTGATGGTTTCGGCTGATTGATTCCTTGAGAACTCTGCAAATGACAAGTAGGGGAGCCAGAAAACAATGATGGCACCTACAGGAAAAGGGAAAGGACAGCTTTGACTTTAGTACCATAACCAAATAAAACTTTAAATATCAATGGAAAGAGAGAAAATCTAAATATAGGCAGACTGGTGAAAAATTTCTCAACTTGCGAATTCTAATTTTATTAGGGAAGGAAACAAAGGGGCCAAGAAAGAAGTCGATGTGAGAAAGGTAGATTAGTTACTTAAATTTTGATTAAAAGATACTCTGTGAAAAGAATCCTGGAAAAAAAGATTCCAGTCTTTCAAGTAAGGCAAAACCAGGGATCTGCAGATGTCTAAGGTAGGTTTAATGAAAATTGGCACAGGGTTTACAAGCTGCCTCTACTGAAAATGATTTCCAAGATTTTATAAATAGCCTGAAATATGGTGATCTATCAACGCTGATAGGTATATATATATATACCTAAAAGCAACTAAGGGATTTAAAGTCCCTTAAACTCCTGAATGGTTCTATTTCAAAGAATCAACACTGCAAAATATTTGTTTGCCAAATTAGTAGTACAATTTTTAGAAATTTTAAATGTATAATAGTCAAAAATGAATAAAGGCAATTTGATGCGATCTAACACAAAAGAGGTCAGAAGTTATATATATATATTTTAAAGCTTCAACCCGTTTGTAATGAAAAAGAATAGTTTACTAGCTAACACACCTATTAAAAAGTCTTTAGATCTTTGCCGAAGTTGCAGATAGTTGGAACTAATAAAGCTAGCCACCACTGATCTTCTAAATTGAAATTTTAATAAACTAGTTAAAAAGTTAAAAGGAAACCACTAGTCAGTTTCTACTGGGTTGAGACTGTCACTTTGGTGCCAACAGGTCAACTTTAATGAAGAATGGCTGATTTAGAATATAAATTCTGATGATATTTTGGCTTTAACATACTATAGACAAGTATCCATTAACGTCTTTGGCTCTGGACAACAGGTTCCAAGGAGAAGAGAAAATATTTTCAACCCATGAAAAACTACATATACAGCAACTTGCCTCATTTCTGATACCTTAAATGTTTCTGGTATCTAAAAAAGAAAACAGATAAGGAGTATTTAGCTGTAACAACAAATGAGGAGCAGGCAATTTCTATGGCTGTTTTATAATGAAACAAAAGAAACCTTTTAATATTAAATCCAAATTATAAAAAATACAGCTCAAACCTTTCTACATTAATTTGATGAAAACAATGGGTATCATTCATATTAATGTCATGGTAGCTCGTTAAAGTTAGCGATTTGAAATAAATTACCACATCTGAAAACTGTTATCTAAATACAGTGTGCTTTTCCTTTTTCTTAAAGTAAAAGTAGACCCGAAAATATTCACCCTGGCTACAGCTGGTAAGCCATTTGAACGATAAAACCTTCAAGACTGTTTCATGCCACAATTTACATTTATATCTTAATTTATACTGCTATAGCTGTATAATTTTAAAACTGAATTTATAAACATGGTATTGTAAATTTTAAAACTTCTTGTTCTATAAGTAACTATTTAAAAACATTTTTAGTAAGAAACACATAATCAAAAAAACAGTTTGTTAGAAAATTTCTCTAGAGTGACAAACATAGCAAATTAAGCTGAAGAATTTAAAGACTGTTACCATTTCTAGGCAATGTAGACCAGGTCTTAACATGACATGTACATGCACTTAAGCAATACTCTTTTCTAATGAAAGAGATAGAGTTGAGTTCATGAGTGTTATCCAAACTATGCCAGAGGACACAAATGCGTTGCCAGGCAGAGTTAAAAGAATTTTACAAAGCTTTGTGTGAATTTTAAAAACATCATTTTTGCTCAACTTCTATTAGACACAGAATGATGGAGTGCTAAATAAGTATTCGGCAAAACAACTGAACACAGCATATACTACTTAAAATGTGTATTTTAAAAGCAGAAAGATAAACCAAAGTATCTTTTGCCATAAATGAACTCCGACTTCATTCAATATTTTAAAAAGTTAAAAATAAAATTTATACATTTCTGTGAGAAAATAAACCATTTTAGGAGTTTACAAAACAGTTACACAGATCTAGTAAATTCTAGCAAACAAGCTTGGTATTAAATTTTTTCACCAAGAGTTAAACAATGACTACTACACTGATACCCTGGTCTTGTCTCTTCTCCAATTCCTTAATATAAAATAACATTTTGCTTTAAGTCACCAATGCTCTTACAGATAAATCATATAAAATAGCATAAAATTAAAATAACTGTTAAGTAGTGTATAGAATATATTTTTACATTAAAATACACATAGGTAAGTAAATATTTCATATAATAAAATACAACAGAATATGTAAATCCTTCCGAAAAGTAAATATAATTAGTTCAGTTAAAAAAAAAATGTTTATATTCTATTTAAAATATAGATTGTTCTTTTGGTTTATTTTGCTGCTTTGTCCCATGCTAGATAGGTGATTCCCCACCTCCCTACAACAAGGATCAGTTTTAGTGATGAGAAACAAGTAAAGTGCAAAGCAATTCATGCATACACTTTTGCATGTATGCATTCCATATGTAAGTATTCATACCTATCCCAGAGGTTCTTTGATTCCTGAAACGTGTTCAAATGGAACGCTTGGTAGAAAGCAGATGAAGGATTCCTGTGAGATCCAAGAATCAAATGGAAATGAGGTTGAGAAAGTATAGTAAAATAACTACTTTTCAAAAAAAAAAAAGAAAATAAAAGATTTTAGATTTTTAAGTAATGTAACTGCTTCAATAAAAAGAAAAAACTACATTGCTTGCTTAAAAGCATTCTGAAAGAAATTAAAACTGGACAAATTCCAGCAGACCCAGAACACAATTCAGGATCACAGTTCTAAAAGTGGTAATAGAGATCAAATTAAATATTAACTTGTATTCAATTGTGTGTACATTTCTCTATACATATGAATGTGAAGTTTATAGGCAAATCAACACTACTCTATTATCAGATGACTTTATAAATGCCTATATATGTTTAGCAGTTTAACAAAGCTGTTCTGAGGTACTTGTGAAACAAACTAAGCAGTACCTTCATAAACGAAAAATTCTTCATTGGATCTATTTGATAGAGTTTGATGATAAACAATAAAATGAGTCCATTTCTGGGCTGGACTTGACAGTTTCAACCTCCAGAATCTATTTAGTCATGTGTGGTTTCTCCAGGTTAAGATAAAAAATAGTATTGCAATTGTATGGCAGCTTTCTAACTTCTTGTATTAGTGTAGGTCCCACATTAGGAGGTAAGAGCTTATTCACCTTAATCATCATCCATTCCTACAATTCCCTGGGGACACTTTCCCTAGAGATTTCCACAGAATGTCCACTGATAGACTCATCTGGGGAGGCTCCCAGCATGCATGATTCACTTCATATCTCAGGAGTGGTTTCTCTGGGAGACTAAACTTCTGAAAAATCTGCTCTCTAGCAGCTCCCCCTCCACCTCAGCATATTTCCAAAGTCTCTCCCACCCCAACCTGTACGTTAAGGAGCTAACAAAAACTTGAAACAATACCTCTAAAATTCTTGATCCATGCTGTAGGAGAAAAACAGTAACAAGCTACAGATATTGAGTGCTTATTACATACCACACACTATTCTAAGTGTTTTACATTTATTACTTCAATTCTGTAACAGCCCTAAGAAGTAGGTGCTATTATTATTTTCATCTCATAGATAAGAAAACTGGGTCAGATAGAAGTAACTTGCTTATGTCACAGAGTTAGTAGGTAGCAATCTGGTCTCAGTCTGTCTCTATCAGTTAAATCATAATATTACTACCTAGCCTTGCAGAGTGGTTCAAGAACTGAGACTATATGCAAAGCTCCTGGTGCATAGTCAATGCTCAATAAATGACAGTTATTATCATCAAAATGAGGTTTAGATACAATACAGCAATTATGAGATGCTAACAAGTATCTTAAGAGTCTATGCAGTGTTATTAGCACAATAATAAAACTATTTTTAAGTTCTACTGGAATAGCAATCAAGTATCAATGCCATCAAACAAAACAAATACACAATAGAATTCCATGACTTCAAAACTCAGATTAAGACTCATTGTGTTAGCTACTGAATTTCTTAAAAACATTTTTAAAAGGCATTTTTAATTTTAACCAGTAAGGGTACCTTTTAGATGATACAAAACTAGGAAAAGCAGACAGACACGAGATGCAAGAGTGTCACCAAAGCAACTGTTTGATTAATTGGAAGTTTTCAGTATGTGTACTTCTCTTTGCTTATCCTTCAACTCCTTTCTATTCCTTTTTTCTTGACTAGGTCCAAGGCAATCAAAGGCAATGATTAGACCTACTAATATCAAGAAAGGATTAAGAGGCTGCTAACTATTGTTTATTTAACAGCTTGTATCCTCCCTCTCAAGAGATATTTGTCAGGCCCCTTGTTTCACAGTACTTAGAAATCAGTCTCCCAAATTAAATGAAAGCCGACTAAACCAACTGAAAACTCAATTTGGCTTTTTTACAAGGGTTATCCAGGACCATATGGGAACAAATATGCTATTCACACAGGTCTGTTTGGAGACCTTGGATTTAAAATAAACAGAGTGACTCAAACAGGAAGGTAGTAAATAAATACAAGAGAATAACAAAGAGTAAATTTGTAAGTTATTCTATAAGTCTGAAATTCAAAATTTTAAAGAGTATTAACAATATATTTATAAGGATGGCATTCTTTAAAATAACCTCAGATCCCCTGACTTTGGAAAAACATACATACACATATATATTTAATTTGAATCAAATTCATATGCCAAATAAATTGATTTTAAATGAAGTCATTTAAGTTCTGAATTCCAGCATTTTTACATCATAGACTAATGAAATGCTCCTCATAAGTTAAATGTAGAAGTAAAAAAAGAATTTATCTGCAGTTAGTCGTATATTTTGGGGTGAGAAAATAATTTGTGAAATGAAATACTATAAATGGACTTAGAGTCCTTAGAACATGTCAGAACAAATACATTTAGGATGCAAAAGCTTTCAGTTAACAATCACTTTCTACATATATTCAAAGTAAAGAAGCCATATGGAGTTATACAACCATGTACCAAAGAAAAATGTAAACAGTCTATATTCCAAGGATAAAGACAATCTCATAAAATATTAAATTTTTGGTTTCTAGAATACTATAGCTGGGATGGTATCCATAAACTGAAGGCTTTGTAGCAAATAGCAACAATAATTAGTCAAAACAGAGTAATGGGCATAGATTAAAGGAGTCAAGTCTGTGAAACCTAGCTGATCCAAGAATTTCAAAAGACTCATTTGTAAATCCTGAAGGGCTTGATTATCAAAGACTTCTGTTTTGGAATGACAAAATTGAGGAAACTAAGAGCCCAAGGAAAATGCTGTTAATGGGGGTTCATTTCAAGGTTACACAGTCTCTGAAATCTGAAGGAACCAAGAGGCAACTGACATCTTAAAAAATTTATTAGAAATATTAAATTTTATGCAGCACTGGTGACAAATTCTCTACTGCCCAAGAAATAAAATTTAAAACCATTTTCCTAACAACATATTTGATTGTCAATGTAAAATACTAATCTAAATACAGAGCCAATGAAGCACGTCTTAGGAAGAGGTATGGTTTATTCTGAATTTATTTCAGCCACCTAAATGAAAATGCAGTTTTCCTATTTGAAGACATTTTTCAAAACCAAGGAATAAAATATATTAAAATATATTCTTTTCTCCCTGACTTTATGTACTAGTCTGTCATATTAATTTCCAAGTACATGAAAGTACTACATCACAAAGTGATTCAAATGTGACCTACCTTACTAAGATACTATCTATGTAGGATAACTATAGCAGAGAGAACACACACACACACACACACACACTATACTTCAAAACTAAACTACAAAAATCATTGAAGCTTAAAGGATGAACTCAGTGACTATCTTATGTCAAAACTCAACTTTAGAGATCTCTAAATAGAAACCAGGGGAATGCAATAAGCAGAGGAACAAGGCCATGTCCAACATTATCTAGGGATTATAAATGATTAAAAACATGCTTTAGGTAAAGGATTACAATACAACAGATCAGTGGCTATAGTAGGTTTCCTTTCTCCCATCTTACAGTTGGCAATATAATAAAACAAAACTAATTCTGGTAACATCAAAGAGCAGTCACTGGTTTGGACTCAGAAGGCCTGAGTGTGAATCTATGCTTTGTCACTTAATGGCTAGGTAACTCAAATCCTCAGAGCATCAGTTTCCTTAACTCATAAAAAATGGGAGGAAAACACTTAGAATTGCTTAAAAGGTCAAACCAGATTATGTATACATAGGGTCTAACACAATTAAGCTTGGTTTGTGTTTAACACAGAGTTAATTTCCAAATTATGCTGTATAAAAACCAGTTTTTGGTAGAGTATCTTTACATATACCTAAATGTTTCATCATTATTAAGGTAATACTGAGGCAAACAAACTACTTAAGGCAAACATAAACAGAGCCAGGTATACCAAGCTATTTAGTACATTCCATTGGATGAGAACTCTGACTTCTGAGACTCAGAGCTCCCCCAGGATTTCCTTACACACAACTTCATCATAAGATTTTAATTAAAAATATACAATAATCACTAAAGGACATTGAAATGGTACCAAGATACATATTTTAATAATAAAAGCTTCAAGAAACACCTTTAATAGCAACCATACACTTACAGGAAAATGCACACATAATAATGGGTCGCTTCTGAGGTCAGAAACTCGGTGGCTGGAGGAAAGAGGTGAGGCTTTCAATTTATACTCTTGTATATTTTGAACTGTATTAATGTACTACCTATGCAGAGAATAAATTAACTTTAAGTCAGTCTAACTAGTTCCTCCTCACACCAATCTGACATGATATCCTAACTTGTTCCCATTAGCATCTTATATTTATTTGCTATTGTCATATAGCCTGAGATCATTAAGGATTATCCCAGTATTTACTACTCAGAGCACAAAGAAAGTTGGATAAGATTCACTTTAAATGTTTTCTTGGGCATCCAACCTACTTAATGAGTATCTGTAAACTTCATTTTTTTGTCACACAATAGTTGGGTGGAAAGAAAACGGTTTTGACAAGGAGAAGGCTTAAGTGGGCAGCTCTTAACATAATGTGCCTAAATGTATGAATTCTTAACATAAGGAACCTTAAAATCTGACCAAGCCTCAAATTCCAATTTTACCAATGAGGAAAACTAAGAGAAGTAAAATGACTTGAGCAAAGAAACCAGCTAAGTGGTAGAAGAGCCAGAATTAGAATACAACTTGCTGTTCATCTTACTACATCAAGACTTTCCTGGCTTAAAACAATGTCTCCTTTTCTCTGATTATATCCATTTCATTCAATTACACTTTCAGATCAAAACCGAAGACTCTTGGTATGATTTGTAGCTTGTCAAGGGGTGAACTGGGGGAGCAGTATGGGCACTGAAATACTATTCTGCCATACATAACTGCCATATCTATGGATTGTTCACAAATTACTTGCATAACTCATTCAATTCTCTCAAACTCTCAAAGGTAAGTATTCCCATTTTTCATATGGGGAAACAAGAGGCTTGGAAGGCTATAGCTCAAGGTCAAATGCCTCAAGTGTGCAGCATTGTTGGATTTCAGCCAACATATCTGACTCCATTGTCTGTAATGGTCACTCATATAACATGCTAATACATAATTAAACACACCATGATTTTATTTGAACGAGAGCTTCCCTCTCCTCTGTTTTTGTTCTGTTTTCAAAGGCTAGGCAGACCATACACCAAATAAGAATTTGTTTTGGTTTAACTTACAAAACTATTGAGTAAAACTGAATTCTATTTCTACTTTAGAAACTAGTTGGCTTTAAACTTTGCTTTGGATATCCTTCATTCACAAATTAAGCAATTTACGTGTGTAATAATGATGAATATCTTAAAACATTAAAAGTAACATTTGAAATACATCAGCAGCATTTATAATAAATGACTCATTAATCACAGTTTCTCTTCTATACATCAATATTCTTTAGTTAAATTTCAGTGAAAGATTATGGGAAAGGAGGCTTTACGCAATTTAACATTCAGACTTCACTTATGTGTCTTGTCTACTCTGATTAGTATGTTAGGAAGACATTCATTCATAGTCTGTGTTCTAGGTTGGCAGTCCCTAACCATTCTGGCACCAGGGACCGGTGCTCCTATGAGAATCTAATGTCTGATGAGCTGAGGTAGAGCTGAGGTGGTGATGCTATGGCTGGGAGCAGCTGCAAATGCATATGAAGCTTCCCTCACTCATCAGCCGCTCTGACCTCCTGTGTGGTCCAGTTCCTAACAGGCCATGGACTGGTACCGGTCCACAGCCAGGGCACTGGGGACCACTGTCCTAGGTGATCACTATTAAAATCAGCCCAATGATCTGTAGAATTTTCACGTAACCGTCACATGTAAAAGAATAACTTAAAGCATGAGAGTTCATTCTTTTAAGCAAATGTTAGTTTTGCTACAAAGAAATAAAACTAAAAACTCTGATTTGGGGCTTTAAATTTGAGAAGTAACCCAGAGCAGCACAGATTAAATTTAATTCACCTGATTCAAAAGTAGAAATTATGCATATTTTTTAAAGGTAAAGTAGATAATCAACAATATGAGAATCAACATATTTGTCAGCCAAATTTGAAGTGCATGTATTAAAATATATCATGAAAATCAGGTAATGATTGAAACTGGTCACTGTTCCTAAATCTTTATGGAGTCCCAATTTTTGTCCTAAACAATGCCAGATTAAGAATATAATAAATATTGAGTAATTTGGTATGTTTAGAATTGCTATGGAAAGACCTAAATTATACCAATGATTCAGGTATGTATATTCTTTCTGAGTGCAGTAATTTGTATTTTATACCATATCTAAAAGAGCAGCTTCAAATTACAAGTCTACTAGTTTAACATAAAAACTTAAAGAATTTCTTCAAGAATTTTGCTATACATACCCATTCATACTTTGAATTATGACGATTTTTTATTAAAAATCTGCTCTTCCCATTAATAAGAAATTACTTAGGGAACATTATGATTCAGGCTACATTTAACCAAAGAGATCTGTTTTGTACAGCCTCTCTACCTCATACAAGTATTGAAAGAGTAATGCAATTAAAAAATAAACAGTATCTGTTTAGAAAGGGAAATGCATACCCGTTTAAAATGATTATTAAAAGTATTACATCACTGTTCCTCAGTAGTAACAAGTCTTCCCAGTCCTTATGAGACCACATTTCTTGTCATTTCACTATATTTTCTCTGTCTTAGTTATCTGCTATCACTTTTTAACCTCACATCTCCCAAATTTTGCCATTTTAGGAAAGAAAAGTCAAGATCCTTTTATACTCTCCTACTGAGCACTCCTCAGGAAAGAGATTCATTCTCGTTTCTTTACCATCTGATTGGTGGGGTTGCTCTTTGTTATTGTAGAACACTAGAGAGCATGACTACTTCTAACCTCTTTTGGTGCAGAGAAAGACTAAACTCCATTCCAAATTAGCAAGTACCAGAGCCATAAATCCAGTGTCATGTTTTATTATTTCCAAATTAGTGCTACCAAATAGATTGTTATTACAGTTATTCTCAGGAATCAGAAAACATATATACCTCATGACCAGTACTATAAAAAACGACTTCTCATAAAGACGATTTAGTTCCAGATACCTTCCTTCCTCTACAAGGAAAAAACAAGGGTAACTAAAATAGTTACTTGGAATGTCTTATGCTCACACATACAAGCCCATAAGTTTTCTAAAGTCAACCAACTGCAGCCTATATGATTTAGTTCACACAAAATTTTAAACAGTATGTCACTGTTAATTAAAAAAAAAAAAAAGGCCATATTCCTATACATACAACATGATTTTGGGAACTGCAGGCACTTTTGGATCATTAGCCTTTCTGGAAATCTATAATTTCCTTTACTTAGAACTATGTTGACAACTAAAGTCACCAACTTCATACTTTAGTCATCAACATAGCTCTCTGATGAATGCACCGACATCAATTTTTATAGTAAATAATGTCACTCATACACAGGATTTTACACTTTGATTACAAAATCCTTGATACTTAGGCATAAGATGGTATCTTGTGTGTGATTTAAACATCAACTGTAAAGCTGAAAGGGCAAAATTATCTCCACAATTCAATATAGAGAAACATAAGTTCCCAAGAAACACAGATTTAAGGAGTGTTCATTTTTAAGGACTAAAAACAGTAAGGCTTTCAGAGATCTAAGAAGTATCTATGGATTTTACAGTAAAGGTAAGAGTGACAGTTCTGCCTCTTGATACACATTTACATAATCCTCTCACTTAACCAGTCAAGTAAAAAAAAAAAAACCCTAACTCCATTAAAAAATATATATATATATTTAGATATGTATGTACGTATATCTCGTATATATGTAACTCTACAAACAAAATTTGTATTTATAGCATATACCAGAACACACCACGAACCGTTTACAATTTATAATACTTTATCAGTAATCATTAGCAAACTACACAAATAAAACCATTAACAAGATAGAGATGTTTGCCAATAAGGGATCCTTACAATCAGGTTTTCAACAGTCTTTTGGTTGTAGTTGTAAGTTCACAATTGCAGCCATTCATGAGTTTCTGGAATGCGGCCTACAGAGTTTGCATTGGTCAGCTATCTATGGAAAATGATCTGTACTGCGTTAACTTTCAAAAAGGGCTAGTAATGTTTTGCACTTCCCCCATTTACCAAAAAAGAGTCTGTTAGGTGTACAGGTAGTTTAAACAAATTTTGTAACGTTCACTGTAGAAGTGGCTACACAACTGTATTTTCAATCATCGTTATAACCCCAGTTACACAAAATCAATTTGATGAATCTCAAGTGACCCATTAGTCTTTCTAAAGAGAAAAACAAAAATGATATATTAACTTTATGGTAATTAAGAATATATGATCAATGGGCAAAGTCAACTAAGAACTTTAAGACATTTGCTTACATTGTATATACAACTATCAGCCCTTTTAAAGGTATAATACTAAGATATATTAATACAAGGTCTTTTTGATTATTTAAAATTCAAAATACATAATCTTGTATTAGGTAATGGAACCAAAATCACAAGACAGAGTTTTCAATTTATCAACCTAAATCACCTCAATCATTTTTTGTTCATCTTCCATTTTCCTTCTTTTTCTTAACATTTTTTTAAAAAAGCAAACATCCTATTAACAACTATTTTCTTAAGATCTGAAATTTGTCAACTTATTCATAGCGTTGAAGTCATAATTACTCAAGACCTCTCACTCCAATGTTTTATTTTACATTTGAATGACTGCAAATAAAATTGTATGCAGAATTTAATAATGCAACCAAAAATTACTATGGTAAAGTTACAATTTTGTTAGTACCAGTCCCTCAAAAGTACTCAACTCAATATTTTAAACATACGCCTGGAAAAACTGTATTATTTAATTTCAAGCATACAACTTTAAAATGCCCCTTTACAAAGGCTTTTCTATTAAAAAAAAAAAAAAAAAACTGTTTCTACTCAATGGATTTATTCCTTCACCAGGTGTGTTGGTCCAATGACAAAATAGTCAAATGGGTAAGATTACATCTTGGAAAATAGCATGTTAAATTAAAAAGCAATGAAAGACTGTTAAAAAAAATTAGAAATGCACATTTGGTAAGCAATGCAGATTTTAAAAGACTGGGTGGAGGGAGGGAAGTGCAGCATTTAAAATAGGACTGCACACACATCAAAACCCCTGCACTGGATTAACTGTTGCAACTGATAAGGACACTGATACAGTAGTATCTGTAGTTCAAACATTCACATGTTTAGAAATGAGATTCTTGAAATTATTAACTCCTTTAATAAAGATAGGGGATATAAATGCATCACTGAGGTCATACCCTAAAGAATACATCCCAGAGTTTCCATTTGCCAACAGATCTCTGTGCTTCACACCATATCATATTAAAGTTATAGGGAATGTAACTGCATATACTGTAGACTGAAAGAGGTGTGGAGAAAAATATTCTTCATTCATAGGTGTGCATGTGTTTTGGGAGTGGGAGTAGGTTGGAAAACCAGTCATTACTTCTTGAAGAAATATGGAGGCAGTATACAACAGGAACAGAGAGTTAAGCAAATGGTTATTTACCAACCCATCGGGAAAAAAAGGCTTCTGGCAGCTAGAAAAAGGAAGATGGCTTGCTGACGATTAACAGAGGTGAACGATTAAACTCAATTTGCATTCAGGTGTGCCCCTAAGTGTGAAAAGTGAAATATCGGAGCAAAGGTAAAGAGGAATTTTTCTGAGTGGCTTGCGGAATCAGTTTCTTTACTTGGTAGTCTCATCCATATAAAATTTCTGAATGACTAGCTAACTGAGCTAACTTATGGACACGTGGTATTTTCTAAGAGTTTTCAAATGGAAGAAACACAAGCAAATCACCTATAAAAAAAGATGAACTTTGAATTACAAAAAGCAGAGAAGATGAATTTCAGTGAGCATTTTCAAACCAACAGAAGTATATAACAAAAAGACAAGGCTAATTAGAAATGAAAAGTTAAGAATGTGAAGGAAACTCAGAAGAAACATAAGAAAGTGCTTTAACAGATCATTGTATTCTACATAAATTATTCTAGAAACCCATAAAATAGTTCTGATCTTTTAGTACGTCTAAAATTAACCTCTCAAAAACCCCAGCAAATGTCTGAAATTTTAAAATATAATTTTAAAGCTTTGTAACAAGTCAGTGTTTTAAAAAAATTTGCATTAGATTATGTCAAGTTTCAATATTTTCCTCAAAACCATTTAAAATCCTCATCAGACCATAACCAAGTATCAACTGTGTAAAACTGATACGGCAATACATCAACTTTCACTTAAACTATTAAAAGCATCCCTTAAATTGAGGGAGCCAATTGTTGACATTTATCCTTTTATACTATAAAATTACTCTAATTTCAAGAACTAAGGCTTTTACTACTGCCAAAGAGTTTATCTCAGACCTCCCTTTCCTATAGTAAAAAGACTAATGGAAGATAAGAGCATCTTCAAACACACTTCTGCTTAAAAAAAAAAAAAAGTGTCTTAAAGTCACTGGGGAAGCCTCATGACTTTCTTTTTTCATTAAAAGGCTGAATGAAGATATGATCTTCAAGCTGGATTTGACATTTCACCACTATCTCTCCAGCTTTTCCAAATACTTTGGAGGAGATAAATACTTTACTTGGATCTTTTTCTACTGGAGGGCCTTCTGGGTTTCCAGAATGTGAAACTTCTAATTTTATGCGTCTCAAAACTCACACCGACAACAGCCTCTGCCGTAAATGTTCAAGTGTGACTGACATCTAAGAAAGGGACAATCAATCCTATGGGGTGTAACCTACTAAGTTACCAGCTCTAAATTGAGAGGATTAAGCTAAAATCCACTTTTTTAAATAAACAATGTTGCATCCTTATCCACTTTAGTTTTAAGGAGCTGTGACAAGATAATTCTACCATTACACACATCAGCAATCTAATATCTTCAAGAACTGATAAATTAACTTTACTAAACACAAACTTTTATATTTAAAAATACTGAGGGCCTCAAAATGAAAAACACTCTCCCAAAGTTGCATCCTAAACTACGTTTGGCCAAGCATCCCAACAAATATTTTAAATAAGATTTCCATACCTGTCTTCATCACCATCAACAGGAATAGCTATGCTGAATACAGAGGTGGCCAGGCTGTTCATGGGTGTTAACTGAATGGGGTTTGCCAGGGCATCTGGAACAGGAGGCTTCAAAACAGATTTATTTTCAGCAATGAGAGAAAGTGGTGGTTGAGGTAGGGGTTCTGATTTTCTTCTAGTATCGTCAACTTGCCCGACTAAAGGCTGGGTCTGAGTCTGAAACTGGCTTAGGTCAGACTGTGGTAGACTTGTTGGTACACTGGGTGTGCCTTGCGCTAAGGGCAGCCCAACATGCTGGATTATGCTGCTGCTTCTGCTGACTGGTGTATGGCTGCTCAGCTGCTGCGACTGGACCAGAGGCGCGGGTACATTTGGCATAGTAACAGAAGTAGAAGACACACTAGGCACGCTTGGAGCGGGCACGGCGGCAGGCACGTTTGGAACTCCGGGCACCAGAGCGTGAGGGCCACCAGGCCCGGCTGACGGTGTACTGCTGCCACCCATCTGCGGTGGAGGCGCAGAATGGGGCTTCCCGGCCCCGGTAGGAAGCAGGCCTGGCTGCCCCGCGCCTCCTAGAGCAGCCGGGGGGACTCCAGCCGGCTGAAAAGGCGCGGCGTGTCCGCCTGGCACGGGTCCCGGCCCCGGGGCCACGGCTTCACTGGGCAGGGAAGAGGCACCCATGAGCTGCGCGCCTCCAGCGGAGGCATTCTGGCCAGTGCCCACCGGAAAGCTGGCTGCCGCGGATGGGCTCGCTCCGGTGCCGGTGGCAGAGGACTGCGCGGGGTTTGGCGGCTGTAAGCCGGCCACGTGCTGCTGCAGGTACTCACTCTGACCAGAGGGCTGGACGGGTAGCAAATGCCCTGGCGGAATCTGAGGCTGGGGATACGCGAACTGCGGGGGCTGTTGCGTCGCAGAAGCGCCAGTGCCCGGGCCCGGCTGCGGAGGCAAGGACATGCCGGTCTGCGCCAGGGTTACATTCGTTAGTGGCAGACCTTGTGCACTGGGCCCCGGAGGAACGGCGCTCGTCCCGGTTCCCTGGGGCTGGTTTGGCTGCGGGGCTGCCATAACTTGCTGCGGCCCGGCCGCAGCTCCCGGGAACGGCGGCATCGGAGCGGAGCTTGCAACCACAGCCCCACCTACGGGCGGCGGCGGCCCAACGCCAAAACTCCGCGACGGGGCCGAAGCCAGCAGGTTCATTTTATCCGACGGGGGTAGCTGTGACACAGCAGTCAAGGAACTGTCAGTTCCCGAGTCGGGCCCGTGCGCCCCCTGCATGGAGGCCACCACCACCACCACCGACCCTCCGGTGGCGCCCAGGCCGCTGTCTCGCTCCGCAGTCTGGTCAAAAGTATTGCTGTGCCTAATGCAATCTCCGGACCTGGTCAAGACGCTGCTGTCAGAATCCCGCTCATAGTATTCCATACACGTCCATCGGCCACGTCTATAGGGCTCTCCGCTCCCGTGGTCCAGCTTGATCACGCGAAAACGGGAACTACAAGTGGTGGGGGGCTGCGATGGGGCTCCCGTCCCTGGCCCGGCAGATGCGCCCGCAGCCGGGGGGGCGCTGGATGCTCCTGAGGAGGTGGCCGAGGTGGCGGCCGCCGTCAGAGTATTGGCCAGCGCCCCAACCACGTTCCGGGCTGAAACGGCTCCTCCTCCGTTGGCGGGAGTAGCTGCCGCGGCTGCCAGCTGTCCGTCCAGGAGGAGGTTTGGGGAGACCGTCCCGGGAGTCTCCGCATCCCCAACATTGTTGAGCGTCTCTTCGGAAGAGCTACGCTCGCAGACCTCCTCAGGGCCATAATCCGTGGCCCGAGAAACGTCGAATATCTCAGAGGAGACGTCCTCTGTGCGTGACTCGTCCGGGTCGTCCAGGCTCTCGGTGTCCTCGGTGATGCTAGTGGCTACCTGGGCCGTGGTGACACTGGTGATCTGGAAGCAGCTCTTCTTCTTGGCCGGCATCTTGGACATGGTGAGGAAGGCTGGAGGGCAGAGAGGCACGCCGGCTTCTCCGCGATTTTGCCGGAAACCAGGAAGGGCAGAGCACGGGACCCCAAAGACAAAGTCCGAGTCCGCGCTGGGGTCTGAGGCCCGCCGCTGTGAGAGTCACTGGAGGATCTGAACGCCGGCCTCTCTATGAGACATCCTCCTCCCCGTTTCCTTCTGTGTCGGTCTCTTCAGCTCTGCCCCCTTCTCACTCGCGCGGCAGCTCCTCCTTCTTTTTCGCCTCCGGCAGCGGCGGCGCCTCAATTCAATCCACTCAGTGGCGGCGAGAGCGTGATCCCAGGGGCGGGCCGGCTGCTTCCTCCTCAGGTCTCCGGGCCGCCGTGGTCAGTCTAGCTCGGCGCTCCGCGCGGTCAGCAGGCCTTGGCTGGGGGTGGGAATGCGAGGGCGAAGGGGGAGGCGGCGGCGGCGTGAGGGGCGGTGCTGCCCTGTTCGGGCTCCGCAGGCCGGTGCCGGCGTCAGCGCCGGAGCCGGGGCTTTCTGTTTCAGCCAGGGGTCGCGGGCTGGCGGAGAAGCTTCAGCGTGGCGAGCGGCCCTCCTTCCCCGGCTCTAGCCGGAGCTCAGCCCCAGGAACATGCTGACTGTCTCTGGCGGAAACCCGCTCCGGGGAAGGGAGGGAAAAGCCGGCTCAGTCCTCCCCTCAGAGGGGAGCCACCCCCGCGGGCGGCGGCAGTCCCGGCCTCCCCTCGCAGCTCTTGAGAGAGTAAGGGGCGGCGGCCGACTGGCTTGAGAGCGGAGGCGCTCTCGCTGTGAGGCAGCAGCAGGAACTTCTTCGGTTCCTCCTCGGTGCGCCGGGTTCGCAGACCCTGAAGAAACTGAAATTCAAACTGCTGAAGCGGCGGCTGCAGCTCCCTCCCTTCGGCCAAGATGGGGCTGAAATGGCCGCGCCAGGGATGCTGGGAGGAGCAGCAACCCCGCTGCCGCCGCCGCTGTCGACTAAAATGCCGCTGGTGCCGTAGCCACCGCCAGCGCCGTAGCCGCCGCCGTTCCGTGACGCACCGGCGTCGTGACGTCACCGCCCCGCCCCCTGGTTTCCTGCAGTTTCGCGTGGAAGATTGAGGGGGGAGGCAGTGGGCGTGGTCAAAGGTTAAAAAAAGGGGAGCGGTTTTTATTTTAAATTTTTTAAATTTAAATTTTGCGCTATAGGGCTTCATGAGTTGAAGAGCTAATAACTCAAATTCCAAGCCCAGGGAAGCTTACAACCTCGCCAATCGAATGTTTTTATATGTTTCCAGACAGTGAAGACTGGAGATCATGTGCTGTGTCTAATGTTTAGCAAAATCTTAGTGAAACAAGGGCGATGGAATGGGGGCTGGGGGAATTTAGCTAGGATTAAGAGGGAGACGGCTGAAGGAACCGATCCCTTAAAAAGTCTTTCTTGAAGATAAATGTTGACCACTATATTCAGAGGAGTGAAATGTTGAAATAGGGATAATTAACCAAGAAAAGCAAGCCAAACTGAGTCAGAAAAATGATCTTTCAGCCAGAAATCGTCTCCAACAATGGCATCAGGAGATGGTTACTTGCCCAGGGTGAGGTCAGTTTAAAAAAAGAGTAGAGGTTACCAACATATTCCTAATTTTCCTGAATTTGCTGTGATTCCAGCATCCAACAGTTCATTTAAAGTCTTGAGACTGTTGTTACTTTCCCCAGGAAATCAGCATATGGGCTCCATAAATGTAGAACCTACTGCGTTAAATAGTTACACTTCTTTCTTTTGTTTATTCTAAAACTCTTAGTTGGAGCCAGAGTGTTATATGATTTGGATTGAGCCATGAAAACCAGAACAAAGCAGAAAGCACCCTTTCCTGTCCCAGTACAGATAGTAGCTATGAAAGTGCTGACAAATTTATTATCTTTTAGCTACTTACTGACAAAAGAAAGTGGTAAGGCCATTCTTTTAAACAGTTAAGAAAAATGAGGAAAGAAGCTCTGGAACGGAACTTTGGCTTTTTAATATATAATTTAGGTAAAATTTAAGAAGTCTTGCTGGAAATCAATATGTCACCTATAGCTTTAGCAGTCATATCATGATCACTTACATAAATCAGGTATTTATTATACTCAGTTCTCTAATCTTTGAAGAGTAGAAATAATTTTTATCCTAAAGGATGTTTTGATAATTAAAATTTACAGAGAACTTTTTAGGTCCTTAGTTGTAAATAATATACAGAGATATGTCTTTTAACCTTAGTAGAAACCATGTCTTCCAAACCCAGGTAACTGAGGCCAGGGTGGGAAATAAGACCATATAATAACATCCCTTTTTCTTAAGGGGGTGGGAGAGAGTAAAGGAACAAAGTGTAACATTATGCTGCTATTGTGGCAGAGATAGCTAATGGAATGTTTCATTTCTAAATCTGTAATTTGTAATTTTAGTAATTGTTAGAGACAGTTTTCCATCAATAAATTAGATCAACTGGTTAAATCCAATTTGAACTTTTAAATGCTTAATTTAATTTAGGTTTGATTTACCAGATTGTTAAGTGGTGATCAATGGATGATCATGCAGCTTTTGGAAAAACAGTATCATATGCCTGCTTGTCCCATTACATTATGTTATTACCTAAAGTTCTTGATTACTTGTTATGGTGCTCTCAAATCACACATTTTAAGGAAAAATCTTGATCTGTAAGACCATTTCTCCTTAAAGAACTCTAAAGGATTTATTATGAAATGAAAGTGATGATTCAGATAATTTAGAAGAGATCAGTAAGTGGGCTGTATTTCTGGAAAAGATGAGATTAAAAATGTCAAAAGAGATCTTTAAAAAAAATGAGATAAAGTTAAATGTTTTATTTATATGTTTCCAGACAGTGAAGACTGGAGATCATGTACTGTGTCTAATGTTTAGCAAAATCTTAGTGAAACAAGATTTTCACTAAAAAAAAAGTGTGTGTGTGTTTAAACTAATAAAATAATTCTTTCAAAAGTAAGTTTTCCAAAAGTTTTAAAGGCTCTAGCTTTTTTTATACATTTGCTCTTTAAAAATGTAGAGAATTTATTGCATAAAACTCATATGAAGAAATGATAAGAATTCTGGTTGTTGCATTTAAGTTTGGAATCATTTTACAGAAGACAAAAAATCATATAACTATCATCAAACTACAAAAAGCTATGTAATTCATGGTTGGTCCACAAAGGATTAAAAGCCTTCATATAACTAATTAAAATGATAAAAAGCAAGATGTGCATGCAGGTATGTATGCTGTGTGTGTGGAGAGTTGATAGTAAGTAAACATGGTTGCCTAACTCACTAGAATTGGGGGATATCCCTTGAATCTCAAATCTGAAGACCAGGGGTCTTAATGCAGCTACCCTGGTTCCATGCCTGCACCCAGAAATCCTAGGTGGAAATGTAGGAATCCTTGATTACTGCTCCAGAGTCCCCAGCTTGACTGTCCTACACCTGGAACTTTCCTCAAATACTTTATTTGAAACAATGTATGGGAAGTACATTTAGGAAGAACAATGCAGGGGTGGGAGGAGGCAGGACTTAGAAACTAAGGACTGTTTCCATTGATGAAAAATAAAAAAAACGGCTGTAGGAAGATCTTTTCATCATTTAAGAGCATCATACCCCCAAATTCTACTAAGTTATTATTTGACCATATCAGTGCCAGATGGTAAACTGTTTCATAGTCACAAGATCCTGGAATGTGAACTGCAGATACTCAAAAACTTTTTTTTTTTTAATGAATGCATATTAAACTTAAAATAGTAATGGCGTATTAATCTAAACACACTAGAATAAAGAAAAGAAAATCATACTTTCAGCAAAAATTAAGCAACTGCTTAGGTTAAGAGAAATAACCCTTTAGAATTAACAATATCAGTCAGACAGTAACGTTAATAGAGCACTCTTTATGTACATTTGGAATTGGAGAGCCTGTATCCCAGCCAAAAATTTTTCTGTAATTTAGAAATAGCTTATGTTTATTTTTTATGTTTTTATCACCATATTGCTAGAAAAATAAAAAATGGAGAACTAGTTTTCAGGTTCTAAAAAGTATTTGCTGGAAATATATATCAGATGTCCAAACAAGTAGAACTTGATTTATTAGTGTGATTTTCCTGGAGTTCCATTTCTGGAACAATATCTTATTAACCCCTTGCAATGAGACCATTGTCTAATATTATTCAAGAAGAGAGGACATGCAATGAAAGCAGGACTAAGGCTAACGAAATTCCATGAATATTTTTATAAAGAAAAATATAATCTGATTGAAATATACAAATTTAACTTGAGAATGAAGTGTGTAAAATTTTCACATATAAGAAAAGTTCTATTACACTTCTAGAGTTTAACATACTATGAAGCAATGATTTTTTTTTTTTTAATAGAGAGGATTTCCTTGAGTCCCAAAGGCCTTTGAAGCTCAGGCAAAACAGCAATTTGGGCGGGGTGGGGGAGTGGGGGTGGGTAAAGAGTGCATTTTGAACTAATAATAAAAAAAATATCCTATTAAAGCTTGGTTTCTTTTATTATGAAACTTAATTTAGAATCCAAGGTATTAGTTCTGTGGTTCTGGAATCTAGCTTAAATGCTGGAATGTAAGACAACTTCAATAGATTATCTATTAATGACCAAATTACTTTTTTATATATGTATATATATGTATATGTATATGTGTGTGTGTGTGTGTGTGTGTGTGTGTGTGTGTGTGTATTTTTTTTAGGTGAGGCAACCCTTGGTTGACCTCACAGACTGCAAGGACCTTGTCAGTTTACAATCCCTTATTTTTTTATTTTTTACGCCTACAGCACCTAATCTTCTTAGGTGGTCTCTCATCCAAGTACTAACCAGACCCGACCCTGCTTAGCTTTCAAGATCAGACGGGATTGGGCTTGTTCAGGGTAGCATGGCCATAGACTTTAATGTATATATTATATGGGATCACTTGGATAAAATTAAAGAAAGCTACATTGCCTAATTGGAGAAAATGAGATCACAAGTACACTCCAGTTTTTCTATAAACTTGTTTTGTGACTGCTGACAGGTCTATTAATTGCTCAGTTCGCCATGACTAAAATGAAGCAACTTTGTGGTGATGAGGTCTTAAACTACCAATCTCACTGAAAGAGTGAATGGAAAAAGATAACACATGTAGACGTGTTTTGGCATCTTTGAGAGAAAAGAGCATAACTCAATGCGGTACTATTGACAGTAATATTATCAATACCATTAATTAAAAAAGAAAACAGTTTCTAGGTGTACATGATTTTGTGAAGAAGCTATATCCTGTCATACATGAAGTAGTTATAAGACATTTAGTGGCATATCCTTTGGTAAAGTGAATCATCACTATCTATCTTGTATTTCTTGGCTGTGTAAATTTG
Organism: Eidolon dupreanum; assembly: GCA_028627145.1. Taxonomy (NCBI): domain Eukaryota; kingdom Metazoa; phylum Chordata; class Mammalia; order Chiroptera; family Pteropodidae; genus Eidolon; species Eidolon dupreanum. The sequence goes on along the minus strand of CM053507.1, from coordinate 73,484,304 downwards.
GCAATGTGCAGGTGTGTGATTTTGCATTTAAGAGGTAGGTAATGTACCTGTAATTTTAAGTTGTAACTTTAACACGAAAGAAATTTGAAAGACATTGCCAATTTTTAGACTTCTGGATTATAGTTCCTTCTGAATATTAATATTATCAGCTTCTTAAAGATTTAAAAATCTTCTTAAAGATTTTTAAAAATGTATTTGAGTGTAGAAACTTGTATAAACTGATTTAGACATGAAGGATGGTCTCAGTGTTATTGATTGATAATCTGAAGGTTATTCTAACCTGGCTATTTGGACTACTTTTAATTCATAGGAACCAAGGGTTGAAAGGCACAGATAGAATCTTGACTACTTTGTACTCAGAGTTATGTTTTAATTCCAAAATAACTAGTTCTTTAGTCACTGGAAACAAAACACTTTTAGTTAGCATTTAACTTTAGAATGCTTGAAATCCTAGTTTGACAGCATTCATACTCATTAAAAGCTCAATCCATGATCCATGTTTGCACAAGGATTTGGGTGTTACTTAACATGGCCATGTAATAAGCTGCTACTCTGCAAATTAATACTTACTCCCCACCCCATATAACCTAGGATCTTTAGAGAAAAAGGAAGCTGATAAGCAGTAAAGAAATAGGGGGAAGATACAAAATGGTGAAATATTAACCATAGGGTCATTCCATCAGATCCCTAATAAATAAACAGAACAGTATTACTATGACACCCATTGTGTGGCACTTACTATTTTTAAATTAAATTGACTAGTTACAAATATATTTTCATCTTCAAATATTTAGAATATTTCTCCATCTTCACCCCATTTTTTCCTGGATTTTGAAACTAGTCTTTCTTTTTTGTATATTGCATATTTATATTCAACAACTGATCTAATTCTAGAGTTTTAGTTTGTAAATATTACATTCTTGCTTGTTTTATAGGTACTCCAGTAATACAATGGTTCTACTCTCTAAGGAAAAAAATCAATCCATCCCACAAAAATGTGTATTTTCAAAAAAGATAAATTATGTGGTGATGATTCATTCATATTAGTCAAGTATTCTCCACTGAATTTATTTAAGCTTAACTATTGTGTTTAAAATAATTTTGCTTATTAATATTTATTTGAAATATTTCATTTTTGTGTAAGAAAAAATTTACCTAGTAACATCAACCTTATATTTTGAACAAACCACTCCAAATATGTTTGTTCATTCATTCAACATAAGTTTGAAAGTTTCCTCTGTGCAGGCCTCTTTGCTAGACTTGGGGAAAACAGTTATGAACTAGACAAGAAAAAAAAGCCCTTGTTCTCATAGGTCTTATGTTTTAATAGGAGAACAGATACAAAAAAAAAAAAAGACTAAATATGGCAATTTCAAATATTCATAAGTGTTAAGAAGAAACAAAATAACAGTGGAAGGTGAGGGCAAGGGCATCTTAGGTGTCTGGCAGGCCTGAGGAAAGGCTCTTTCAGCCAAGAGCAAGCTCATGGTCAATAGCTAGTATTTGAGGAAGAGAGATTGGTGCGGACAATGGCCCTATGGTAGAAACTAGTGTGTGGTGGGGAGTGAGTTAGGGGCACCTGGGAGAGAGGAGGGCATTTAAGAAGGTATCTGGAGGGATCAAGGCCCAGATTTCATGGATCCTGTTGGCCAGATGAAGGAACTTGTGTTTTCTTTTCATGGGAAGCCATACAAGGGTTATAAGCAGAGGATTAACGTCATCTGATTTACATTTAAAAAGAAAACTTTTTATTTTCTTGACCTTTCATAGTTTAGAATGTGTTGTGTATTATGTTTAGACAGGTGTAAGAAAAAAAAAATTTCTCTTACATAGTCAAAGATATGTTTCTCTTTATAGGGCTATAATATTGTATCACACCAAAATTGTAGACATATTTAACAATCTACATGACATTTCTTATACAGAAATTTAATAACTTTGTAGCAAAACAACTAATTAAAGATCTGTAAGAAATCTTTTTCTCAGTGAAACCCTAAGTAATTTAATGGCAGTGATTTTTATCACTTAAGAAGAATTTGAAATGGCCCACTTAAAAAAGAAACAACTCTGAATAACTGTGAAAAAAGAAACCATTTTGTTTAAATGTAATTATTAGATAAGTGTGATAGAACCACTTGACAAGGAGAACTTCTAACACTTAGAGCTAATTTTAGGGAGGTTCAGTCTGAGCCTCATTTTTGCAATGAGATAAAAGTATACATAGATAAATCTAGTGATACTTTAAAGCATTCAGTTAGTCATAAAAGGGCCACAGAGCAGGAAACTTTGTGGAAGAGGTAAGAAGCAAGGCGATACCTTTTGGTATTGGTGAGTTGTCCTTCTTTTGGAGGGGTATACATATTCTAGTGTTGCATTTTGGTTAAATATCATTTTAAAACTCAAATTATTTTATAACTTAATTCTGAAAGTTTTGAATATTGATCATATTAGTTTATAATAGCAACTTATTATGGGTTGAAAATATTACCCAAACTTTATAACCCACCTTATTAATGACCTTTATTTCTAGTTGACTTCTATTTTCAAAAATCAAAAACATTTTGAAGATGAGCATTTATCATTTAATGATATTTTGAAAATTATAAATATGGTAAAATATCAAATTAAAAAATATTAAAATTATATTTTATTTTGAAAGAAATGCATGTATGCATATAAAAAGAATTTTGGGAAAAATACATTGGAATTTAAATAGTGGCTACCTCTGTGTGATTATAGGTGCTTTTTTTTTTGCTTGATATTTTTATATTTTCTAAATTTTCTGCAATGATCACATGATTTTTATCTGAATGTATTACTTTTACATAAAAAAATGTATCCACACACATCACCTAAATCAAAATTAAAGATATCACAGTAGATGAGACTACAATTTTAGTTATGTGATAGATGACACTTCATAATTGCTATCCAAAGATAAATTGCCCCTCAGAAATAGTATGTATTTGAATTTCACCTTAAGATAATATTAGGAATAATGAGTGCTCTTTCAGTTGAATCAGATTAATGCAAGTATACTTTTAAAGAGTTAATTTATGAAATAAAAAGGAATTAAAAGGACATAAAGGACAGAAAAAGAAATAAAATATTTGGAGGAAAGTTGAAAGAAAATGGGGTGTCAGGAAACTTTTGTTCTGTTGTAGGCCCTGCAGCATTTTAGCTAGCTATGTGTCCTTGAACTAGTCATAACCTCTCTGAGTCTCATATTCTTTATCTGTAAAATAAGGAGTTAGTGAAGATAGCTGTTTTTGGTTCTAAAATTTTGTGAATCTAGACTCCCAAAGGACAAATTTAAAGTCTTAGTTTTGCATGCAACAGCCAACATACAAATGGGCTCACAAAATGTTTTTGATTCTGCTTTGACAACACTCAAATTTGCTATTTATCCCCTAAAGTACCCTCCTGCCTCAGGACCTTAGCACTTACTGTTCCTTCTGCTTATTCCTTGAAATATTTACTTGCCTCATTCTCTCACCTACTTCAAGTCTGCTCACATGTCACCTTTTCAGTGAGACCCATGCTGACTATGCTATTTTAAACTGTAAGCCTCTTCCACTCCCTTCCCTTTTTCCTGCTTTGTTTTCCCTGGAGCACTTATTACTTTCTAATATGTTATTAACTTATTTTGTTTGTTGTCTATATTCCCATACTAAAATTGATTGCTCCAGGAGCTCATACGCTTTAATCTGTCTTATTCATTCTTGTATTCTACAATAGAGCCTGGCACATATTAGATTATCACTAAATATTGTATAAATAAATAAACTTCCCATTTTATAAGGTCCTACAACATTTCCATTCAATGTGAAAATAAAGCAATAATTCTGCTCCCAGTTATGGAACATTGTTACAGTGGGAAATTCCCTACAAAACCAGGTATTTTAATAAACATTTATCTTTAAGAGAAAAAAAAAGTCATTTTCATTATTAGACAAAGATTTTTTAAAACCTTTGCAGAAATTTCAGAAAATATGCAAGCTATATATTAGATCATATGTAGAAGTATTCTATAGAAAGCATCTTTAGTATTCTGAGAATACAGCACTTTACTATTCTGTAGAAAGCATAAGATTGAAATTTTGATTAAAGTACATGTTCCTTTGACACAAGCCATTCTTAAACATATTTAATTCAAGGTGCCTTGAAGTATTTTTTATTGAAATATTTTTATTTGATATAATAGTCTAGTTTATATAGCATTTTTTTTTTTACATAGAAAAATTTAAAGAATAGAGCCACTTTAGGGGTAAAAAGTACTTATTTAGTTTTTTAAATGTAAATCTATAGATATGTCACTGTAGTCACAAACCATTAGGGAAAAAAGGCTCTATTTTGGATTCACATAATCTAAATGCTCTGGATTAATAAATACCTAGGTTTAAAAAAAATGTCTTTTATAGACTTCTCCAGCTTTATTTTCTTCATCTGTTTGGTTTGGCTGCTCTCATTTACATACTTGTTCTCATTAGGGTTTGAATTTCAGAGCTGGCCTGACTCTACAGTGGGAACAAATGTCTTGCCATGTGATACTAACTTTCCATTACATCCTGAAGCATTTGCAGTCCCAAAGGCAAAGAATTTATGTTTGATACTTGAGAGATGGAACTGTCTCATAAAAGTAGCCAAATCTGAAAACATATTTTTTCTTGTGGCCAATATAATTTTAAGATAATAAGAACTCAGAATAATCAGCTAATGACCAAAAACAAATCATTGTTAAAACACTGTTTTTTGTTTGTTTGTTTGTTTGTTTGTTTTTGTTTTTTGGCAAAAAAATAGCTAATGTTTCTAGTTGGTCGATAATTTTCATAGCAACCATGGTATTTGGCATGTCTTAAACACCTTTCATTAGAAGCCTTGAGACCCCTTTGAAGCAGATTATTATACTCTGGAACAGTTCTGAGAGTAAGGGAGAATAATACACAAGTTTTGCTGATATTCTGTAGCTGTATAGAGAGCACAGTGTAGCAAGTACTTAAAATACACTACAAGATTTTTCAATAATTCTCCAGCCAAGTAGGAAAGTGAGTAGATGTGCAAGAGAGATTCAGAGGTACTGAAAGTCAATCCCCAAATTAGAATTTGGTCAGAATCCCAAACTTAACTGTTTTATTTTTTAAATGAATGAATGAATGAATAAATGAATAAATTGTGGAGGTTACTTCAATAGTGGGGTCACTATTATTATCCATGAAAATAACAATGGTTCATATTTCCCAGAACTTCTGTATACTTCCCAACTTTTCCTTATTTTTCATTATGCTTCATGAGATTTTTTTCCTGACAGTGTTATTCTAGTTTTGACCAGAAAGTCAAAAGAAAAGACTATTAAGAATAGCAATCAATAACTGTAAGAACTCAACACAGATCTGTTTATATCTCTGGTCATATCTTGCATTCTTGTAACACTTTATGGTTTTATAACTCTTGCCATATGTCAGAATTCTGTATTGGTGTGACCTTGGGCAAGTCACTCAGCCCATGGCTGTGGCTCCCATTTGGTAAGCAGCGTTTAACAGATGCCCTCTATTAAGTCTACAGGAATGTTTCAGAATTAATAATAGAGTTGTCCAACACATTATGAACTCTTTAAAACGAAGGTATTATTATAAATGTAAGGTATTATTATTCATCTAATTTGGGAAACAAATTTAGAGAGTCTGAGTTGGCTCTAGGTATTTAACCTCATTGATCACAAGAAACACATAAACCCATGAGTTATAATGTTTATATTTTACAGCTTAGTAAAAACCATAAGATTTTATCACAAAGGGCGAAATGTTGCCTCTTAAATGAGAATAGTACTTTCTAAAAAATATAATCATAATATTCAGTCTGAACTATAAATTCACCTCTTTTATTTAAATCCATCAAACTGACTATGATTTCACCAATTTTTGTTCAACATTAAGGCTACATATGACAACTGATGACAAAACCAATTTGTTTGCAAGATACCCAGTTTTGGGGTAATTAATCCCATAATTACTATGACATATAAAATGAAGAAGAAATAGGTAATATTTTTTAATAAAAATAGTATTTTCTCTATATATAATCAGAAAAATATAAGCAGTAGTTAAGGTGATTAGCTACAATAGCCTTGTCATATAGCTTATATTTTAGAATAAAATCACCTTAAGAACATCAACTATTTTATAAGATGCTTCAATTTGTATGAAATGATATTCTCTAGCTTCTATATTATTCTTTAAAAAATATATTGTTACCCAAATCCACATGATTGATAGATTACTTGTACTTATTAAAGATTACTAACATCAGAAAACGATCATTTTAAATTATTTTATTTAATTTTTTTTATAATGGAAAATTCCAATATATATAAAAGTAGAGAAAATTGCATAATGAATGACAATACTTACATATTCAGCTGGATTCCTAGAAAATGGAGAAAAAAAGTGAGCAGCAGAATGAGATGGAAAAGAATGAGTGTTTAGCATATGCCAGGCAGTGTGGTAGACACTTAAATTATCTTCATTTAATCTATACAACAACATGGGATAAGCATTATCATCTTCAATTTAGAGATGAAGAAACTAAACCTCAGACATATTAAGGACTTCCTCGAAAGTTCAGAATCAGAGCCACATTTAAATGGGACCTAAGTGCTTCCCAGGTCCATATTCTCTCCATTTACTCCTTTTAATGATTTATGAATCACCAGATTAGATGTTCCTAAGCTTGTGAAGAGGAACTACTTTGTGGATTTTTGTTTTGTTGTGAGATCTTATGGTGGTGGAAGGAGAGGCCAAGAGAAAAGGGGTTGAACCTCTTACAGGTGAATTCAAGGAGAAGGGCTGATGCAGTGAGGTTCTTGAGTGGGGAAGGATGTGGGCAGGAGGTAGTTGCTTGCCACATTAAAGAAGCAAGGGACCAGTGCAGGGTTGGGGGTGGACCAGTTAATTAGGCTGGTGGTTGGGAACCACTGCTGTGGTTGAATAAGGTGCTCTGGAGGACTTTCTGTTCACTTGTGTTAAGGAGTAGAGCTTTCATAATATGAGATAAAGAATTTTATTTTTATATTCTTAAAAAAAAAAGAAAAAAAAAGAAAACTGGAAGTGTTGATGTGCCATTCTATTTCAATTAAAATGAAGATGCATCTTTAGTTGGAATGTATGTGTAACTGTTTTGGAATTAGACGCTCCAGGGTCAGACTATCTCTCCACACAACAGACAAGCAAATTCCCGGGATACCAGGCAATGTTTTCAGCAGGCTGCTGCTGCTTCCTGTCCCAGAGAAGAGGAGTCTTTGGTTCCAGTCCCAGCTTTGCAACTGGCAAATCATCTCACCTCTCTCTGCCTGTTTTTCCTCCTTTGAAAAATAAGGAGGCTGAACTGGACAGTTCCTAGACCTTCCAGCGCTTCCGCTCTGTGGTTCCACGAGAAGACAGAAATAGCTTCTTATCCCTTAGGCACTCTGGGGGAATAAAACCAAAACAATTACCTCCCATGGTAAAACTCTCTGTCTACTATTCAAATTTAGTGTCTGAAGATTTAAAGTTCACTAATTCTATGGACTTGTCCGGAAGCAGATCAGCTGACATTTCCATACACTTATTTGAACGTGTTTTAGCATTGTTAGATAATTTTTCTGTAGGCTGAAACTTTGCTAAGAGTTAATTCAATTTTATTTTATTTTTTTGATATTTCATTTTGAAATTTAAAAGAATTGACTTATTTTGGTTGTCCTGCTTAGGTGCTTTTTAAATCTCAAATAATTTTGTCAAGCACTAAAATTCACACTCTGCCCTCAGAAATTATTTTAGGAGAACTGCTTGCTATATGAAAGAGATAAATTAAAATTTAAATGTTATAATATTTGTTATTTAAATATGTATACCTTAATGAGGAATACATGCTAAATGAAAACATTTTACTGTAATATTACTTCATACTTTCCTACTGTATAAGATTCATTAATTCAAAAATGGGTGGATAATTTTGGTAAGAAAAAGAAAATATTTTAATTGTGTGAAAATATAGATTCATCTTCTTTTGGAGTGGCATTTACTCAGCATGGATATGTTGAATTCCTATTAACTCGAGGAGCACTGCTAACTTGTTGAGGTTACACAGATAAGTCAGGTATGCTGCTTGTCCCAGGAAAATCAAAGTTAGTAAAACATGCTTGTTGTTCATCTGGAAAAAAGAGAGCTTATATAGTTTTTCTATTATATTACCTCATTTGAACCAATGACGTGGTATTATTTTCTTTAATTTACTCATGAGGAAACTGAGTCTCATAGAGGTTAAGTTATTGTAATAGCCAACTTGTTATTTCTTGCTCAGTATTTGTTGACCTGTTGAAAACTCTGAGACTTTGTCATGTCTATCCTTTTTACTCTGTAGCCCCAGTGCCTAGCAAAGTACTTGGAACATAAAAGGTGATCAATACACATTTGATGGGTTAATAAATATTGTATTATTAATACACCCAAGAATTATTGAATTACTAATAGGCATTAGCAGCATTAGGCTACTCATTCTTCAAGCAAGTGCTCTCTTACTATGTCTTGCTGCCTCTTTAATTATGTCTGTTTAGTATTAACAGGATGAATGCTTGAGGTCTGGAAAAAGAATTATCTGCTACCTAATTTTTAAAGAAGGAAAGGGATTGCTTTTGGAAAGCAAAAACTGAACACCCTTACAAAAACACCAGGAAAAATCTCCCAGAACTCGGATCTGTCAAAATATTCTTCTCTTTATGAAGAAATAATTATGTCACATGTATCAACCTTTCCCATTGTTTAATGGTTTGGAATAATTTTAAATTGGCCATTAGACGAGACGGCAGCAAATATGAGAGTCTAGAAGTACTTTGTGTGCTTTATTAGTAACTTAGATGATATTTATGAAGCTCAGTTTATGGCTCATGCTAAGATACAGGCTTATTAGCACTAAGGATGGAATTCAAAATGATCTTGGCCAAATTAAGAGTTGTTAATTCTAGAGAGGGACTATGTAGGCCAGAAAAACAAATGTATAATAACCGTAGCATGAAACTGTGGCAGGATGGAATTTAGAGTACCAAATTCAGTAATCACAAAGTAATTCTTGTATTACATTCTTTAGACTGTTAACTGAAATACTCTGATCAGTTGAGGGCCTACCAGTTTAAGGGATTTGTAACAAATTGTATGAGATTTGGAGAATATAGAAAATAATCGAAGATTGGAAATTTGGGAATGCGAAACATGGAAAATAAGTTGAATTTTGGTCATGTAAGGTCTCAAAAATTTTTACCTCTCAAATACCATTTCCCAGAAGCTACTCCAGGAAGTGTTTCACCAAAAGGAGGGGATTAAGTGAAACAGAGGAAGACAATGAATACAGGGTACAGGCAAAGAGTGTTCTCAGGAGAAAAGGGAGGGAAAGCCCAGGTGGCAAGTTTGAACCCGGTATCCAGGACTATCCATCTGGTGGATGCACATTGCAAGATGTGAGGGAAATCTTCTTTGAGAAGATGAAAATGAAAAAATCCTGATGTATCTGAACATTTTAAGAAAAAGGTTAAACAATTGATGGAGAGTTTGGGGTGAAATTAGTGATAGTACATAGAATTTTTGGCAAAACAAACAAAAACCAACTCCAAAGAAACAAGTTTGAGCCAATAAGAATTATAGTATATATATGACAGAGCTTAGCTATAAATAACATTTATATACTCACTATAATATAAGCAGTAAGTATTAATCTAACCTAAATTATTATCTAATGATATTGAGTATATGAAGAGATGAGAAGGAGCTGTATGTGATGGGGAGGGAAAGGGTGGTGAAAGAAAGCTATATCTTTATATTCCAAAATGAGAAGTCATAGAAAGTGCCTATACCTGAAAAATCAAATTAGCAATAGGAGAAAATATATCATATTTAGAGTTGTGGAAGTAAACATCAAAACATGAGTTAACAGATTAATCAAACAACAAAACAAAATAGCTAAAAACATTAAGTATGTTTGGTGTGGGAGAAAGGTGCTGGGGGAGACAGGAGGGACTGCTATTTCACAGCCAACTGTATAATTCAGATTCTTTAAACTATGTGCATGTATAGCTTTGATTAAAACAAACAAATAACAAATTACATAACTAAATAAAAATATAGGTTAGAGGTGAGCTAATAATACCCACATGTGGGGAAATTTGTCTTTTCTCAGGGTGATCACTAACTGCTTGTTGTATCTGTGAATTCAAGATTTTGTTTAATGTTGGGTTCTGGTAAGGGTTGTTCTTTAGGTATTTCTAAACAGATGGGGCATTTCCTTTCCTGAAGCTGTGTGGGACTAACAACCCACATTCAACAGTCTGGCATGGCTTATGGAATAAGGGCTGAGTACATTGCCTTGACTCATCTTCTGGGGTCCTCATAACTCTGTGTGCCTCTGGCAGAGGTGTGAAGGAGAGATTACTGGCTTTATAGACACACAGACTTAAGGTCAGACTCCAGCTCAATCATATGCTATTTATGTGACCTCAGAAAATTTATCTAACCTCTCTGGACCATAATTTCCTCATCTGTAAAATGGGACTATGTGATATCCATCTCACAGCAAGCAGTGCTAAGTGATTAAATGAAATTATGTTTATAAAGTACTTGGCAGATACTCAAAAAAATATCAATTCCCTCCCCTTTGAGATAGTAATCACGGCTCAGGTTCAGAGCAGTAATCATTTGAATCATATTATAATGGTGTCTGTTCAACTTTAACACAATTAGGTAGAGAATTAAGATGTATATTTTAAATATACATTTTACCTTTTACATGATGCAAAGCAACTAGTTCTCCCATCCTAGATGGATGTGCTTTAAAAAGAATTTATTTACTCAAATTAGATAGTTATTTTGATGTCTCGTAGACACAACCTCAGTGTTTATGTGTTACATGCTAATACTGTGAAAAGACTTCAGAAATACTCAAGGCCTGTAGGTGATGGAATAGTCAACACATGCCCCATCCGGTCAGTCTCCCAAATTGCTACATAACCCCTGAGACCTTGTGATTCATGGTTTATAAACAACTATTCATAGATACAGGTATTTCCCTTAGGGTATTATTTATGTGAGGCTGCTAAAGAGCAAATTTTTTTTTCCTTGCTAAGTATTAACTCTAGCACCTGGGTCACAAAGGCAGAGGAATGGGAGGGTGGAGAAGAATCTAAGGAAAAGAGTCTGAAGAGGACCCTTGCAGAGAGTATAGCAAAGAGAAGTGAGCCTTTCAAGAAAAATCTTTCTAGGGAACAAGGACTGTGTGGTTCCATGGTCCTTCATAGTCCAGATGCCAAGAACGGTCCTGGTTGAAGAGCAACTTGCCAGTTTTGTGATTCTGCCCAAAATGGACTTCCAGATGAAAGATTAAAAAAAAAAAAATAGAAAAACAACTCTATGTTGCTGCCTCTCAAATCTGCTCAGGTATTAACAGTTTAGTGCCTATAACAGGAGTGAGTGCCTATTTTCACACTGAAATTCTTTTATTCAATAAAATATTTTCATCTTATATGTTTTTAATAATGCAGCCAGTAACCATTTTTATTTTTCCAGAGTCAGCTCACAGTAAAATATATTTCTCACTTTTGCTCTAGGTAAAAAATTATTGAGTTCTTACTTTGTATTATTCCATTTTCCTTACCTAAAACAGGAACAAAAATCCATTCAGTCAGCTATCCCAAGGCTATACACTTATGGATTGATATTGAATTCAGAATCCATTTTGTTTGTCTTTACCTATCTGCTAATATTAATCAGAATAATGGTTATACTTGTTCTTTGAGTTTTTCTAAGTAGTCCAAGTGTTTATGATTACTGAACATATATATAACTGTTGATACTCTTTTCATGGTTTATGTAAATATTGTCCTAGATGCCAAATACAGCAAAATGTGATGGTAAAACTACTCAAATCATGATAGTTCATAGGATAGAAATAATCCAGAGTGTTGTTTTTTTTTTTTTTTCAGTGAAGGCCATATGACGTGTTTGCTTCCATTTACCTGCCCTTCCCTTTTTGAGAAAAATCAGCCTCAACTCATATTCCAGTTATGGTATTGCCCCACCCCCAATGGTCAAGAAGACGATATTGATACTGAGACTTCCTAGGAATGAGCCTTCTTACCGCTGTGAGACCACACTATCCGATTAAAAGATTATCAATGCATCCTTCAGACTGATTTATGACCAAAATCAGAAACCGTGAATTAAAAAATGGATTCTATGGAAGGTCACATCACAAGGTGATCTGATCATAATTCCTAATTGGATAGACAGGTCATGGTGAGTAGTCACTCCCCAGGAATATAATTTTTTAATAAAAGTTTTATCTTTGTTTTAAGCAAGTCCTGCCAATTGTTTCTGTGCATCTAGGTTAATACATCTTTGAAATAGGCTGTAACCACCCTCAGGCAAGCACATAATCTTGTTAACTATCCTGTAATCCAATTCTTGCTTTGCTTTCTCCCTCCTCCATTCACTTCCCTCCTTAATTTCAATTGCATAAAAGAAGCTGCAAAACCATTATTCTCAGGGCCATTTGAAATCTTGCTCCCTGGCATAAGTCATCAGTTTGACTCAAATAAGCACTTATAAAAATTCAAAAATTTTTTTTTCAATCATTCACTAATTGAATTCATCAGTTCCCTGAACTGAGCACCTGTTGGACTCTGGGAATACCAGATGACTGTGACAGTAGCTGGCCTGGAGAGGCTTATTTTCTATTTAGGGATGATGGTGGAGGGAGAGGAACATAGATTTGGAAATAGGCAATGTGGTAAAGATGATAATGAAAATATGTACAAAGGTTAAAAAAGCACAGAAACTAGTAAGGTCAACCCTAGAACTTTCCAGAAAGGCTTCCATAGATAGCGTGAAATCTTGTCTTGGACTCAAAGGCCTTGTAAGAATTTGTCAGTCAGGCAAAGGGGACATTGAAGACATTTGTGAAGGTTAGCAAAGGAACAGCATATGATAGAGAAATAGGGTTTGGAACCAAACAATATATTTAGGTAATGTCATGAGACTCTGTGTGGCTTGGATAAGAAGTACACATGGGAAGGTGGTGGGAGGTGAGAAACAAAAGGTAGAACATCCCATAGATGAATAACAGGAGTGACAGTCTCCAAGAACGTTGCTGACAGTGAGCTGGGGTGAGCTGAGAGACTAGTTAGGTGAGAGACTAGAAGGTTCTGAAGTATGATAAGCATGTCAAGGAGGGGATGATAAGTAATTAGAAATCATTTAAAAATGTAAAGTACTATGTAAAATCATAAAAGACATCTATTATTGGTGTTATTATCTGTCCTAACTTGGAGTCTGCTGGGACAACCCATTTCCAGTTTAATAAATATTTTCTGTGGCCTATCTAATGCACAATGCCATCTACAGTAGGTATGGGCTACCATCAAACAGTCTCCTCCTGACTTCCCAGAATTTATTATGAAGGCTATTTGTGGAACAAGCTCATTTTAGTCTCTTTAAACATTATAAAATGAACGTAGATTGCTCACTTGGTTTTTTTTTTTAAGTATCCTCCAAAAGCTGATTAACTTTGCTTCTAGTACAAGAGATAATGGCATTATAACTTTTGTAGAATTGGTAAAATGGTAAAATTTAAGTATGTTGTTAAAGACACCTGTGATTTCATAAATTTTTCACTTAGACAAATGAATTGATGGCTTTGCCAAAGCATTTCAGCATTCCAGGCTTGTGATAAAATGGAATCAAGTTCAAGTTTTTTTTACCTTCATTTTAAGAAACTAAGTGGCACTTATGGTTAGATATGTAAACGTTTGTAAATAGACATGTTTGGCTTTGACAATGATTTAACTAAATATCTATGCTAAATCCATCAATGACACAGCTGAGGAAATAATTTCTGGAAGAATTTTTACTGTTCTTCTGTGTTCCTCAGGCAGGAAGCCACAGGAAATAATGTATTGTGGTACATATTTCCCTTCAGGATTTGGTGTGTCATTCATTGTGCAGAATTTTGCTTTCCAGCTGTCTGTAGTTCACATTTTTGTACTTGCTTTTCCCTCTAGGATAATTTGATGAAGTCAGTTCCTCAGAAATAGAAAATGTCTCTTTATTTTTTTAGGTCAACTTTGTTTGTTTATTTGTTTTTTCCAATTGATAGATAAACCTGATTAAACAAAAAAGATTTAAGTAGCCAGAGTTAATTATTTTGATATACAAAATAACCATAATTGTAATATGAAATAGTGATTAGATAATTTTAATAATCTAATAGGATATGTGTTTTTGATTAAATGAAAATAAGATCTGTCAAAATTGGAGCAGTTAAAGATGTGGTAAATTAGAAGCTGGAAGATGGAAATGAAAATCATCTTTTTTCTTAGAGAAACTTACTATTATCTTATTTATTTTAAAGTTTCTTTGCATTTTTTTCTTCACTTCACCCTTTATTGGAGAGTGAAACATTTTCCCCACTCTTAAATGGAAAAGTAGTAGAATAATAGAATGCTTTCAAGTCAGAACTAATATTCTCATGGTAAGCAACTGTTTTTTCAAACACCTGTACCAGTGATTTTTCAACCCTACCTGTGCATTAGAATCACCTGGAAAACTTAAAAAAAAAAAAAAAAAGCAATGCACATGCACAGACTCCATCCTCAGAATTACTGATTTGATTGGTATGGGATGAGGCCTAGGTATTTATATTTCTTAAAACCTCTCAGGCTGACTCTAATGAACAGCAGAGTTGAGATCACTGAGCTCTCCTGTCCTTTGCACAGGTATTCGCAGGCTCATTTTACCTGCCAAATGTGACTTCTCCATCACCCGCTTAAGGGCTGCTCTTGAGATAACTGTGACAATCAAGAGCAGTGGTCTCAAAGGGAGGGGCCCCAGATGATTTATTAGGGTGTGAGAAAAATATGATGAGAACTTCTATTTTTTATTCTCATTCTTTAAAGATATCCTTTAGAATATTTTATGGTACACATACTAGTTAGTACAAAAGGCTTTTTTTTTTTTTTTTTTGCAGCTGTGAATACACTATCAAAATGTTCACAACCTTTGAGAAAGGCAAAACACATAATATTCTTTTTCCCATTACTTAGGTCCCAATTCTTTGCTGTCACCAAGAGCAACTTAAATATTGGCTTTTGTTTCTACTGATTGCTGCAGAGTATCCTAGAGCTATGTATGGAGTCTTACAAGATGTTTGTCCTCTACTTCACATCCCCAGAAGGAGCAGTATTATATGAAAAACCATAGAGTATAGTCTCTCCTGCTGGATATCTGCCCTTTCCAGAGTTCCTGATACTTTACCTTCTGGCCCTTTTTCGTAGTAAAATTTTCTCTCACCCTTCTAAGTTATTCTAAAATGCCCAAGCACTTTTGGAGACAGCAGCAGAAGGAGAGGTTTTAATGTAGAAATGCCTTTAAAATATCTCTTCATATTAAGGAATTGTTTTTAAGGTATAACAATGATACTATGGTTATTTAAAAAGAATAAAAGGAATCCTTATCTTTTAGAGATTCGTACTGTAATATCTATGGATGAAATGTATCTTAAACTAATGTAAGAGTATATTTATTCACAATAATTAAAAAAACTAACATGAGAAGGGGGGAATGGATGGAGGTTAGATGATGCATGACTGGCTGGCAATTGGCAATAATTGACAATTATTGATTCAGAGTAATGGATACATGAAAGTCATTATTATATTCTGGTTGCTTTTTTGTATATTCAATTTTCTATAATGAAAAGTTTTTAAAAATCTTTTGGATCATTTCTGCTTCATTTATTTAAAAAGAAAACCCTCAGCCCAGTATAATAAGGGCATCTCAAACCACAGCGCTTAGGCCTGAGCAATTTCAGATATGGACCTCAGATTGTGTCCTGCAGTGATTCGGCTCCTTCTGGTACTGTTTTCCTTTTTCCTCTCTATCTTTACCCACTTTCCTCCCCTCCACCCACGTCTGTCATCTGTCTCTCAACCTGCTGACCATCACTCTCCTACAGTTAGCACCCCCTATTCTCTTATCTCTTCCATCTGCCTATACAGTTTTCCTATCAAATCATTTTGTTCTCTGCCTCACCCTAAATCTCCCTCAGACATCTATACTTGAACCTAGTCAGTGACCTCAGACCATTTTCTCATCCCACCACTTAGTTTTGCCAGAGGGCTTGACCACAGCACAATCCTCTGCTATTTTTGTTCTGGGGGCTGATATGCCAGCAGGGCCAGAAAAGCAGCTTCTCTCACTTCGTTCATGGGCTGGTTCTTGGTCTCCTGTCTTTGGCCTGAAGTCTCACCCTATGTGCTCTGCATCTTCCAGCCTCATGTCACAATCGCGTTTGAGTGGATTTCAGATACTCACATTTTAAGGGGAGGTGACTTTCCTGCTCCCTTCTGCTATGTCCAGTGGAAACCACCCCTTCCTTGTTTCCATAAAATGGAAAGTGTAGATGCAGTTTCTGTTGGGGGAATTTCTAGGATGCCTATTAATTTTCTTAAGTTTTTATACCCTTTTTAAATATGAGTTGCTCTGACAGTCCCTAAAGCATTTGCCATCATTATTGTAATTAATCCCTGATATTTGGAGAATTTCAGGTTTTTCAAATAACTTGCACATATGTAATCTCTTTTGTACCATCATTTATTGTTCTTTTGTCATGTGCACAGCACCTGCTTTGCACTTTCTATGACTATTGTTGAGAAGGGCCCCTCTCAGCCCCTCCATTCATTCCTGTCTGGATCTTGTTTTTTCCTAACAACTTTTTGGTCCTCTGGCCCTAGCATGGCTACTAGATATTGCATCACCACTTCCCTTTCTCTTACTGCTCTGTGACCTACCACGTGAAAAGCATTGGTCAGTGTGAACAAGCTAGCCTCACAGTGTGGGCAGTTACATTTGTCTTGACCTACAGCTGGGCCTGGGTTGGGGAACTGGTGGGGAGGAGCTGAAGCAGGAAGAGGGGAGGAGAAACTGATAATTTTTCACTTTCTCTTCTCTCTTTGCACTTTCAATTTTAGAGTGACTAGAGGCAAATCTCCTGCTGTAAGTAAGGCCTCCACTTCAACCTGTGTTTCAAGAACACTAGGAGAATTCAGCTTAGGTACTTCTAGCCCCACCTGCACCCTCAAGACTGAGACCAAATAGAAGAAGGAAAGAAAAAGAGGAGGCACCAGGGCAATGCAAGGCAGTCCTAGGAAGGGGAGGAAGAAAGAGAGAGAGAGAGGTGGGAGAAGAGACCAGCAAAGAGGGAGAGGAGGAGGAAAGTATTTACTCTTTCATCTATTTCCTATATTAGAAGGAAACTGGATTATACTGTGCCTTACTTTATTAAAATGCATTTCACAGACTTCTGAGGAGATATTCAAAATGTTGCAATGGCAAGTGATCTATTGATATGCTAGGGTTTTATGGGCAAAATGAGGCAATTTTTCAGATACTTCCTAAGCAAGAAGTTCCTGATATTGAAGAGACAATCATTTGGTGACCACATTTATCCAAGTTTACTTCACAGCTTTTCAATAATATATTTCATATAATATATATTTTATATCAAGTCGATGTTTTGACTCATTTTTCCAGGCCATTGAAGGTAATTGCTTAAAACCTTTCTTTTGCCTATACAGAGAAGGTTTATGTATTGATAAATTTGATTTATTCTTTTTGCAGAATTCTCGGCAGGACCATATAGATAACATTCATCTTTCTTATTGCAATGGTGATATGTTCCTTAAGGAAATCCAGAAAAAGTACAAAAAAAAAAAAAAAAGAAAAGAAAATTAAAAGGCCCGACCCTCAGAGGGAATTACTATTAATATTTGGTGTATATCCATTTCAGATAGCCTTCTATACACATTTCCATTTCCCCCTTTCTCTCTCTCCCCCAATAGGGACCTTGGTGTTCATTCCACTCTGTACCCTTCTTTTTATTTAACACTACACCATGGACATAATCCTATGTATGCAACAGAATTTTTAAAGTGTAAATTTGATTGCAGTATTACATTCAGAAAATGCACAAATTGTAAGTGTGCAGCTTGATGATTGTTCACAAAGTAAACACACTCATGTTAATGACAGAACATATCAGCACCCTCAAAGTGTCCCTCATTCCTCCTTCCAGGCACTATGCTCTATCTCAAGTGTTACTGCTATCTGACTTCTAAAACACAAATTCCATTCCCACAACCCTGCTCCTGTTTTGAGCTTTATATAAAAGGCATATTTATAAAATAAATGGTATATTTACAAAGACTACAGATGTAAGGGTTTTTTGAGAGGTTTAGCTTCCCTCATCATGATTGTGTGAGTCATTTTTGTGTATGGCTGTAGTTTGATCACTCTCATTGAGGTGTATACCATTGTATGCATACACCATGACTTATCTAACCATTCTATTTTTTATGTACATTTGTGTTGTTTGCCCCATAATATTGCTGTTATGAATAGTGCTGCTATGAACATCTTTGTACATAAATGCTTGTTCAAGTCTTTTGCCTAATTTTCTCTTGGGTTGTCTGCTTTTTCATATTGACTTGCAGGGGCTTTTTATATCCTTGGATGGGTCCTTTGTCAGATATGTAGTACAACTATATGCTCCTACAGTATGGCTTGCCCTTTAACAATGATACTGTTTTTATTTTATTAGATGTACATTAATCAGCTGAATAATTAAGTTACTATTTTATATTTTGAAGATAAGTTTGGGGAGTATAGTAAATGATTAGATATTTAGTAGAGGAAACTTGGTTTAAGAATAAATTATACTATTAACTTTTATTGTTATTACATTACTAGCATTCATTTCCTCAGTGACTTATTTTGAGGTCACTTTATTTGAGATGACTCATAATTTTAAAGGTATTAGAAAAATGAAAACTTATGAAGTTATTTGACAATGATGGCTATGATCAAAACTTAGCTAGGAAGTGAGTTCTGTATATTCCAATGATATACATATGAACTTTATGATTGAATTTTAACATTTTCATATGGTTAAAACAACTATTTTGCATGGTTAGATTTATCAGAATAAACTCAATCAGGAAACATAAAGTTAGTTTCCTAAGTGGGCTTTACATATATTATAGCTGGGTATTTGAGGAACTTGCTATTAGTCTTATTTTTAGCTACTGGGAGAGTGTCAGTGGTATTAACTAACCTTTGATATAGGTTTCCCCCCTCTATTAAGTATTTATATTATTATGAAGTCTAATGTACTTGATTTTTAAAAGTTAATCTTAAAGTGTTTAATAGTTCTGCCATTTATAATAGTTGTAATCAAAATAAGAGAGATGGGTTTCTGATGAGTAAGTTTAATTTTTTTTGCACTTGGTTGAACAGAAATTATTAAGTTTAATTTAAAAAATCTAACTAATCTGCAGTGCATAAAATGCATTCAAATTGGATTTTAACCTTCAGTAATTAGATTTTTTTATTTTTCATAAAACTTATATTAGTATATATTTACAAATATTTATCCTTACATGTATTAACCATTTTTAGTTCTGTTGAGATTATTTTAAGGTGAATAAATGTAGTGAAATTAGATTTGGTGAAACTCTTACATTCTTTACTTTCACACATGCAAACCAAACTATTGTATGTTTTCAAAAATCAGATTTCCTTATTTATTTAATGCTGCCATTGAACAAAATGGAACTGGAAGCTAGAGATTACCACAGCAAGAACTGTGGGCTGTGGAGAGTGATTTAGACCATAGCTTCCTAAAGTGTGTTTCACAAAATACTGTCTCACAGAATTTAAGCAGTGTTATGTTCAAACAAAACAAAATAAAACAAAACACATACAGTGGTTGAATTAATTTAGAAAATAAAAGTTAACCAGGTTTTCCAAATGCTGAATTATTTAGAGCCTTTAATATGCTAATGTGCATATGAGTGGTAGTGGGGTAGAGGGTAGGGAATAGTGTAAGAGAAGCAGTCCAAGGTCTAGTACAGTGTTTCTGGAACATTCTTCAAGAAATATTGGTGTATAGAAACTTGCTTCACCCTAAGGTCAACAGTTCAACCTAGCTCCTGACCACTCCCCCTAACACTGCAAGGTCCCAAGTCTAAAATGGATTTAATAATTTTGGTGCTTTTCTCTGCCTTACATTCCTGGACTGAAAAGTCTGGATAATTCTGGTTTCTGTACCGGAGGAGTTTGAGTCTCCTCTTCAACAATCACTTATGAGCTCTTACTCTTCCCTCAGCCTGGAACAATCTTGCCTTTGATATTTCTGGGCATGACTGGCTCCTTATTCGTTTTTTACCTAAGAACTATGATTAGACCACTTTATTTTATGTTCTTCCCTTCCCTTACTACTTTTAGCACTGTGTCATTTTATTATCTTCATAGCACTTGTCACTATCTGAAAATATTTATTTATGCATTTATCTATTTGTTAATTGCCTGATTTAGCTCACTGGACCATAAACTCCAAGACCTCATGGACTTTGTCTGTCTTATTATTTCTATACCCAGTTATACAACTGTGCATGACACACAGTGGGCCCTGGGAAGGGCCCGGCCCCTGCAGTCAGGGAATGCACATTCTAAAGGAAGAGAGATACAGACATGAAATCTTATGTGTTACCAGCTGTCCTGAGGAAAATGCAGGGTGCCATGGGATCTCCAGGGAAGAACTCTGCTCTTGGGCAGCAGTGGTGGCCTGGGCAAAGGTGTCACAGAAGACTTTGTGCAGGCAACCTCTGAACTGAGTCTTAAAGGCCAAGTAGGATGTACAATGTTTTTGGTCAAGGAAATGGTCAGCACAAATAGCTAAAGTTGAGTTAGATGGTTCAGATAAATGCAAGCGATCCAGGGAGGCCAGCTGGTAGAGCAGAGGAAGCGAGGATGGCAAGTCCTGCAGGAGGAAATGGTAATAGGACTGGAAGATTGTGTTAAGGAGTTGGGACTTTATTCTGAATTTTATGGGAAACAGTAAAATTGGAAGGATTGTATTGTTCACATTAGTATTTTATTTCTGGCAGCAGCAACAATAAGAAATAATAGGTGAGGCCAATTTGAAGCCTTGAAACCAAGCAATTAGTCTTTAAGATATGTACCATGTACTTTGCCTTTTCTTTCCTTTGCTCATAGTTGTTGCTTTGGTAGAAAACATCCTCTTCCATCTCCACATATTCTAATGCCACCTATTGTTTAAAGGCCAGCTTGAATGAATGAATATGGGCACTTTGGGCTGAAGAGAATGAAGATGTAATCCTGGATTTTGGTACATGGCAGGAGACTATCCTGATCATTCATACATTCAGACTGGGCATTTTAGACTATATAGAACTATTCACTGTTTTGTTGTTTTCCATGTGCCAGACATTTAATCCTTATAACTACCTATATGCTAGATATTATTATTAGCTTTATATTTTGAATTAATCAACTGAAGCACAGTTTTATAAATTAAGTTGTTTAAAGAAACACAACCATTAGTAAAGATTAAAAGTGGAATCTTGGAAGATTGGCCCCAGAATCATAAGAACAGCAATATCTTGTAAAAGGCATTAGACTATAAGTTGAAAGAGCTGGATTCTAGTTAATAATTAATAGTGACCATATATTCAACTCAATAATCCAGTAAAATAGGCGTTATCATCCCTATTTTAATAGTAAAGATATTGTGAATTAGAGCAGCAGTCCCCAACCGTTTTAGCACTAGGGAACAATTTTGTGGAAGACAATTTTTCCATGGCCCAGGCAGGGTAGGGGATGATTTTGGAATGATTCAAGTGCATTACATTTATTGTATACTTTATTTCTATTATTATTACATTGTAATATATAATAAAATAATTATGCAGCTCCCCATAATGCAAAATCGATGGGACCCCTAAGATTGTTTTCCTGCAACTAGGTGGTCCCATCTGGGGGTGGATGGGAGACAATGACACCCAAAGTGTGTTGCTTATTTCCAGTCTACTAAACTCCATAATCTTGTTTTGGTTGTTGTCACTGCAGAAAACCCTGCTTCACAAAGGTAGGATGTTGGAAATGGAAGTAGGCTTTTCAGTGCTTTTGTGGCAATCTCAGAATATTCCATCTTGACTTTAATCCAGAAAATATGAAGATTTGAAGTTGTCTCAAACATACTTTAAGGCCACCATCATTTGCGATCTAAAGCAGTTGATCATCTTCTAATATGGACAAAATCAATTCACCTGGCTTTTTCACAAATGGGTCAAGGTTCCATTCCTTTCCAGTTCAGGGATCTTTTGTGGTTGGGAAGTAGTGCTCAAACTCTTTTGAAATTGAAATAAGTGATCTTGCAGCAGTTGGGAAAAAGAAGGCCCTGGCTCAGTCTCTTTCAAAATCTCTGCTAATGTTTTAAAACATGTCAAAAATCACAATGTTCACTCATCCCTCTCATAATTCCAGTTTGGCTTTGAATGTAGCCACTTTATCTGCTGAGTCGAATACAGTTGTCATTCTCCTCTAAAGTGACAGATTGAATTGGTTAAGCAGGTTGAGTATGTCAAACAAGTAAGCAAGTTTTGCAACCCATTCTGTATCACTGAGATGTTCTCCAGTGGTGACTATTTTTCTAGAAGAAATCTCTGGAGCAGCTCTCATAACTCGAAAGCTCTGGCCAGTTATCTACCTTTAGAAAGCCATCTTACTTCTGTGTATAAGAGAAGACATGTGTGTTCTGCATCCGTCTCCTCACTGAGCTACACAAACAGATGTGAGTTAAGGGCATGTACTTTAATGTGGTTGATAATTTTAATCACATCTAGCAAAATGTTGTTAAGTTCAGGTGACATTTTTCGGCTAGCTAGCATTTCTGTATGACTCACATTCAGAAGTGACCTCTTTGACCTAAGTCATGAGACCAGAAAGCTGTTCAGTCATGGCAGCCACTATAAACCAACACAAAATGACCAATTCAGTTATCCTGATATGTAACCATTCGAAGACTTGAATAGTTCTGCAGTTGTGGTGCTGGTTGGCAACAAAAGTACACATAACATATTCTCATGCATATCCTTCTGAAAAATATATGGCACAAAAACAAGCACTGTTGCCTTTTTGTCAACATTGGTAGACTCGGCAACCTGGATTGCATACCACAGTGAATCCTTAATTTTCCCTAACAATTGTGCCTCAATACCCCCTGCTATTTCATTAATTTATCTAGTTATGGTGCTAGCCAAAAGACGAACATGTACCACCTTTTGAACTGCAGCCTCTCTTTAAAGTTCTTGACAAATGTCCTTAGCAACAGGCAGGATCAACCCTTCAACTCTTTTAAATGCAGCTTTCTTTTTGTTGGCAGTCTTAGAGTCTTCTGCTCTCTCATCACTGGGTCTTTCTCCCTTTTTGAAGAAGCTCTCCAGTGACTTTTGTTTTTTTCCTCACTATGGTTAGCTTGTGGGATTACCAAAACTGTGACTGAGACAAGTGTGCAGTGCGGGAAAGAGGTACAGACACAAATGGCAAATAAAATAATGGGCAGGCCATGCGCAGACTAAAATAAGTGTTGGATTCTGACTTAAAGCCTGCCACCAGATGCAGCTGTACAGTTGGAGTACATCAACTCTCTTGCCACTATAAAGCCTGCCACCAGATGCAGCTTAATTGTAACTTGCCACCCACTGATAGAGTTTTGATATGAGTCTGCAAGCAATTAATTTATTATGGTCTCTGTACAGTCAAACCTCTCTGCTAATGTTAACCTGTATTTGTAGCTGCTCCCCAGTGCTAACATCACCGCCTCAGCTCTACCTCAGATCATCAGGCATTAGATTCTCATAAGGAGTGTGCAACCTAGATCTTTCGTATGCACAGTTCAAAATAGTGTTTGCGCTCCTATGAGAATCTAATGATCTGAGGTGGAACTGAGGCAGTGATGCTAGTGCTGGGGAGTGGCTGCAAATACAGATGAAGCTTTGCTTACTGGTCTGCCAGCTTCTTATCTCCAGCTGTATGGCCTGGTTCCTTATAGGCTATGGACTGGTATCAGTCCATGGCCTGGGGGTTGGGGACCTCTGGATTGGAGGATTTATATTAATTGTACAAGGCCACACAACTAGAGATTTCAACCTAGGTCTATATGATTCCAAAGTCAATGATTTTAACCACTTAGGAATGCTGTTCTTGGCAAGTGACACTGATTCATTTGAATGGTGTATGACTTCAGACTCTAAGGTCCTAACTCTATCATCTGTGAAATGGCAGATTTGGACTGGATGGCATCAAGGATCCTTTCTGCTCTATGATCTATGATCTAAGAGCATCCCAGAGCCCCACTAATTTCTCCCCCTGTTATTTGTCTTTACTGCTTTAGATTGGATTTACTCCTTTGAATAGTGAAAGAAATATTAATAAAGATGACCTGGATAGGTAACTGGCAAGGTGAGGATGGGGTAGAGTGCAGAAGGCTGGCTCTTAGCCAGCTGAAAACTAAAAGAAGGATTTGAGGTGATGACAAGGCCAGAGTCAAGCTCCATAAAGCCAAAGTATTGGAGGAGAACACTGGGGAAATGATTATGGAGCTTCAAGGTCTCCCAGAGGCACTATGAGAGTCATGAGGGACTAACAAAAGGTATGTTAACAACCAGAGCATGTGGCAGGTGTGGTTTAGGGATAAGGCTGAGAATGGAATTCAGTGCAGAAAAACTAGGACTTAGTAGATAGTTTGTTGAGACAACATTGTGCTAAGAATAAAGGCAGAGAAAAGCAGGTCAGTTGGGTGACACCTGATCAAGGCAGCTTGTCTAAAATGGAAAGATCACATGCCATCTAGGGACATTTCCTAGGAAATGTATTTGTAGAAAACCTAAGCTTTAGTAGATAAATTGCTAGGAAAGCTTTTAGCAGAGAAGATGCAGGTCATGTTTATTATATTTATTTGAAACTTCAAGGGTTACAATTAGCAATTTGCCTTCTTTGAGTTTTCATGTCAGGGAAACAGAAGCATACAAGATGAGAAAGGATGAGGTTTTAAGGCTCTTTGAAAAAAAGACTTAATTGACACACAATAAAGAAAAAAAGTAGGAAAATAGAAACCTTTGTTGTGCAATCCATGTGCAATACAACTGCAATAGATCATTCAGAGGGAGGGCCTCATTCTCAAGTCTCGCAGGCCTCTCTGCGACTGCTTAACTATTTCTGTCTGAAATATTGAGGAAAATTTATAAAGAGAAGAAGTCATAGACCCAGAAACATCCTCTTACTGGAATGCTCTTCTGCATTATAAATTGGACGAGGTTCAGTTTTTTATAGAAGGGTAAACCTTGTCAAATTTTCAAAACTGGAGACGGATAATTAGAGATATCCATTTTATTATATTTCTGTCTAATTTTGTAATTGAATATAGCTTATTTAAGAAGTGTATGCTTGACATCTTTTGGAAAGACTGATTACAAACCAATTAATGTAAAAAATAAATTTAGAGATATTTTGACATGTAGAGAAAGTGATACAAAAATGTAATTTACATTTCTAGGGTCCCAAATGCTATGAAATCAAGTTCTGAAAATGTGACTTGTAATAATGACATTACCAGCCAAACTTCTTTGTCACAACGAGGAGTCCGTGAAGATAAAAATAGAAATAAAGAAGCTGTTTTAAGGTGAATGGTTGTATAATGTAAGGTAGTTCTTACATTATACAAGAGGTAAATACATTAATAATAAGGCAGAAACTTGAGACTTCACAGATGTTAAAGTGTTTTAGAAAATATGGAGCTTTCCTTAGGCAAAATAACATATATCACATACTACCTGATACACAGTAGATCCTCAGTAAGTCTCTTTTCTCCCTCTCTACTCCTAACTAGTGAACATGAGAAAAGAGAGACTGTGTGCTTCCTTATTCTTTTAACCCTTTTATTGGACTGAAACCAGGTTTACATTAAACTACTGCAAGGAAGAGAACTAGTGTCTATAAAACCAGGACCGATTCTTTTAGGAACAGGGTAAACAAATTAGGATATAATATTTATTGAGCACTGTTTTGTTCCAGAGACTTTCCGAAGTGTTAGCAATTTCATTTTATGCTCACAACAATGCAGCCTCCATTTTGAAATGAAGAACCAGAGAATCAAACGTGTAATAATTGGTCCAAAGTCACATAGCTATTAATGAAGCCAAGTTGGGGATTGTCTCCAACCCAAATCGTACTCTTTCTTACACGATCCAACATTTATTATCATCATGTAAGTCATTAAAGGGCAACTATGATGCAAGAAGAAAGTGATGCAGGAACATCACTTGGCTGATGTGCTTTAGGGATGATGTACAGACATCACTTGCTCCCAACCCTACATGCCTTTATATAAAACAGTAATAATACTATTTTTCTTTTTGAAAAGATAATACAAGTTATTCAAACCTATGGACAAGTAAAAAGAAGAAAATAAAAGTTGCCCAAGTCCTGCCACCCAGAAGTAAACAGGGTTAACATTTTTGTTATATCTCTTTAATGTTTTTCTCTGTGTTTATGTATTTATAAATATTAGGTTTATATGAATATTTTTTACAAAAAATGATTATAATGTACACACATCTTTGATTTGCAAACCTATTTTTGTTCACTCAAACAGATGGCATATGAAAGAAATTTTTGTACCTTAAAATAATTAGGACTGGTATTATAACAATATTTTGATAAACTGTTCCATTTGCATTAATGAACGTGTTACAATATTTATTAAATTTACTGAGCATGCCAGAGGAGAAGCAAAACTAATGAGTGTTAACACTATTTATATATACTAAAATAATATTTATTACCCAAAGCAGACTAGTCTAATCTCACACAAATTTGATGTCTAATGCTAATATCAAGGCGGAAAGGTCTGGGTACATGAAGTCTAACTGTATTTTCTTTGAAACTGGAAATTTTATATGCCCTCAGTCAGCAATAAAGACCACAAGAGTAACTTCTTTTCAAATATTCTAAGACCTCAAAATGTTACTACATTAGTCTGGCTGAGAGAAATAATCTTTATAGGACACTAAGTGACATGCTATTCATCTTCTAGTGTACTTGAAGTTTTATCCTTGGATCAAATAAGGTCTTTAGGCTGTCATGTATTTATATATCTAGAAACCATTCTATGATTTTAATGAGAAACCCTATAGGAAGCATGCATGTGAAATTACTCCTACACTTGCTGAAGAAATGTACTGAGGACAGTGTCTACAACACCACTTGATGCTCCCAATATTAAACTCTTTGAGAGAATTTGTTTCAGACTTTAGTGCCAGGAAAAAATGTCTTGCTAAAAAACTCATATACTTCTTCCTTCATTATAACAGCAATTTGAATGATTGAGATTCCTGATGTCCCCATCAACAACTAGGAAACATCAAGCCAAAATTGATGTCAAATCAAATACATTATGTTAATAACGTTAACGTGTTTGCATTTTCCTCTTTTGTGGTGTTGTTTTCTATTTCCATTTTATTACCATCATTGTTATGTTTGCATGTAAAGGACAGTTCTTTCTTCTTTTTTACACTTAACTTAGAAAGCTAAAGCAAGTATCTTTTTGTTAAAATAGTATAAAATTATAAATATTATTTAAGCATCGTACTAATTTGTTTTGTTCATTTCACTCTGTTGTATGTGTGTATAATCTTATAGAATTTTTCTCTCGTTAATTTAGAAAGTACATCTGGACATAGCTAGCTGTGGCTCTCTTCAATAATCTTGCTTGGCCATTTCCTCTTAACCTAAAGACTAAAACCTGTCTTTGGCTCAGGGAAATTTTATTCTCTTATTTCTTTGATCATTGCTTCCTTTTCATCTGATTTTTTCTCTTATGAAGCTAACTTTTACTTGAAATTAAACACTTGTAAAGTGGCCAACTCATACTGGTTTGCCTGGGGCTTTGCCAGGTTTATCAAAAACCGGGATGGTTGGTTACCCTACTCTTACTTAGCTCAGCTATTGTGTCCCTGAGGACAGTGGTTTTCTAACTAGAGTGACAGGAGTTTTACACTTTTAATTTCTAATCCATTGTGAATTGATTTTTTAAAAAAGGAATAAAAATAAACAAAACAAAAATGAAATAAAAAAACATGCAAGCCCAAGTAAAAAAAAATTATTAAATTCAAAAGATATATAAGTACACTTTCAAATTGACCCAAAAGGTTTAAATGCTTTTCCTCAATTTCTGTAGTTTGCATGTAAAATCTGGTTTCACCTTGTGGACCACACTTTGAGTAGCCTGGCTTTAGGATTTCTCTAGATGATCTCTTCCATCTCTTTCACTCTACATTCCATTCTCTCCAGCCGGCTCTAAATGCCTCTTTTGTGTTCAGATACCCTATTACGTTAAGCTGTGGACTTCTTAAGCGAGAAGGATGGAATCCTATTTATCTTTCTGTGCTTAGCAGCGACCACATTTCCCAGGCAAGGAGTTTGTTAGGCTATTGTAATCATTCTTTATTGAGACTGGAAGAAATAAAAAAAGTTTTAGTTATGGTTGTTTTGGGGAGGGTGAGGCTATGGGGCCTTTCCTCCTCCTCCTCCTCCTCCTCCTCTTCCTCCTCCTCCTCCTCTTCCTCCTCCTCCTTCTCCTCCTTTTCAGTATTTCCTAAATTTTTTCTATCACACGTGTACTTTTCAAATGGGAAACTTTAAGCATTATTTTAATAATTGGTTTTGTGAAATATGTGATATCTACCTCATGGTTTGTGATCAGTAAAAAGTTCCTTTCACAATGTAGTTGAATAGCAGGACAGAGGCCAGCCTGTGTAAGAAAAAGAAAATAACACTAAATAATCTGTCTTTACTGAGGAACAGGATCCTATTATCATTTTATTTGGGTTGAGGAAATCATCAAGAGATGGAAATGACTAATTTTAGGATACAGTCAAGGAAATGTTGTATACATTTTCCACACACACAAAAATAGAGATAGATAGTTGTTTTTTTTTTTTTTTTACACAGTGTTCCTTTTCAAGTGGACTTTATTATTGTGAAGTTCAATAACCACCTCACTTGCATGATTCAGACACTGAAATAACTGGATATGATCATTTAAACTATGAGCTCTGACTTCCTTAACTAGACAATAGTGTTGTTTGAACTGGCAGTTAATCACGGTTTAAAAGTGACTTATCAGTAATGTACAATATGACTAATTTAGCAGCTAAGCAGTTTCATTGTGATCTTGGTGTCAGTGGAATTCCTGTCACCTATCCAACAGTTAAGTCAGATTGCATTACTGTTGGATGACATCACTGTGCTACAAGATTATTGGCTGAAGAAACGAAAAAAAGTTTCTTGAACTGTCAGCCTTTCCAGTATCTGAAAAAACGATTTGTAGAGTTACTCAGTACAGCCAGAGAGCAAAGTGAAAATGTAAGTTGAAATAAGTGGCTTTTGGTGTGTCATTGAAAACTGCAGTGTGGAGCACATGGAGAGATTCTCCAACACACCTAATTATGAGATCTCTTTTTTTATGTGGGACTTCACAGTGCCTGTCATTAACATGTGGGGCGAGAGAGCTGAGACAATGGCACTCTTTTGTAATGAGAGCATTTAATTTTTCTGAGAACTTTACAGACTTCTCTTTGAAGGGACTTGTTAAAAAAAAATGCAGCTCACTATCTGTTATGCACATAGACACTGGAGAGATGGTTAGCTGGGATCCAGCTGAAAACCTTTTATGGTTAAATATCTGGCTCATTTCCAAGAGCACTGGTAGTTTAGGTTAATTGTCATGGCATACATAAAGTACAGAATACATAAGCTCATTTAATTGTATAAAATATAAAGCTTTAAAGTTACCCACAGAATTGCATAAAAAAATTGGAGCTATGGCTGATTGAAATTTATAATGGCTAACATTTATTGTTTACTATGCACAAGTATTATCTAAGTACTTTATATATAATAATTTATTTAATCTTATGAAATAGATATTGTTATCCCCAATTTACAGATGAGAAAATGAAGATTCTGGGATCATATAGCTGGTAAAGAGCAGAACCAGAACCTGAACCCAGGGAGTTCAGTACTATAGTACATTATTGCCCACCACTTAACCGTTGCCCACCATTGCATCTTTCATAGTAATAATAGCAACAACAACTGCTGCTGCTACTACTACTACTACTACTACTACTACTACTACTACTACTACCACTTCCATCTACTGAATGCTTTCTATGTGACAGCCACTGTATTTAAAACTGTCATATTTTTTCATTGACTCTATGAGATAGAAACTGTACTGTTATTATTCCCATTTGATAGATTAAGAAAGTGAGGCACAGAGAAAATAAGTCATACGGAGAGCAGGTAATGAAACAAGGATTTAAATCCAGATGATCTAGCCCCAGATTCCATGCTTTTAACCACCATGTTACACTGCTTTTCATAGCTACTATTTATTGAGTACTTACTAATGTGTAACCCTCACAACAATCCTGTGATATCTTCGGTACCTGTGACCCACAGTAATACTTGCATTATAGGTATTATCACCCCCAATGTATAGATGAGAAAACCGAGGCTACAAGAATTGAGATAACTTGCCAACTTCTAAGTAGCAGAGCCAGAATTCTTCCATTGGACTCCACCATACCACAGTGCCCTTAAAAAATCCAAAGCTACAATTCTGATGCAGGTGCCAGAATATATGTCAGTAAAAGACTGGGAATTCAGGAGTCGCTGAGTGTGAGGAGTGATATCTAGGTCTGGGTATCCCCCAAGGGTGGGACCTGGAAATGAGATGCCAGAAGGGTCCTGGAAGTCAGCAGCACTCTGTTTAGGAGATGTTCTGTTCTTCCTTGAGCTGACCCTCTTCATTTGTGGATTCTAAGTGATCTCCTGAATGTGGACAAACAACTCTCTCTCCCTTATTAGGACCCTTTCTCTTTTCATTCCCCTCATTTAGTACAGAGCTTTGCACATGCTCAGCTCCCTTGCCTTGTAAGGGTTTCTTCCTACCCCCAAGCCTCCTTTTATTTCATAGCGTATACTCAGTTCTCTGGAATGTGGCCACCCATAAACACGACACACATTTTCAAAGGGCTTTAGAAATGAATGTGATTACTGAATTTAATTTTGTTAAAGAAGAAGCATATTAACACTGCACATGTGTAACTGGTTAATTTTACAGTATCAATGTCCTGCCTTCAAGAGTGTAATTTTAAAAAATTTGAAATCACAACAAAAAGCAAAAACAAACTATAAAGCAAAAAAATGGGAAAATAGTTTGAATATTACAAAAGTATTTACTTTAAAGAACACTTTTAAGATGTTATTCTATTAAAGAATAGAATAACAAGGTGTGCTCATCTAAAACTCACTCTGGTCATTCTCAGTGGACAGGAAGTCTACTCCTGGGTCATCTGACCTCCTGAGTGAATCTGTTGTCAGCTTCTAAGATGGCTCCAATGATCCCTGCCTCCAAATATTCATGTGTCCTCAGTGCATTGTTTTGGAAGTCACATGATATGTCTTATTGGTAATATTAATTTTGATAACTTGGTCAAGGTCAGGTTTACTAAGTTTTCACCAGAAATTTATTATGATTCCCTGTGTAATTAGTAAGTATTTTATGAGAAGATATTTTGATAATATGCACATTTTCTGTTTATTTTATATTATTTTTTTAAATCAAACTTTTGCTCAGTCATCTTAACTATTGATTGCTTTGGTGCTTGCCAAATGGTGAAAATCAAGAGATTTTGAATTGTTTTGCTTGGTGGTTTTAAAACATGTCCACAAGTTCTTTGGTACTCCATCCTTCAAGAAATAGAGCTTAATTCCCTTCTCCTTGTGTGTAGGCTCTATTTAGTGCCTCTGTCCTAATGAATAGAATATGGCAGAAGTGCCTCTGTCCTAATGAATAGAATATGGCAGAAGTGACTCCCAAGACCAGGTCATAAAAAGCATTGTGATTTTCTCTTTACTTTCTCTCTTGGATCACTCAAGAGAGAAGTTAGCTGAGGGAATTTGAGGGAAGTTGAGGGAAGTTAGCTGCCATGTCATGAAGACCCTCAAGCAATTCTATGGGGACTCTCTGTGCAGAGGAACTGAGGCCTCCTGTCAATGGCCTGCACTAACTTGCAAAATTAGTAAGAGAGCCACCTTACAAGTGAATCCTCTGGCTCCAAAAAGCCTTTAGATGACTGCAGCCCTGGTAGACACCTAGACTGCAACCTCATGAGAGACCTTGAGCCAGAACTACCAGCTAAGACACTCCTGGATTCCTGACCTACAAAATGAGTGTGCTAGATAATAAATGTTTATTGTTTTAAGTCACTAATTTATTTTTCAATTACGATTGACACACAGTATTATATTAGTTTCAGGTGTACAACATAGTGATTCGACGTTTATATAACCTATGAAGTGATTACTCCAATAAATCTAGTACCCATCTGACACCATACATAGTTATTACAATATTATTGACTATATTCCCTATGCTATACTGTACATCCCCATGATTATTTTGTAATTACCAATTCGTACCTCTTAATTCTCTCTCCTTCACCCATCTGTTTTACACTCTCATGCCAACTTGGCAACCATCAAAATGCTCTCTGTATCTTGTTTCTGTTTTGTTTGTTTGTTTATCCTGTTATCTAGGTCCCACATATAAGTGAAATTATATGATATTTGTCTTTCTCTGTCTAACTTACTCCACTCAGCATAACACCTCTTGGTCCATCCATATTGTTGCAGATGGCAAGGTTTAATTCTTTTTTATGGCTGAGTAATATTCCATTGTATATATGTACCACTTCTTCTTTATCTACTCATCCATCGATGATATCCAGGCTGCTTTTATAACTTGGCTATAGTAAATAATGCTATAATGAACATACAGATTGACATATTCCTTCAAAGTAGTGTTTGAGTTTCTTCGGATAAATCCCCAGAAGTGGAATTACCAGGTCCTTCTTTGTCTCTTGTTATAGCCTTTGTTTTAAAGACCATTTTGTCTGGCATTAGTATTGCTACCCCAACAGGTTTTTTTTTTCTTGTTTCCATTTTTGTAAAATATCTTTTTCATTCCTTTACTTTCAGTCTCTGTGTGTGTTTCATCTGATGTGAATCTCTTGTAGGCAGCATATGTAAGGGTCTTGTTTTGTCATCCATTTAGCCATCCTGTCTTTTGATTGGAACACTTGATCTTTTCACATTTAAAGTAATTGTTGACAAATATGTAGTTCTTACCATTTTGGTATTCATGGTTTTGATCTTTTTTTCTTCTTCTTCTTAAAAAAGTTCCTTTAACATATTTTGTAATACTGGTTTGGAGGTGATGAACTTCTTTAGCTTTCTCTTGTTTGGGAAGCTCTTTATCTGTCCTTCAATGCTAAATGATAGCTTTACTGGGTAGAGTAATCTTGGTTGTAGGTCCTTGCTTTCATCACTGAATATTTCGTGACAGTCTGGCCTGAAAAGTTTCTGTTGAGAAATCAACTGACAGTCTTATGGGAGCTCCTTTGTAGGTATCTAACTGCTTTTCTCTTGCTGCTTTTAAGATTCTCTCTCTGTCTTTAAACTTTGGTATTTTAATTGTGATGTGTTTTGGTGTGGGCCTCTTTGGGTTCATCTTGTTTGAAACTCTCCGTACTTCTTGGTGTTATATGTCTATTTCTTTCACCAGGTTAGAGAAGTTTTCAGTCATTATTTCTTCAAATAGGTTTCCAGTTCCTCACTCTCTCATCTCCTTCTAGTACTCCAATAATGCAAATGTTGGTATGCTTGATGTCCCAGAGGCCCCTTAAACTATCCTCATATTTTTGGATTCTTTTTCTTTTTTGCTGTCTCGATTGGGTGTTTTCTGCTATCTTATCTTTTACATTGCTGATTCAATCCTCTGCTTTATCTAATCCACTGTTGATTCACTCTTTATTTCAGTTATTGTACTTTTCATTTCTGACTGGTTCTTTTTAAATTTTCTGTCTGCATTTCCTATTTCTTTGTTGAAGTTCTCACTGAGATCATTAAGCATCTTTATAATAGTGTTTTAAACTCTGTATCTGGTAGATTGCTTATCTTCATTTTGTTTATTTCTTTTCTAGAGCTTTGTTCTGTTAGTGGAGGAACTGTTATGCAGGGACTGACCCTATGGAGCAAAATTTGCTTTTGCAGGGCTCTGGTGCCTTCCCAGCTTGCCCTTTGGGTGTGTCTTTTGTGGAGGTGGTTGGGTGGTGCTCTGGTTGTTTTCTTATCCAGTGGTGGTCTGAAGCTGACCACCAAGAGTATTGGTTCTGGGGTGTCTTGGAAGGGGCTCTGTTGCAGGCCAAGTTCAGCTGCTTCCTGTGTCTGCCCAAGGCCACTTGGTATGATCTACAAAATGATTTGAAGATGGTCTTCACTTGGAGGAGCCTTAGAGAGGTCAAGCTGCAAACTGAGGTTGTCTGCCTCCGGTGCCAGACTTAGGGCTGCTTAGGAAGAGGTGTGGGGCATGAAGAGGCCATATGCTACTTGTTTGGAGTTTATGAAACTTTGAAAGATTTTAAGGAAATCTGTAGCATGATCCAAGACAGGCCACTTGTATGAAAAGCCACTGAAAGTGGTTTGGGTGGGACTGCCAGTTGGGTGGGGTGGAGTCTCAGGGCAGGGCCAATGGTGTTAGCTTTATGAAGATTGAGATATGGCAGTTGCCTTTGTCAGCATACTGGCTGTGAAAAGGGCTCAACAAAGGAAGAATGGCTTCTGCCAGCACTTCTATCTGAGGGGAAGCTGTCCCCTGAAAACAGATAATTCAGTTTCTTTCCATATATCCCTGGCACCTTTTGTGCTGCTGCCCCAGTGCTGGAGCTCAGAGTGAGTGAGTCCATCAGTGAGTGAGCGAGTCAGTCGTGGAGTAAGTTCATGTGCAGGCCCATTAAGAGGAATACCTGGGGCTCCAGCAGCCCTCTGTCTCACTCAGCCACAATCTCCACTGGTTTTCACAACTAGAAGTTATGGGGACTTCTTTTCCTAGCATTGGAATTCTGGGCTGGTAAGCCTGGTGTGTGGCTGGGACCCCTCGCTTCTCAGGAGATCTCCACAGCTGAGGTATCCATCCCAATTTTTAACCATCACATGTGGGTGTGGGGCCACCCAATTCTGCATGTCTGCCCCTCCTACCAGTCTTGATGTGGCTTCTTCTGAGTATCTTTAGTCATGAGGCTTCTGTTTAGCTAGATTTCAGGTGATTTTCAATGACAGTTGTTCTGTAGTTTAGTTATAATTTTGATGTGGTCATGAGAGGAGGCAAAGACAGTGTTTACCTACTTTTCTAACTGGACCTGAGCTCCTTAAGCCATTAATTTTTGATAAAATTTGTTGCTCAGCAATAGATAATGAATTTATGCTGGTAGGTAGGAAAGAAATTATCTGAAAAATGTTATGGAAGAACAAATACTAGAATAGAAGTAGACCAAAAAAATGAGGTAGAAATGCATATCAAAATGATGACAAGATCCTTCTTGTTACCAAATCACCTAACATTAAAAATTCTCACAATACCAGGTACTGAGATTCTCAAATACTGCTGGTCAGAATGTAAATTGGTAGTCATTTCAGAAAGTAGTTTGACACTATTTAATAAAGTTAAAGATACACATACCACCAGATAAGTTATCAGTATCCTGGTCCTAGACATGCAGGCAACAGAAAGAGGTGCACATATACATCAAAAGAACCACATGAATTTTCACAGCAGTATTAATCATAATAGCCTGAAACTGGAAACAACCCAAGTATCCATCAACAGTAGAATGTGTATACAAATTATGAATCATTCATTCACTAAAATACTATATATAAATAAAAATTAACAAAATACAGCTACAGGAAATAATGTGGATGAATCTTAAAAGCAAGGTGGAATGGAAGAAATCCAGCATAAAGAAATATATATATATATTGGCAAGGCAGGTCCTAAACCTTAGTAGTATGATTTATTGGCTTCTCACCTTGAGTGCAAAAGGTAGATGAGCCCAAGAGAAGGTAGGCTTGACGCTAGCAAAATTACAAAGAAGACGAAGCCTTAAACACCTTATCCCATTTGTGTTTGTCCTCACTTGTGCTCCACTTCTCCACACCTTCTTTGGACATTCAGCAGCCTGTGTACTTATAACAAGCTTCCTTTCCTGTCACATACCCATATCCAAAGTTAAGGCCAGTCTAAAGGCCAGCTTTGTTGAGTCCTAGTCTAGTCATTGATTGTTTCTATCGTATCACACTGACTGAGGTATTTGTTCCTTAACATTTATCTCTGCTGGTGTTTGAAAGGTTTTGTGCCCTAGTAAAGAAATTTCTGTTACTGGGATTAGTTGAATGAAGAGTATTTAGGGTAAAGTGGGCCTTTTTCCCTTAAATAGCACAATGTAAGCTCTGGTATGGTACGCCCTGGAAAAAAGATGTCAGGTCACTTTTAAAATATCATCCCTGGTGATTCAGACATGACAGCCTGTATCTTGTATGACAACCTGCCTTCTCTCCACACCCCATTCTTCTCTGAGAACCACCCATTTATAGGAAGGCCTCTCATGTGCAGATATGATATCTATCTACGTATTAATTCAGTTAACACTTTCTTGAGCTCTAAATATATGTCTGGCCTTTGGCTAGCACTGATGATTCAGGATTGAATGAAAAAAGGCATGGATCCTGCCTTCTTGGAGTGGTTTAGTAGAGAATACACATTAATGAAATCAAGCAGATAAATATAAAATCACCAGTCAGGTAGGTGTTATAAATCTCAGTTTTTTAATCAAGAAGAGAGGTGAACTAAGGAGTAGATTAGTAATTATGATTTTCAAATGTAAAATGAAGAATTATATGGGTGAGAATTGAGAAAAGGCATTAAAAAACATTAAAAAGGAGGTTTACTCTAGTATAAAGAATTTAATGTAATAGCTACCCTTATCAGAGGGCCTGCTCTGTGCCAAGCATAGTATTAAGTGATATATAAAATTATAGATATATCACTTAAAATAGTCATATTACATATGTATATACATATATCAGTGACTGTGTATATAACAATGATTATATATCAATTTTACTAAACATACATATTAATAAACCCTCACAGAATCCTATAGAGATAAGAAATACTCAGAGAGATTAAATAACCTAAGCTCACACAGCTATATATATATTAATATAACTATATATTAATATAACTTTATTGATATATAATTTACATAGTATAAAATTTATGATTTTACTACTATCTAATTTTAGATCATTTTTATCACTCCCTCCAAAAACTTTTCCATGTTAGTCTTTCAATCTTCATTTCTTCTCTTCCAGCCCTGCTATTCATTAATCTCTATTTACTTTCTGTGTGGATTTGCCTATTCTAGACTTTTCACATAAATGGAATCATACAATATCTAGCCTTTTGTGCCTGGTATCTTAGGGTAATGTTTTTAAGAACTATTCATGTCGTAGCATATATCAGACTTCATTTCTTTTTTATTGCCAAATAATACTCCCTTATCTGTACATATCACATTTTAGTTCTCTGTTTAGCAGTTCATAGACATTTGGGTTGTTTCCTTCTTTTGGCTATTATGAATAATGCTGCTATGAACATTTGTGTACAAGTTTTGTGTGAACATATGTTTTCATTTCTCTTGGATATTTAGAACTGGAATTTCTGGATCATATGGCAACTCAATTTCAGCTATTCGAGGAACCGCCATGCTATTTTTCACAGTGGATGCACCCCTTTATATTCTCACCAGCAGTATTTAAGTGTTCTAACTTCTGCACATCCTCACTAGTACTTGTTGCCTTTATGATGAGAGCCATTCTAGTGGTTATGAAGTGATTTTAATTTGCATTTCCCTAATGGCTAATGATGTTGAATATTTTATGTACTTGTTCACTTCTTAAGTTCTACCTTCTGCACTAGTTTTTATAGTAACAGGCATACACTTATTTTATAATTAGAAAAACAAAGCACATTTACTAAAAACAAAAAACAAAAACCACCAGCAAACACAGAGAGACAGACCACTTATAACCTGGAGTGCCAGAAGCATTTCCTCAGCTTCTATGTTCCCATATTCTTGTGTTTAAAAGTGCAGGAAAGTGTGGAAGGAGGCTGGTTAAATGACTTCCTGAGCTATGTTTTGGAATGTATTTCCCATGGTGACAATGTTATAAAAAATGTGAGTTTCCAAGACTAGCCTATTTTGTTATAGGTTAGGTATAGGCTTTTGAGGCTATCTTGTAAATCCAACTACCAAATTTAGTACTGATCCCAAGTATATACATGTTCCAGTGTCCAAATGCCCTAGCTTTTGGGATGCATCCTTACAATCAGTAAAGAACTGCCTAGACAAGTAATATAATCAATAAATATAAGATTTTGATTGTGAATGTTGTATGTTATGGCAATGTGTTCAATGTTTTTATTAATTCTCTTTCACCATGAAATGTTCCTTTGATTTCTCATAAAGGCAATTGTATTTCTATCTTAGTATTGTGAGAAACAAAATTGATAATAGCATGTATAACCTTCTGATATATAATACTTATGTGTTTTTGAACAGATCAATTTTTCAGAATGTGGAGAAAATAAGCAGTTCTTTTGGAAACAGACTCCCCTCCCTACCACCAGACATTTATCCTAGAGTGAATATTTGTGGCCTATATAGAATCCTTTGAAAATAGAAATGTCACATTCTTGTTTATATGTAACACTTATTTCTTACAAATATGACAGGAAATGCTAATTTAAAACTAACTCTTAAAAATGAGTTCAGAGAAGCTTAGTTTAGAATTAATTTATAGCTTGACCACTTTAAGGGAATATTTGGGTCAATTTGGTATTCACTGAGATTGTTGAAATATATACGATAATATATATGATTCTATTTCTAGGCAGAAGGTTACTCTCAGTGGGAAAAAACCTCAACAATGTCTAAGGTTATTGAAATGCCATGCATATAAGCATCTGATCTCCTTGTGCAATTTGCATATGTCTGTAGGTATGGTATGCACATGCAAAAACATAAACACACCTTAAAATTATCTGGAATACTTACAAATAATATCCTTCCCTTCCATGGTAGTACAGTAATATTAGCTAGATAGATAGTTCTGTGAGACTCTGCAAGCATCTTGCTAATAACTAGTTTTATACCCCAACTCTACTGTTTGAGGCCCACAGCAGTTTGCCCACATTCAGACAGTGAGCTAGTGACAGGCTCTATGGAGAACAGAGTACTTCTCTGTCCACAGCATTCCAGGCACTAGGATGAACACCTATGCACTGTATACTTTAGTATTTTTATATAACTCAGAATAAATGTGTACATTCATAGCCTCTTGAGCACATGTCTGTAAATATGAGTGTCTCAATAGCGTCATGCATTTTCCTCACTAGCTAGTGAGTTCTCTGGTATATTTTAGATATCCTCTGCTACTCCTGGATAGGAAGTACTAAATTTCTGAGGGTTTAATAAATATCATGTTTTACTTAAATGGTGTAAGAATTGTCCCTGTATAAGTACATTATTTTTATGTTTTTGATTTTAACCTTTATTATTTTAAAAATAACATAAGTAATGTACTTTTATAGTGGAAACATATAAAATACAGGTAAGTAAAAATAAAAATATCACACTTGACCCCACCATCAGGAGATAATAACAACCATAATGAATTTGATGTATTCTTCTTTAGATTTTTTCTATGTACCTTTGTACATGTATATAGTTTTTCACACAAATAGATTATCATACAGATGTCTTAAAACCTTCAAATCCTGATTTTAAATTTTAATATACCATAAATACTTTTCTATTTCTAACATAATATTTAATGGCTATTGCCCAAGGGGCTTCTAGTTACATGGGACCAAGAATTCCTTGTCCCAAAGACCTCAGTTCCCCCAGGGCCTAGCCTCCTAAGGGAGTGGGCTAGGTCACTGTGGCCTTGATAATTAGCCAAGGGGTAGTTGTCTCAAGTGGCTAGATGTTTATATGTGTGTGGAGGTGGGGTTGAGGGGTGGGGGAAGGCATTTCACATTGTGGAACCGAGCTAGGGGTAGAAAGAGTTGTAGACTACAGGTCATGGGCCAAGGACAAAGAGCCAAGATCTGGAGATAACTATACCAACACTACCATCGGAATTCTAAATTCAATTCTTTCTAGATAATTTCGAAGCTATATTATTCAAGATAAAAGATAGAATATATTTAATTTAACATTTGTTAGGTTGTTTTTATACATTTTGCATATAGTAGATATGTGTCCTCCATTTGTACTAAAGGTAGGCCCCAAAAATGTTCAGAGCAGGCCTGAATATACATATTCTATGGCTTTTAAGTTTTTAGAATGCATAGTTTGTTTTATTTAATTTACCTTTTTCTTATGGGTGCATAAAAGTGCTTACTTATTGATGAGTAAGATTCATATTAAAATGTTACTTAATGAAGTTTTACCATATTCCACACTCCACTAGGTACAGGGACAAGAGTCAAAAATACATAGCCAGACCCTTATGGAGCTCACAATCTCCTAGGGATGTCAGATATATGAAGTGATTATTGCACAGAGTGATAAGTGTATCAGTCAAGTGTGGTTATAGGTACAGAAACCACAGAGAGAAAGTAAAAATCTGTAGTTCAGGATCTTGAGATCGATTAATGAATACACTCAACTATAATCTTACAGAAATCTTCAAAATTGTAGAAACCATCCCATCCAAGATGAATTGTTATAAACTTTCTAAATAGTTTAAAGTTTTTAAAATTTTAAAGTTTTTGATAAATTTGGTAAATTGTACACTTGGCAGAGTGAGCATTCAGGAATTCATTTTCAGCAATGATTTTTAACTAACTATCTTGCTTCTTTGAGGGGAAACTTTGTTCAAAGTGGAATATACAGAATGCACAACAGTTTAAATAAGAAGAAATATGGTGAATTGAAGAAGATTCTGTGAAAAGGAATAGTACATGTGTCATCTGGAGGCATGGAATGGAATGGCGTGTTCTGAGAACAACTCTTTAGAAGTGCAAGAGTAAAAAGAGTGGTGGTGGTGGTGGTGGTGGTAGGGGGAATGAAAGCAGACAAAGTTGGAGAAAAGGAAGAGCCACAGTCTGGAGAACTTTGTGATCCTGAGTCCTATGAATTTTATACTATATGAAATGGAAGCTATAGAAGGATTTGAAGCCAGGAAATGGAAACATCAGATTTGCACTTTAGACAGATTATTATGGTAACAGTATAGAGGAATATTGAAAATGAGCAGTCTGGAAAGAAGAAGTCTATTGCTGAGAAGGCAGAAAACCTTAGGGTCATAACGAGGGCAAGTTCTGAACTCAGACTCCTGGGTAGGATTCAGCACCTGCTTCTATCACTTAGCAGCTGTTTATTTGGGCAAGCTCCTTAGCCTCTCTGTTGACCTGGTTTTCTCATCTATAAAATGCAAATCATAATAGCTGTGAAGTTTAAAAAAAGTGCTCAGGGCAGAGGCTGCCATATAGAAAGCTCTCAATCCATGCTAGATATTATTATTAAAATATAAAATTATATTTCAAAAGAAAGATAATGATCGTCTGAACTAAGGTACAGGCACTGGAAATTGTGAGAAGGAGAGGGGAATAAGAAAGATAAAAAGTGGATTTGACAGGATTTTTAGTCGATTAGATGCAGGGGTGAAGAAGGAGGAGATGTAGGTGTTGGTACTAAAAAAGTTTAGGAAAACAGGAGCAAGAACAGGTTTGGTGGTGGAAGATAGTAAATTTTGTTTTGAACGTGGTGAGTTTTTGATATTCATGGGTCATGAAAGTGGAGATGTGTAGAAGGCAGATAGATATACAGGCCTGGAGCTCAGGAAGGAGATGGGAAGGCAACATGAGCCAAATGTTAGGGTAACAGACTCACTGAATAGAAAAAGCTGTGCTGCTATACAAAAATTATTTAATCTATTTGGTCCTTGGTGCATGACTTCTTTAAGTATCCAAAAGGGAGAATACCTTAAAGGTTATCTCAAGTGCAACTTCCATCACAAAAATCTTTGCTGATCCACTGCTCTGAGATACTTTGTCATGGACTGAATTTTTATATCCCTTGTAAATTCATATATATGTTTAAGTCTTAACCCCCAATATGATGGTATTTAGAGATGAGGTCTTTGAGAGGTAATTAGGATTAGAAGAGGTCATAAGGATGGGCACTGTTCTGATGGGATTAGTGCCCTTGTAATAACAGACACCAGAGAGCTCTCTCTCCATATGCATTGAGTAAAGGTCACGTGAGCACAGAACAAGAAGGTAGCCATATACAAGCTAAAAAGAGAGCTCTCACCAGAAACCAACTCTGTTTGACCTTGATCTGGGACATCTAGCTTCCTGAAGTGTGAGAAAATAAATGTTTGTTGTTTAAGCCATCCAGTCTATTTTGTTATGGAAGCCTGTGCTGACTAAAACACTCTTGTATAAAGGATTCTTTGTATTTCTCCTATGGATTGGCCTTTTTTTCATTCTAATAATGTACATTTCCTACTACTAATTTCAGATATAGTTAGCTTGAAGTCAGGTCCTTCATCATACTTATGTTAGCATTCCCTGCCATTCCCTGTTTTGCCCATAGCAGATGTTTAGTAAATATCTTATGACCTGAAGTCTGTTTGTAAAGACTCAAGATCATACAGCAATTTGTGTGAAGAGGGCCAAAGAAAACAATCACAGGGCAAGATACTAGGCAGAATCCTGGAGCAAATCAAGATATGAGTTTAAGTGGAAACAGACAGAATGATTTTGATATGAAATTTGGAGATTACAAAGAAAGGACAGAGTTTCCCAAAGATCACAGTAAAGAATGAAATGGCCAGCTATCCATGTAATGCATGTATTTTCTTGAACATTTTGCATTATGCAAGCTATTACGCAAGATTGCATTATAGTTTGACTATTTCCACAAAAAATCCTTATAGTTTTTAAGTTAGAATTTATCTAAAGCAAATAAGTTTAGAGTTAAAATTGACAATGTTTTAGGTCCCTAATAATTTGATTAAATTCTATTTAAAGAAGAAAAAAAGGACATCAATGAGCCAAACAAATAAAAATCTAATGAGGACAGTCTCCCTCCAAAGAAATGAAACAAAATCCAGCATCCATTTGTGATAAAACTCACAGCAAAATGAGAAAAGTGGTACTGTACTTCAACATAATAAAGGCCATATA
Source organism: Eidolon dupreanum (assembly GCA_028627145.1). Lineage (NCBI taxonomy): Eukaryota > Metazoa > Chordata > Mammalia > Chiroptera > Pteropodidae > Eidolon > Eidolon dupreanum. The sequence continues at coordinate 73,441,143 of CM053507.1, read as the reverse complement.
TGACAAACCAACAGCTAACATCATACTCAATGGGGAAAAGCTAATAGTGTTTTCTTCAAGATCGGGAACAAAACAAGGATGTCCACTTTTACCACTTTTATTCAACATAGTATTGGAAGTCCTAGCCACAGCAATCAGACAAGAAAAAGAAATAATAAGCATCCACATTGTAAAGGAAGAAGTAAAACTGTCATTATTTGCAGATGATATGACACTATATATACAGAACTCTAAAGATTTCACCAAAAAACTATCAGAACTGTTAAATGAATTCAGTAAAGTAGCAAGATACAAAATTAATATTCAAAGAGATGAAACAAAACAAAACAAAAACAACACAACTTAGATTTTGTTTATTGTACTTTAAAATCTTATCAACTTTATTTGGAATCATTTAAAGTTGCCTGAATGTTCTTAAGTGAAGACTCAAAGTGATGCTGTGATTCTGTTTTCTCTGTAGGATGCCAAGCATGTGCTGGTGGTCACTTTAGGAAACATAGGGAACTTGCCCTGAATGTCTCAAGATATCCCTCTGTGAGGATGGGAAAAGTAGGGAACATTTTTTTATCGGTAGTGTCCTCCATCCCCATCTTGCTAATCTTCTGAGTGTTACCAGAGACAGGGACTTTCTAGCCTCATCTTCTCTGCAACCCCACAGTACAGATGATGAAAGTGGAATATATCTGTGCTGACCTATCCACCTTATAGAAACCAGAAGTATATGGATCAATGGATGACACTTACAGCCTGCCTCTGTGGGAGCTCTTAGATCTGAGCTTTCTGATATGGGAGTCACTAGCCACATGTGGATAACAAGCATTTGAAATTTGATTAGTCTGAATTGTGATGTACTGTGAGTGTAAAATACACAAAAGATTTCAATTACTTTGTTTAAAAAAAGAACATAAAATAACTCATTAGTACCGTAATAACTCATTGATTACAGATTAAAATGATGTTTTGAATATATTAGGCAAATCAAGTATATTATTAACATAATTTTTACCTGTTTCTTATTACCTTTTAAATTTAGCAACTAGAAGGTCTAAAATTATATATGTGGGTTACACTATATTTCTGTTGGACAGAGTCTAAGCCTTACACCATCAAGTGGCAGATATATATCTTGGTCTTGACAGGATGCTGAGCTTACAAGAATTTGTCTCTTCTCAGATGAATCATGCTCAGCTGTATATAAATGTAGTTTTATTGTTTGTGTAATAGCACTTTACACATTCAGAGAGTCTTTCATCTGAGGATCTAAAATATTAATTAATTCTCACTGAATAGTTGAGGAAGACTGGTATTCTTAATTCTATTTTACAGATGATAAAATTGAGGCATGGAGAGATGTAAACAATTTTCCCAGGGCTAGCCAGGGTCAAGTGGTAGAGCCCAGAATAGAAACTGTGAATCATTATAATTAATCACACATCTAGCCAGCAAACAATATTTTTTCTTTCTGATTAGGTGAATTCCTTCAAGGTAAGGGTCATGCTTTTTAAAATGCTATTTCCAACTAATAAAATACTAAATGCTCAGTGAACATTATGCAACAGTATCACCATTGTTACCAGATTTACCACATTTTGGCATTAATAATTAGGTCAAGTACAGAAGAGATAACTAAGTGGCCTTGAATTATATGCAGTTTTTCATACTCTGGAGAAGGAATTGTTGTTAGCTCTTACTTTGGCGGCAGAAAACAAATCCCATCATTGATTAGTTCACCTGTTTTTAAAACTAGATTTCCTGGTTCTTATTTTGGTATTTTGAAGAGAAGACATTCCAAGCAAAGCATGTTGGTATAGATTTGGACCCTAGACTGGCAGAGGAAGAAAGCAGCTTTGGAGTTCTGTGGTGCTCCTATTAACATTGTTCTGTCATCTTCTACTAGACTATGATATCTAGCTCACTTTTTACAAACAGTCATCAAGAGCCCTGGTGAGCGAGTTTTCCCAAAGGCTATGCCTTCGTCCAGCTTATTTTGGAGGGAAGGCCATTAGAAACATATATCAGGTTTCTCAAGCAAAGGCTACCTGAAGCAAACAATTTTTTTTTCCAGTCTTCGTATTAATTTTTCTTATGCTGAGCAGGACAAAATAAAGAATAAAATCTACCTCTACTTTGTGATTTCATTCCCTTTGACTAGGACTGATTTTCAATATCACTCTAAAATATAGGGTAACTAAATACATGAGTTTAGGAGTGGAATTAAAGAGTTATAGAAACCATTCATTTATTCATTCAATGATACTTATCCTCTATTACATATTCCAAAAATATTTATTGTGAATGCATAAGTGAGAGGTTTCTACATCCCCTTAATTCTGTTCCTTTAAAAAATTATTTGAATTAAATGGAACATTTTTCAAGAATGATTGAAGGATGTTCATTTTCGTCAATATACATATAATGTCTACAAGGGATTATGTTCATACAACATCCTCTTTACTTTCATTGCCGACAGAGTTAAGCCTGATCAGTTCACAGTGTGTCATCTTGTCCTTGTGACAGGAAATATGACTGGAGTGCTGAAAGGTTTTTAATTATACTCACAGTTGCCTCAAATAATGATACCCTACTTGTGGGCACATGTTTTAGAGGAGAATCATCGTCTGCTTTGCGCATAGACAGATTCCTTCAGTTCCTTTGCCTTTTGCTTGAACCAGAAAAAGGGCTTAGAGATATTCATGCAAACTTCCTTGCCATCCCCACCCATGATGGTGAGGCTGAGTCAGTGGAAAAGAGTTTTAATACCTTTGGTGTCTTTGATACTCCAAGCTCAGAATGGTAGGGGGGTGAGTTGGAGGAGAAAGGGAGTAGAGAACGCTGTAGATGCAATCCTAGATGTTGCACTTGATATTTCTTATTTCTTCAAAGCTGATCAATTCCACTCCTGAGGTGGGGAGAGGAAGAAGGGTGAGGTAGAGGAGGTGATATACACATGTCGAGTCCTTTACAGGTTTTTCCCAAAATGGTTTCCACTTCCTGCCATTCAATTTGCTCAGATGTATTTCTACACTTCTTTCTTCTTCTCCTTCTCCTTCTCCTTCTCCTTCTCCTTCTCCTTCTCCTTCTCCTTCTCCTTCTCCTTCTCCTTCTTCTCCTTCTTCTTCTTCTTCTTCATGCCTGCAGCACCTGGTCTTCCTAGGTGGTCTCCCATCCAAGTACTAACCAGGCCCAACCCTGCTTAGCTTCTGAGATCAGGCATTGGGCTTATTCAGGGTGGGATGGCCATAGACCACGGACCATGGCTCCACTGGGGCGCAAACCCAGGACCTTCTGTGTGTAAAGCAGACGTGCTAACCACTACACTATGGAACCACATCCATTTATACATTTTCTGATTTTTGAAAGCCATTCAGCATTCTACTACCAGAATAGTGTCAAATTGATTGTAGCATATCTCTGTTGGCAGAGAACTCAGGAAGTCTTTTTTTAAAAAGTGATCATTTAACTTTGCAGTATAATAGATTATTTTGTCATAGGTGACTCTAAAGTTGAGATCTTTTATATGAATTTAGTTGTAGGTGTTCATGCCAATGAGAAAGCATGGAGAACTAGGTTTTCGATACTTGAAGGAAAGACGGAGTCATTTCATGGACTGATGCCTCAGAACACTCTAGTCCAAAACGAGGTCTGTAAAAATAGACTATCTTCATTCTTTCAGCAAGTGGGTTAAAACTATAGCAGCTAACCTGCCAAGGAGTATTATCTGAAAGACAATTGAACAGAAAATGGGAAGAATCGTTTCCAACTTACATCTTTACTTAATAAAGCTTTATGTAAAGTGTAAATTTTCAAGTGATAATACATTGAATTAGTGAGAATATAATCATACTTGAGTGGGGTTAATAAAATGATGCTATTTTGCAGCAGAAGAGGCAGGAAAGGTGGCAGGAAATATAAACTAATAAAATTTGAGGGTGTTATGAATTCAGAAAACAAATGTTTTTCTCTTCTGATTGGCCCTCCACAGACAATTTTTGGAACTTGGCCCACAGAAATTCTGTACAATAGCAGCCCCTTCTCCTCCTCAGCAGCAGCAAGACACCATGGAGCAAGAGCCTGGCGCCTTCTGCCCAAGCTCTAATTGATGCCTGCAGAATAACAATCTGCTCTCGGTGCACCAAGCACAATGAAGGCCCTCTAAGCTGCCACTCATGCGGGGCCTGCTAACACTCACGGCCCTTGTTCTGATTCTTGGCATTGTCGGGGCAGGGAGTGTAGGGAGAGCCACACACTTTCACGATGGGAAAGGCAGGGCCCTGGTGGCCTCTCAAGTCATCATGTGGCCTAGACAACAGGAGCAGTCTGACTAGTGAGATGGGAGCTTATACTTCTTGGCAAACTTGCCAAACATTCAGGAATTTGGGGATTGTGGTTTCAAAAAGTCTGGTTACTGTGCCCTCATCCTCAACTACAAACAAAACAAAACAAAACAAAACAAAACAAAACAAAACAAAACGAAAACCTCATTAAAAATTCTTTTGGCACAGCAGACTGCTATAAAGTCTGATTGTAGCACCGACATTTTTCTACCATCCTCCAAATGACAGGGCTGACAAATTTGCAGCCATCAAACTATATAATCTTGACCTGGTTAGATAAAAAGTGATGCTAGCAAAGGTGATTGAATGGAGATTGTGACAGGCAGTGTCACAATGACCTGGTGAATACTGAAAGTAGTAAGCTTATTGCCAATCTTTACACTATAGGCAAAGGAAGTGACATGTTGAAAACATCACACCCAGAATATATTCATTACAGGAGGGAGCAAAACATTCTTAAATGCATAGTGTAGTTGCACTCATAGGTAAGCCACAAATTTTGTCTCAAAACAAAGACTCGTGTTGATTCTCAGCCAATTTAAAGGGCGAAAGGGGCTAGGAGACTATTTTAGGATAAACATGATAGCTACTACTTTTTGAGCACTATGTTCCAGGGTTTTAAAACCTCAAGTAATTTAGATCTAATGGCAGCCTTGACAGATAGATACTGTCATCCTCAGTTTATATGCAGCTGAGGATTCTGAGGCCCAGGATAGTTAGGAAAGTTCTGCCTGATCCAAAAGCCAGTGCTCTGTATTAAAATACCTCTCTGAGGTTAAAAGGAAACACAAACCTAAGGACATGAAACAAATGCGTTTTTTTTTTCCCCTAAAAAATTCCAGTTTTCCTTGAGTTTGGATTAAACAGAGCTTTATCTTAAAGGAGTAATCATAGTTGCTCCTTGCAGACAAGATATGACATCTAACATTGAGAAAAACAGTGAGCATTTCCATTTCTACCGAATGAATTAAATTTGGACCAAGAAAGTCTAGCTTTTGTGACAGTTCTTTGTCTCCTCTTCTGCAAAGAATGTCTGGACAAATTGAGTCAGTCAGAGTGTCAGCACTCTTTTGACCTGGCACACAACTTAACATGAGTCACTAAAAGATTCGAAACTTAGGGTCAGGAAAAGCCACAGCTGTTAAATTGATACAACTAAAAATATTCAAGTGACAACCTTGTGTTCCTGGATATAGCTTGTTCATTCACCTATTTGTTTATTCATTCAATAAATATTTATTCTAATCTCGCTTAAATACAAAATACAGAGCACATATTTTAATTGGTACAAAATAATACAGTGAAAAGCAAGTATTTCACTCCAGTTCACCAGTTCTTCTGCTCAGGGACAACCACTGTTACCAATTTCTTGGGAATCCTTCTCAAGATATTCAAGGCATAACTGTTTGGTTTCCATAACTGTTATTGAATCCTTGCTGTAACATGGGCACTGGTTTATATAAGTGATAACCAAGACTTGGTCCCTTCCCCTGAAGAAGATATAGACACATAAACCAATTGCCACCATATGATTGATAAGTGTGATGGAGGTACTTATGGGAGTGGTGGTGGTCTGTGTAGATCACAGTTGAAATATCAGCATGTCTATCAGCTGTCATAGTAAATTGTTGTTATTAATAAAGTGCCAGCATTTACAAATTATTTTAAAAAATAGATTAGAGCTTATTCCTATGATAATCACTTATTCCTGTGATATCAAATTAATATCCTAATTTGCTTTTGTGAGTGAGAGGGAAAGGTATGGAGATCAAGCTGGTTCACTGAGAATTGTGTGTGATCCTGGGCACACCTATGGAATGCCCTCTTGCAACTGTGATCTGATGCACATTCTGAGGGATTGAAAATTTCAGACTTTCTGGGGGTTAGGGAGGCACAATTTCCTCCTTTTCTTGGTGACCACTAGAATACTTTCCTCAAATAATATATGCCTCCCACTTCAAAATATTCATACTCATAATAGAAGGGAAGTCAGGAACTAGCAAAGCTGCCTGTCTGAATTGAATACAGTTCAAGACAGTAGTTTGTGCACAGTGAGGCAGATAATGTATTGCAGATTTAAGAGACAGCTGAATCTGATGCATATGGAGCAAGCTACTGGTGGAAGACTTGGAGCAAATCCTTTCAATGCAGCTCAGATTTATGGGAACTAGTCAGGAGCTTGTAGACTTTGAAGAGGGGCATAGAGTGATTTGGTGATTTAGTTCACAAAGAGTCCATGTTTATTTTGGTTCACCTGGATTCTCATCCTGTATTCAGTTTTATTTCCAGTATGATTGTAAATCAGCTCTAGACTTGGATGCAACCTCTGCTCAGTGTCTGATAGTGAGTTAAAGAGAGAAAATTTAAAAAATGACATAAATAAGTTTTATGATTTCCAATCCAAAATATGAGTTGGCTTTGTTTTGTTCAATCAGCCAGGGGCAGAGAAAATTTTGCAAACTTCAGTGACCCTTTTGCAAAGTTTGTTCTACATCCTGCCTTCAGAAGAAAGCCCAGAACTGGTCAGATGTGCTCTGTTTCTAGGCAGCTTGCCTTGCAACTGTCCTAGGAAAGAATGTGGCCCAAATACATTCTCCTCTTGATCTTCCAAATTTGCCCCTCCAAAGAGCAAGAAGTTTTGCTGGTTATTGTGACACATGAAGCAGAAATTCACCTTGGAATAAAATACCGCTGAATTGTTGAGAGCAGGACCATAAAATCTAATCTTTCTCAAGGATTTCCTTCCTCAAGAGCTCAAATGGCAGCCCAGCATGACAGCCGGGTCTCTATGCTCATTTGAGTTTTCATATCACATCAGAAAAATCTAAATATAATTTTTTTCCTTCAGTAAAGAAATCCATAACTCAGATTTGTACAGTTAATCAAATTTTAGTTGATAAAATACTGAAATATGTTTACTTCGGTTAAAGTCCACTGTAAATGCTATGATAGAGAGTATAGGGTTTGAGAGGGGTTTTCCTACTCTGCCTCTCTCCCTTCCTTCCCTCCTTTTTTCCTTTTTTCCTAAAAGTAATATGAAGCAGAACTAGATCTTAGTGAAATCTTACCTTTTCACTCAGTTTTTTTCCTTAGCTGAGTTAAATAAAGCACAAAAAGAATGCTTTTTCCAAGTACCTTATGGGATCCTGTCAATTTATTTATTCCCTTTGCTTTAGAAATGATCCCCAAAGAGATAAAATTACTTGTGCTGATTCTTACAGAAAAGCAGCCAAGGTTTTATTAAAAACACTGCCCTTCGTATTCTTGTATATTTTCTTTTCCTCTCTAATATGGGAGAATATCAAATGTAATGGAAATACAAACGTAAAACACTGTTCCTTTTTTCTTTGCTCAATTTCCAAAATCTTCCAACATATCACCTTATTTTTCTTTATTAAACTTTAAAGAGGAGCAAGTAAAATGCTGCATTTGAATTTTGGGGGCTTGAGGGACTCAGAATGGGCTACCTGCATTGTGTCATTCATTAGATTTTCATAAGATCTCACCCTGTGCTGAAACCTACAAAACATTTTTATACCTTTGGGGACACATTCAAACTAACTGGTTTCCTATAGAACTCAGAAATTCCTGGTCTTTGATGTAACTGGATTCTTTAATTTTTAAGAAAAAAGATAAAAATGTCATTGCTACTTGAATAAAATTTCAGGATTTCTCCTCAAATGCATACAATGCATTATCCAGTATGGCTTGAACAGCAATACTCTAAAATAGATAGGAAGCATAATGAAGAAAAAATAATTTCAGGATAAAAATAATTTAATGAAAAATTTGTGATAACCTGAATTTCTTTCCTTTCCATTTCTTTTCTCTTAATAAATTTTCCAGCCTAATTTTGTTCACTAATTTTGTTGACTATTGCTGCCAAAAGCTACCTCCAAAAGCCATAGTTAAGAAGCAGACGGTAGCAAAATGGGGATAAAATGGTTACATGAAAAAACATTAAAAATTAATGTTTTTAAAAAAATGGAAAAGAAACATACTAAAAAATAGCATAGAATTATTTTGTTGTATAGTTTTTCTTTCTGTCTTTATCCTTTGTATAATTGGGAACAATAGCTTTTCTAACAATTACAAAAAAGACCAACCATCGTCCTTATATTTTTAGCAGGTCTCATTTGTCCTGGACCAGCCTGTACTTGGAGATGTAACCCTCTGACTTTTAAAAAATATGTACTGTAGACTTTGAATAGCTCATCAGAAACTGTAATGGTGCCTGATAAAATCTCAGCCCTAAAAGAAAAAATATTAGAGCTACACAGTATGTGCTGTGATAAACATTTTGAAACTAAACGAATAATGAGGTTACTAACTCAGTGATGAGCACACCTGAGTTTTGATAAGCATGACCCAATCGCACGTGGTGAAATCCTCGATCCACAGAGAGTGTCTCATCTTTACTGAACTCACCAGAATGAGCATTTAGTCCCTATAAAACAAAGTGTAATAAATCAGGGGAAAGCTGCAGATCCCGTCAGACTTGCTTGCATTCCTTTCCCCTCAGTGATTCCTTAGTTCAAGAGGGTTCATCCTTTGGGAATGTTTTAACACTTTTGGAGATGACGCCAAAATACAGGGCTTTGACAGCTTGATAAAATCTGATTTTTATCTTGAGACAGAGAAAATCCTGATTCTGGGAAGGGCTAAATTATCAAAGGCAGTACCATGTAGCAGCAGTAAGTTAACTGGAAGATCTTGGGGAGATGAGAGAGCGCTTTTGAACTTGCTGTGAAGTTCAATAATAAGAATACAGATTCCTAAGAGATCTCTTACTAAAAGAAGATAAAGAATTCGTAAGTAGTTTTCTAGTTGCACAAAAAGGCAGGAAACAGAACACATCGGCTCCAGAATCCATGTTCAATTCGTACCCTGGAGAAGAGAGTAAATGCAGAGAAATTTATGGGATGGTATTGAAAATTTATGCCAAAAACAGGAACTTGAGCAGATTCATTTTCCTTTAGCAATTTAAAATATCAGTTTGAACAGAGAATTAATTGGATTTGGTGGAATGCTGAGTCAGGAGCCATCAGGGAATCTGGTGACTTACTGATGCCAAGTCCAATCTCTTCCTGGGGACTCTCTTTGAAGTCAGAGGATGTTGGGAACACAGTGTGGGGTGAAGGAAGAAATGGGAATTAGGGTGAGAACTGGCTTTGTAGTCTATCACTTCTCCCAAACATTTGTGGCTTTTCCTTTCCTCATTCATTCAGTTAATACTTCAAGACTCTCTGTGCCTGGTATTCTGCTGGGCATTTGGAATTCAGAGGTAAATACAGAATAATTACTGCTGTTACAGAGTCTGGAGGTAATTTGAAATACTGACTTACTTTCCATTCCCATTCTTATAGGAGAAGCAGCTCTCAGAAAGTGATGCACTGCCCCATATTTCTATAATTTTATGTCTCTAATTTCAAGACATTTCTCATTTCACATAATTTTGATCATTTTAATAAAGATAATTCATTAAATGTATAAAAGTGGGCTTAATGTTGATATTATTTATAAGGCTTTTTCTCCTAAATAAATTAATTCATTAGAAAAGAAAATCCCTGCAACAACATGGATGGATCTTGAGATTATAATGCTAAGCAAAATAAATCAGAAAATGTTGAAAACCATATGATTTCACTCGTATGTAGGATATAAAACTGAAAGCAACAAATGAACAAGATAGAGTATCACGGACATGGATAGCAGTTTAAAGTTATCAGAGGGAAAAGAGGGAGGTGGGGAGGTAGATCAGGATAAAAGGAGAAAAAAGAAAAGAAAAGAAAATCCCAAGTCAGAGAGAGCTTCCATTCTGATTGTTGTTTTTTAATAATATAATTTCTCTGTTGATTTCATGAGTCTGCTTCTCCATAGGTTGAAATCCATAAATAACACAAGAGATTTGACCTGTTAGGGGAGATGGATTATTTATCAGTTAGACATCTAGCCAGTCTGAAAACAATGACTAAAGGGCTTTTGCTTGTTTGCTTTGCCTCTAAAAATATTATCTGGCAGCCATACAACTAAAATACAAAGATTTGTAAAAAAAAAAAAATACAAAAAACAAAAAACAAATAAACAAAAACCCTCTGCTTTGTCCTACCCAATCCTCTACAAAGCAAGGAGGGAAACGTCTATAATTTTCCAAGAAGTGAAAAACAATTAACTTTGTAAAAAGTCACATTTATACTTATAACCAGAAATATAGTACATTTTCAGAAGAGCCATTTCCGATGGGATTCATATACCTATTTCCTTGATAGGTTTAAACTACTTTGACTAAGAGTCTCATTATTTATTGCTTTATGGAAAAGTTTTAGTTTCTCAAGGATGCTATGGGGATGGGACATTAAGCGTTCTTAACGATCCATGCCTCTGTGTAGTCCCTTCCCACACTGTATCAGGATTGGTCTGTGTGACGAAAGAATATGGCAGAAGTGATGGTATGTCCTTTCCTAAGTTAGACCATTGTGGCTTTTGCCTCTCTCTCTCTCTCTCTCTCTCTCTCTCTCTCTCTCTCTCTCTCTCTCTCTCTTTCTCTCATCATTCTTTCTGGAGGACGTCAGCTGTTGTGTTGTGAGGACACTCAGGCAGCCCCGTGAATCATCATGTGGCAAAGTACTGAAGCCTCCAGCCAACAGCCATATGAATGAGCCATCTTGGAAGCAGATTTTCCAGATCTGGACAGGACTTCAGATGCCTGCAGTCTCTGCTGACAGCTTGATGACAGACCCTGAGCCAGAACTGCTCAACTAAGTCACGCCCAGATTCCTGACCCATAGAAGCTGTGTGAAATAATAATTTGCTTTAAGCTGCTAAATTGTGGGATAATTTGTTATGCAGCAATAGATAACTAACAAAAGGAAATAACTAACACAAGGCCCTTTCAAACCTGAGATTCATTGATTCTCTCATATCACACAGTTAATATCTGCCATATAAAATATTCTTATTGGGAGTCTCGGGAAATTTTAAATCTCCTCAATTCCCTATATATCAACACGCACTAATCAGTACATTTATCCATGTATATGCATATACGTGCAAACACATATGAAGTTAAAGCATTTTATTAACATTTCAAAGCTTATTTTCTATTTTAAAGATAATACAAGTGTACTATAAAAAATGTTAAAAATAATTACCCAAAGGTTTAACACCCAAAGAAAACTATTGTTAACATTTGAGTGTACTTCCCTCTATTTTTCTTTCAGGGTGGTTAAAAAGAAATTGTAAGCATATATTGTATGCTACGTTTTCAATAAGCCAAATTCTTTAATAACAAAACACAATAATGTGCCTTATTCATTCTTGTCATTCAACTCTCTGCTCAGAGTGACAGGTTCTCAGGGAAATCAGATTAAACTGTGCCCTTGGTGTGCAGAAGGTCTGAGAGAGTGTTGTGTGGTTGGAGCCAGGCCCTGGTAGGGAGTGATCAGTGCCTAAAAGCACCAGACACATGGAAGATGATTTATACCAACTAGGAATCACCTCTGTGCACATTCATTTTATTTTCAGTATTAACGTGTGTAAAGGGCCATTTCCTGCACCCAACAAGTCATACGTATATCAAGGACTTCTTAAGAGAATCTACACTCCTTATTCTCCATTCCTCTTCAAACAGGACTGCTTAGAGATGTGGATTACTGAGATGCTGATGTAGCATCAGTGTCAGGGCCCATCCCAAGGCCCAAAGAAGGGTGCTGGCAATGTGTTCAAATGGTCATATATGTTTACAAAATTCGCAAGAGTAAAAAACTTTAATCAGTGCTGGTCGAGATTACCATCTCTTTATACTCTGCCCCTGCCCCCTCCCCCTCAACACACATACATATACTTTCTTGTATGCAGAGTGATGTTGAATGGCTGTGGGCATTTTATTTTAATAAATTTCGTGTTTGTGTTCTTCACAGGGCCAAAAAATTATGTAAGTTTAAGAACCTAAAATGTTAGGTGTACCTCTTGGTCTCTGAATTGCAAAAAATGTATGTTAAAACAGTTTTTTTCACCTGCTTTGCTGTGAATATAACTTATTTATTATTATTTAGGCTTATTTGCTAAGTCATTGGTAATCTCAGAACTATAAGAGTTACAGAATAAAGGATTTCTAATGAGTTCAGGCTATTCTAAATGGTTATATGCAGAATCCACAGGTCTTCAAGAGGCCCTCCTCTTTGCACTCACAGAACCTCATTCCTTGACTTATGGATACTTTTTGAAGAAAATGGCTGCCTCTCCAGTTGTCCACTCTGACCCCTCAATTAAGAAAGAACCAAATAAATTCAGCCTACTCAATGCAAGACCTTTGAACAATAACAACAAAACATGCAATATAGTTCCAACCAGGTACTATAAAAGATTGTGTTACTCTTTGAATGTTTATTCATTTCACCTGGTGATCAGAGGAATTTATTCTTCTTTTAAAAAACATTTTGAAATTTAAAAAGGAAATTAATATCTCCTTTGGCAGCCATGGAGATGCGCTGTTCACTTTTTCCTTTAAGAGAACCTGCTTCTCGTACATAGCAGAGTGACAAGCCCAGCTGCCACACCTTTGGAACCATTGCAGTGCTCATGCACAGCCCCACCTTCCTGGGCTGCTCCCAGACAACAACTGTAGCTGCCTAGGAACTAGGGTATGAGTGCTGGCCCATCCCCAGCTGGCAACTCCCCATCTGCCTGGCAAGTCTTTCTCAGAACATCTCTGAGTTCTAAGGCTCTTCCTATCAATCTTTGCTTTCCTCTCTCACTTCACAGGCAGCAGACCTGATCACAGTATGACTGCTCTATGTCTATTCCTGCTCCCTTCTCCCTCTATTCGTCACAGCCATCCCCCCAGTAGATCATTTGCATATCAAATCCCTTCTTTACATCTGCTTCTGTGAGCATACAAACTGACATACATGTATATTTCTAAAAAAATGAACTAAATCCAGAAAGGCTTATATTAAGAAGCAACATTTTCCTGCCCCTTTCCCTTGATTAATCCATTCCCTCCACTTCTCACATGGGGAACCATTTTTAACGGTTTCTCTTTTTAGCTCTTTTGGCAGTTACCTCCACGTATTTAAAATAATGTTTATGCCATATTTTTTATTATCGATATATTTTATTATTATTTGCTATTTATTTGTTATGTTTTTATATGTTAATTATTATATGTAAATATACATATAAAGATATATGATGTATTTGTTATTTTTTATTGTTTATTGCCGTAATATGTTCATGTCATATCTTTCTTTTTTTAACCACTGAGGTTAAATTGAGGTATATAATTGACATACAATAAATGGCTTATATTTAAGTGAATTGAAAAGTTTTGACATTTGTATATGACATAACATTATCATCACAATCATGATAGTGAACATACCCATCACCCCTGAAAGTTTCCTCATGCCCCTTGAAAATCATCCTTTCCATCTCTTTTTGCTGTCCCTGATCTGCTTTCCATCACTACAAATTAGTTTTATTTTCTATGACTTTGTATAAATAGAATCATACAGTGTGTACTATTTTTTCTGGCTTCTTTCATTCAGTGTTATTAATTTGAGATTTATCCATGTAGTTTTGTGTATCTTTAATTCATTTTTTATTGCTAAATTATATGTTCCATTGTACAAATGTAGCTAATTTGTTTATCCATTCATCTTTTGATGGGCATTAGTGTTTCCAGTTTGGGCCTATTACAAATGAAGTTGTTATGAACATTTGTTCACAAATGTTTTTATGGACTTATATTTTCTTCTCTTCCCTTTCAATGATAATTATCCTTTATTATGTAATGTCCATGGTCTTGAGTACAATTGTTTCATGTATTTTGTCTGTTGTTTTAGTTGTTCCAGGCAGGATCCCTCTTACCTCATTTGACTGGAAGCAGGAATATTGCATACCTCTTTAACTTATAATCTTCTTTTAAGTGATACCACACTACTTCATGTATAGTGTAAAAACCTCCAGTACAGCTTTGTTACTTTCCCTCCCAGACTTTGTGTTATGGGTGTTGTACATTTTGCTTCTACCTATCACAAACCCTTCAATATGTTATTATTATTTTCCTATTTTTTTATTTAACAATTTTAGACATTATCTGTAGATTTCTTTGATGATGGGTATAGATTTAGTTCACTTATCTTCCATTTTCCAAACCTGACCTTCTTTTCCTCCACTTTCTAATAAAATTATTCCACCATTTTTAGATCTTTTCTATTAGTTGTCTTTTAACTATGTATAGTTTTATATATTCACATCCTTTTAATTCTATCAACTATTGATAGTATCTTTTCATTCTTCGCTTTGCGAGGTATATGTATGAATGTCCTTACTCTTTCTTTCATCTCTGTATTCCTTCTTACCATAATCAAATGTTTGATTTTACTTATGTTGTCAAGAAAGAAAACATGGATCTTGTTCTGCAACCAGACCTAAGTCTTCCTTTTACCTGGCCTGTGGGTTGATTCCAAGAGCTGAAAATTGACCAACAGTGTTTATAATATTATAACTATGTAAATATTTTTTACAGCTCAGACACATAGTATACTATAATTATATATATTTTTTACCTAGTCTTGTATGTTTCTTAGAATTTCCATTGTCCCCAATTCCTGTATTGCTGTGTTCTTCACGGCTTGGTATCCTAACTTCTTAAAGATAGTAACAAATCTGTGAATTCTTTCTGCTCATATATATTTTCTTCCCAGGTACTTGCCTCCAGAGTCCTTGTTCTGCTGGCTTCAAACTGGACCTTTGTGCTCTAGATTTGGTGAAAAGTTGTTACCCTGGGTCTGCCTTACATTTTTCTCCAGATCGGTTTAATATTTTCTTGAACTCCACATTTTTCTTTTTTGGTTTACCTTTGTATTTTGCTGGATCATATCCTTGAATCACTTCCATAGAAAGGGGATGTGGGATGTAGACTTATTGAACCGTTCCATGACTTAGACTATTTTTATTTTATTCTCAGTTAGTTGAAAATTTGAGTGTTAAAATTTTCACTTAAAATCATTTTCTCTCAAAACTTTAAAGGCAGTGTTTCATTGTCTTATAGCATACAACATTGTTAAAAAGAAGTTTGGTGCCAATCTGATTTAAAAAAAAAAAGACAATTTTTTTCTCTCTGACATTTTTTTTACTTAAAAAAACCTTAATATTTTGAAATTTCACCATTCTACATATGGGTCATTTTTCATTTACTGTGTGTAGCATTATAGAAATACCTTTTCATCTTTCTTTAATCTAGAAACTCATGTCTTTCAGCTGAGAAATTCTCTTTTTTATTATTTCTTTGTTTATTTTCTCTTTTTATTTTGTCTGTTCTCTCTTGAGCTTTTATTCACTAGACATTAGCCTCTTGGATTTATACATTACAATTTAGCCTTTCTTTCACACTTTTATTCTACTTCTATTTTCTACTTTCTTGGAGATTTCTTTGAATTTATTTTTCAGTCTCTTTACTGAAATTACTGCTAAAATACCATATTTTTAATTTCTAAGAACTGTTTTTTAGTCTTAGGTCATGTCTTTTTTATAACACCCAGTTCTTGAATTACAACCTCAATATTTTTTTTATTCTCTCTGAGACTACAGCTTAGTTAAAAATATCATTTTCTAGTAAATGTTCTTAAAATGTACAAATTTGTGTATGTTTTGCATGGACAATAAGTGTAGGCATGACCATGGACATATATTTTTCAACTGTCGACATTTGTAAAATCTACCAAGAGTTACTATTTTCCTCATGGTAGATGTAAATTTCTTTAGCATGGGCCGATTTTTCAAAATATGGAGTCCACATGTTCAAAATATATACTTACTCACTGAACTAGACCAGCTGCTGCATTGAATTAGCCTTAGTGAAAGTTGTTTTTCTCTTTCAAAAATTTGGGAGGCCTTTTAATTTTTATTGTATATTTATATTCTGCATGTCAGTTGATGATCTGAGGCCAAGTGGCCAATATTGGAGATAAGTTCAACAAGGAGCCAAATAAGGAGATTTATCAGCCAGAATAGAAACACTTGCAAGAGTTTGGAAACTGACTGATGAAGCCCCTCAGGGTTCTCCTAGAATGTGGATGCAGTGGAAGGGGAGAGGAGCAAGCTTATTAACTTGGTAGTTGGCCCACTTAGCATTTACCTTTTTAATAGACAGAACAGTTGGGTAATCTGACTGCATGGATATTCCGAGTTTTAAAAGTATATGTGCATTGACAAACTATGTACCAAAGTTAGCTATGCTCACTTCTGGGTTTTAAGATGTGGAACATTATTTTTCCTCTTAAAGAATACATATATGTATTTCTAAGTTTTCTACAATGAACACAATTTCTTCTGTAATAAGAAAATAATTTACTTTTAATGTATTTGTATAAAGCTTGCTTCTGAATCTTCATTTACCATGTTGAACATAACAGAAAGTAGCAAATAAAACAAAATAAAGTAAAAAGCAATTTTACCCCCAGGCTGATGGCTATAGCTAAGATGAAAAGACTAAATTCCGTAATTCACTTGGTCCAACATACTTGGACAAGTATGTGATAGAAAAGAGATGGGGAAGGGAGCAAGGTGAGAATGTTGGGAGGATATAAGGAAGGAGGTAGAAGCAGAGAGAAGAGGTCATAAGTGTACTTTTTTGCCCTTCTCAAATATCATCAATGATGGAGGAATGGCTCTGGAAAAAATAGTCTGGATTTGCAAATGGAAAATAATTGAAATTAGACATTTGAACTTTGAGGATTACTGTGGTGCATACTAATGAGCAAGTTTTCTTAACCTGGTATAATAATTCAGAAATAAGTTACACATGTGGTTGAATGGTATGTGCATCAATGACTGCCCATTTAAACAGGCAATATTTAGATCCCCCATACCACCCAAGCAGTCTCTGCTTTGAAGAGGGTTTTTGAGAGGAGGCCTACTTCTCCCTAGTGCACATCTATTCATTTGTAAAATCAGCAAATTCAGTGGGGCCTGTGCTAAAATTTTTACTCAGAGTTTGGAATTTATAATGCTGTTAGGATTGAAAGGAATGTATAAATCACATTGCCACAGAATTGCATTTATGGATGATCTAGGAAATGGACTAAAAGTAAAGTTTTGATACATTTTCAAGAAAAAGGGAGCAAAACATTGGAAACTGGCTTTTTGTATTCTCTACTTTGTTAAAAGATGGATAACTATCATCAGAGGGAGTCTTTTCTTTTTTGTGGGAATCCTTATGATTCAGGTTTTGGAATTCCAGGGCATTATTAATAAATACCAATGTTTTAAATCTTGTGCTTTAAATGGCTTGTTGGGCTATATTTCAGTCTGTTTGAATCACGCAACCATCAGCTAGCCTGAGACTTATTTTAAAATTCTAACTCCCAAATATCTAGAAGACTTTGAAATCAATCTCTATACTTAAGAGAGGTCAAATTCCAGAACTGACAAATTCAAACTACAATCTTTTATTGTACTTTTGATTCAGTGATTATTGCTAAAAATCAATTAAAATACCTAATAATAAACCACAGGACAAATTATAACTGTGATGTGCCTCTCAATGTATGATATACCCCTCAAATTGAGTCATTTCTAAGCTTGTGGTGAGTGTAATAACTTGCCATCTCTTGTCATACCTTCTTTTGTATTACCAATGACAGGAACTGCAACTTCTTTCATTTTACTTTATTCTGAGAGCAAGGACTCAAATTACCCTTACCTCTTTCCAACCAAAATAACTATAATAACTATAAACTATAATAACTATATAACTATATAACTATATAACTATAATAACTATAACCAAAATAACTATAAACAGACAGCATAATTTTTAATGACATTTTAAAGGGTATGTCACCTTGGTATAACAAGATTTTAAGATGCATAGTAATACCACCTAATGTTTTTTAGTGCTTTTGGTGTGCCAGGTACAATTCTAAATGTATTACATGTATTAACTCATTTAGCCCATATAAAAATCTGATCAGGTTATATAGTTATGGGTTGAATTGTGTACCCCCAAAATGATATGTTGAAGTCCTAAGCCCTTAATATCTCAACTATGACTTTTTTGGAGATAAAATATTTACAGAGGTAATCAAGTTAAAATAAGATCATTAGGGTTGGCCCTAACCCAATATGACTGGTGTCCTTATAAAAAAAGAAAATTTGGACATAGAGACAGACATACATAGAGATAAGATGATGTGAAAAGACACAGGGAGAAAATGGCCATCTACAAGCCAAGGAGAGATGCTTGGAAGAGATTTTTTCCTCACAGCCTTCAGAAGGACCCAATCTTGCTGACTTCTTGACTTTAGACCTCTAGCTTCCAGAACTGTTAGACAATAAGTTTCTCTTGCTTAAGCCACCCAGTTTGTGGTACACACTTACAGTAGTCCTAGCATATTAATACAATAGTACTGTTATTATTGCTCCCATTTTACAGTTGAGGAAAATGAGGGACAGAGAGGTTAAGTAACCTGCCCAAAGTTGTACATCTAGTAAATGTGATAGGAACCCAGGTAGTCTGGCTCTAAAGTTTGCTCTTCTAAGTAGCTAAAATATTTGACCTTTCTGAATTCAATTACCGTAGACAATGCCCTTGCTTTCAATGCTCCTTGACAACCTCTTTCCATGTAATGCAAAGCACAATTATGATGAACCACTGATTAAGGTGCACATGAAGTGAACAACACAACAACAAAATAACATGAAAACAACCAAAAAACACTAACGTATATATTGAGTCCTTATATCGAGTACTTATTATTAGCCAGATGTCGTTCCAGGAACTGATACTATGAAGAAGAAAATGTTCTAGTCTCTCCAGGACTTCATACCGTAGAAGGAGAACATCCACCTTCAGCAAGTAAGAATGCCCTATAGTAGTGTGTAGAGGAGAGATGAGTGAGTTTTGCCCTGGGAGAGGCAATGACCTCTATGGAAAAGACCCCATGCAGGAGATAATCTTTGAGTTAGGCCTTGATGAATGGAAAGAATTTTGGCAGATGACTAAATAGAGAAAGGTTTAGAAATAGTTTTGTTTTGGTGAATGTGGTTGGACATGTAAACATTATAAGGTTTAATTTTAAGAATATACGAAGGAAAGAGAAACACTGGAGCTCTAACCAAGTGCTTGGCAAGACTAATTGTATCAGAATGAGAGAATAGCTGTAGATAAGTATTTGCCAGCTTTTCACAGTTATACTCCAACAGCCATTGGCTTAAAGTTTAATAAGCCTGCGTGACCAGTGGAAGGGAAATCTTGGCAACTTTAAATGGATTCTTGGGGACAGCTGAATCTGTACCTCAGGAACCTGAAATCAGTGGGGGAGACTGGTTAAAGTCCTAGGATCAGTGAACCCACTGTAATACTGAGGCAGGGGTGGCACACTTGCAGTCCTTGGGATAGAGATGGTTCTTAGTCAGGTTTGACTTTCACAGTGTTGGCTAACACTGACAGTCAGCAGCTTCCTCATAATAGGATTTTCATCTTCTCTTTAAAGAAAAACAAGCAAAAGATTTGATAATATTTGACCTGTATTCCTATGGGGTCTGCATTCCTATTAGTCAGTGTAGGCTTTCCTAAACTATGGTAACAATAGACCTGAGCATGAGAAATAGACCTGAGTCAACATGGGAGAATTTTTTGATTTTTACTTTTGTCAAAATCTACATGCCAATGTAATTTAGGTAGCTTTGCTCCAAGTGGTGACCCAGAGACCTAGGCTTCTTCTATCCTGTGGCTCTGCCATGTGCATTGGATGGATGGCCCCTGAGATCTCTCTGGATATCTTCTCTACTTCAGTTGAGGGAAAAGAAAGAGTGTATGATTGAGAGGGAAATTTTTCATAGGCCAGGCCTGGATGTGGCATTCATTCCTCTGTCTACATTATACTGCCCAGAACTCAGTCACATGACCTCAACTAATTATAGGGAAAACTGAGAAATATAGTCTAGCAGGAAAAAAAATGTAACAGAGTTTGGTAACCACAAAGCAACCACATGTGTTCTCCACTTCACCATAGTTCCCACCTAGACTTTTTCACTGATTTGTTATCAAGGGTGCATCTGTAGACATTTGAGTTTGTAATCCCGAGTTTAGATATTGGGAGTTGTAGTGAAAATTATTCAAATTTAGACTAGATAGGCCTATGTTTGAAAATTGTTTGGCCATAGTATTGCTTAAGATAATGGTACTTTAAGAGACACCAAAACACAGTGGCTTAAATGAGATAAAAATTTCTCTTTCACTTAAAAGTACAAGTGGGTAAGTGATCACAGGATGCAGAGCACCTCTAATCCATGAGGTTATTCAGGAACTCAGGCTTCTTCTATCTTGATGCTCTGCCATCCCCTGAGGTATTACCTTGGTCCACATGACTGAAGATGGTTCACCATCACCACCAGTGGGAAGAAGGAAAGTGGAACTGGAGAGAATGACCTCTAAGCTAATCACATTCCTTCTTTCCACTCACATCCCATTAACCAAAATATAGTCATATGGCTGACAAATCTTCAAGTAAGGTTGGAAAATGTAGCCCTTTTGTTCGGCATCCATGTGCCCAGCTATAACTTGGGAAAATCACTTAATAAGAGAAGAGTAGGGAGACACTACCAGTAGGACACAGTCACAGGGCTTTGTTTAAGTGCTTAGGCAGAAGGCTGGACCTTTCTCAGCCAGATAGCAGTGGTGAGTTCTGACGTCCTGAAGGTGACAGTCAAACACTGACAGGGTCCTGCAAGCAGAAGGCCCAGGCAGGGTTCTGGAGGATGCCTTCTTTAGCAAGGTGGCTGAATGGCTGTGTTGGGGCAGGAGGTTGTGCCGAGTGGATGTAGGTGAGGTCAGCGTCATGAATTACAAGAAGGCTAGAAGTCTTGACTGGTTGTAAAGGCTTCATTTCTGGGGACAAATTTGGCCAACTAAAGGAAGAGGGCCTTACCTCCTCATAACTTCTGGGA